>VYZV01039837.1:183060-242817 GCA_013401275.1 Pandion haliaetus | reverse complement strand
GAAGACCATGGTGAGGCAGGCTGTCCCCCTGCAGTCCATGGAGGTCCACGGTGGAGCAGATATCCACCTGCAGCCTGTGGAAGACCCCACACCGGAGCAGGTGGGTGCCCGAAGGAGGCTCTGACCCCGTGGGAAGCCCAAGCTGGAGCAGGCTCCTGCAGACCTGCGGATCTGTAGAGAGAGGAGCCCACAGAGCAGTTTTTTTCTGGCAGGACTTGTGACCCCATGGGGGACCCATGCGGGAGCAGTCTGTGCCTGAAGGACTGCACACTGTGGAAGAGACCCATGCTGGAGCAGTTTGTGAAGAACTGCAGCCTGTGAGAAGGACCCTATGCTGGAGCAGGTGAAGAGTGTGAGGAGTCCTGCCCCTGAGGAGGAAGGAGCAGCAGAAACAACGTGTGATGAACTGACCATGACCCCCATTCCCTGTGCCCCTGCGCCACTGGGGGCGGGGGGGGAGGAAGGGTTAGGCAGAGAATCCAGGAGTGCAGCTGTGCCTGGGAAGAAGGGAGGGGTGGAGGGAAGGTGTTTTGAGATTTGGTTTTATTTCTCATTACCCTACTTTGTTTAATTGGCAATAAATTAAGTTAATTTTCCCCAAGTCGAGTCTGTTTTGCCCGTGACAGTAATTGGTTAAGTGATGTCTCCCTGTCCTTATCTCGACCTGGGAGCCCCTTGTTATATTTTCTCTCCCATGTGCAGCTGAGGGGGGAGCAATAGAGTGGCTTTGGTGGGTACCTGGCTCCAAGCCAGGGTCAACCCACCACACCTCACTTTTGGTTTTAAGTAGAAAATGAGTAAAAATAAATTCAAGAATTTCACTTAATGGGTAAAAGCTAGAGACCTGTCCATGTTCTCCCTCTACTGTCTTTGAAGCCATGACCTCATAGAAGCAAAGGAGAAATAATATATTGGAATGCTAATTTGTGTGATATTACTCACAGTCAACCCTCGAACGTCAGTGCAAGCAGCTCCACCAGGAGACCCAACGCTCTCAGGAGCTGGTCTCACAGACTTGCAGGCTTTCTCCACAGCTCCTGGCTTCTTGCCCACTCAGTGGTTGTCACTTCACTTGTTTGAAAGCTTCTCACTAGAAAAGGATTTGTTGTTTTCTGGGAAAGGTAGATAATGTTAGAAAAAGGAACAGTCCATTGCATTGGAGAGTGATGGAGTGGGGTACCAGGTCTGCTCACCAAGCAGATAAGAATGTACCATCTAAACTCCTCCCTAGCCCAAAGGGAAATACAGTCCATCCTGGTGACAATGTGGTCACAGGGCTTCACAAGACTGTGCAAAGCCCTCAGCTTGTCCAACTGGAATTTCTGCAAAAAACATTTTTTGACCAATAGTCACAACCCAGGAGTAGGTAGGAGAAATAGCTTTTCACCCTGAAAACCCTTCTTTTCCTGTTTTTTGCTACCAAAACACACTGAGCATCTCCAGAAATTGATTTTCACATATGTCTTGTGAATCTCCATATCTAGCTAGGGCAGGGATAATGTGTCTGAGCTATTTTATATAGTTGCTGTCTTATTTACCACCTCTAATGTGATGAATTGTTATTGAAGGTTTCTTATCCACATTCCTGTTTCAGTAAAAAAATCATGCTGTTTTATGCGTGAGTTTTACACTGCTGCAGCTAGAAGACATGCAGATGAAGAATTCTTCTCCAAATAATCCCCTAGCTAGGAAATATAAACTATTCTCACTGAGCTCCAGCAGAAAACCACAAATTGTGGTGCAAATTGTATTTCCATGAAGTTCTACATATGAACACAAAAGAGAAGCAGAAGTGAAAGCAATTCAACTGATGGACGTGGGTGAAGGAGGGAGCAACTGAAGATGAAATGCAGGTGGACAGTGTGGCAAGACTCATCGCTTTCCTAGAAATGAGGGTCACTGAGCTGAATGTCAGAAGATGCCTTATATGGGGTATCAGGTGCCATTGCAACCAAATACCCAGCCAAGTCTGGGGAACTCTCCTTCTCCTTATCCCATATCAAAGCAACTCGGAAAGTACCACCACCTTCACTTCCCCATCCTCTTCTTTATTTGCTAGAGATATAGATCTTGTACTAAAAAGAAAGCAGTTTACTGGTGATATAGACAACCATTGAGTGATCCAAAGCCTGCTGAAGACCACCACTTGTTTCCACTGATTTAAACCGAAAGAGGGTAGATTTATATTGAGTATAAGGAAGAAATCCTTTACTATGAAGGTGGTGAGGTGCTGGAACAGGTTTCCCAGAGAAGTTGGGGATGCCCCATGTCGTGGTTTCAGTTTCAGCCCAACCAGTAACAAAGCACCACGAAGCCTCTCGCTCACTCCCCACCCTCGCCCCTGGCCACGGTGGGATGAGGAGAAAATCCAAAGGCAGGCTCGTGGGTCGAGACAAGGACTGGGAGGGATCACTCCCTACTTACGGTCACAGGCAAAAGACAGGCTCAACTTGGGGAAGAAACAAAATCACTTTAATTTACTACAAATCAAATCAAAACCAAGGATATTAGGAAGGAAAGCCAAACTTCAGAACACCTTCCCACCACCTTTCCCGCCTTCCCGGCTCAGCTCCATTCCCGGTTCTCTCTCCCTCCTCCCCCCGGCGGCACAGGGGAACAGGGGATGGGGGTTCGGGTCAGCTCCCCACACCTTGTCTCTGCCCCTCCTTTCCTCAGGGGGAGGATTCCTCACTCATCCCCTGCTCCACCGTGGGGTCCCTCCCACGGGAGACAGTCCTTCACCAACTTCTCCAACGTGGGTCCTTTCCGCGGGCTGCAGTTCCTCACAAACTTCCCTGGCGCGGGTCCTTTCCGCGGGCTGCTCTCCAATCACACACTGCTCCAGCGCGGGCTTTCCCATGGAGTTACGGCCATCTTGGGGGCCTCCGCTCCACCATGGACCTCCCTGGGCTGCAGGGGGACAGCCTGCCGTCTCACCATGGACTGCAGGGTCATCAGACTCCTCAGGCACCCCCTCCTCCCCCTCCTTCTTCACTGACCTCGGTATCTGCAAAGGTGTTACTCTCACATTCCCACCCCCACACTGCCGGTTCCCCTTTTTAAACATGTTCTCCCAGAGGTGCTACCACCGTCACTGATGGGGTTGGCCTGGGCCAGAGGTGGGTCCGACTTGGAGCCAGGGGAGCTTCTAGCAGCTTCTCACAGGAGCCACCTCTGCAGCCCCCTCCCCCACTACCAAAGAAACCACGCCACACAAACCCATAACACTCCTTCACTGGAAATGTTCACGGTAAGGTTGGATGGGGTTGTGGGCAACCTGATCTAGTGAAAGGTGCCCTCCCTACCCATGGCAGGGGTGTGGGGGTTGGACTAGATGATCTTTAAAAGGTCCCCTCTGACCCAAATAATTCTGTGATTCTATGATAAATTTAAGAGGTTTGGGATAAAGTCCTAAACTGCAACCAGCTCTGGCTCCCAATCAGTGAGGGAGAGCAGGAGAAGCTGTGCTGCTGGGAAACTCCGGTCTACACCAGTAAAAGGACTGGGTTACCAGCATGCAGTCCTACACACTGAGGTACCCACTGTTATTCCAAGGAGCTATAATGATCAGTAATTCAGCCCTGTTTGGATTTATGACCAGTCTGAATTTCATGTAGAATTTTCAAAATCTGTGTCATAATTACAAAAATTGCAAATAACTTTTTAATATCAATGTTAAAAAAATGGGCAAATCTTTCACAGCATTTTTATTGCCTATTTACAATCTCAAATCAAATGGTTTACAACTTTGTCTTCTGAAAATATACAACGTAAGAAAACACTAGCCTGGCAAAATTATGCTTTTATGATAATGACAGGGATGAGTTATAGTTACTCTAGTTAAACTATAATGGCTGCACAGATGCTAGGAAAAAGCTATTGTGCAACACGTTTTGCCACCATAAGCATGGCACCTGCTAGCCCCACCACAGTACATATCAGAGGATATTAGTATTTCTCTATGAATATTATTTTCAAGGGTTATAACTGGACCATAAACATTCACTTGGAGATAAAACATCAGTACACAGGCTTTAAAAAATACCTTGAGAAATACTCAGCCAGTTTTGCATATCTGGATTTCAGAAGCAAGTTTATGAGAGATAATATATAATTTGTTTCTGATCTTCTAGGACTCAGAAATGGTCTGCATTCTTCTTATGGTCTATATGAATTTGCAGCAAGTTAATTTAGTGATATTTACAGAGCCAGAAACTAAATCCTCCAGCCCACTGCAGGCTATCAGGAAATAATAATATTTATCCACAGATTATGTGTTACACAAATGGCAATCGCAGGAGTTTCCTATGTATCTTGCCAAGCTGCCCCTGAACCCACCCATGATCCCACTCACCCCTGAGATGCTGCTCAAGGACACCAGCACTGGTTGTTATGACCCACCTCTATTTGCTGAATTTAGTCTGACAAAACATCTGCTGAGATGGAAATTTAATCTAAGTGTTATTTTCCACTGAAATGGGTGAGGAATACAGCGGCCATGAGCTCTTGCACAAAGAGTAGAGCTAACCACCAGCTGTAATGCGTGTTATAGAAGTGGTAGACATGGGTGAGATGATTACACTCACCACAGCAAGAAAATACAGGAGTTGAGGTAAATAACATTACTAAATGTATGACACTACAATTATTTGCTCTAATTCCTGTTAGGGAAAACTTTACATATTATATACTGTCAGTAAATATGTGAGGATTTTGGTCAAAGTGTATTGTCTGACTTTCTCAGCAAGGTAATTTTCATAAATAGAATATGAAGAACTCAAAAAAGGGTGCTAACAGGGTGTATAAAATCAGGGTAAACTAACCCAGTTCTGCTTTTTAAAAATTGTTATAGATCAGAAGCCAGACTGAATTACTGGAATTTCAGTGAGATAAAACACCTCCAAAGAGAAGAACCACTGCTAAAAATCAAAGTGGGCGTTTACTTGTGTCTCAAGATTCACGGGTTTTAGAGAGGGAAAATCTTTCCAAGTCTGTGGGCCAGCTTCTTCTTTGCTTTAAACCTTCTAGTCCAGCTGGACAGAGTATGAATGAAGATCAGACATTATATAATTCGTTCTCCACCACTGAATCTGCTCTATCTTACTCAATATTAAAGCCCTGCTAATGCTTTAGGCAGCAGTAGCTGACCCTTTGTATTAAGACCTCCTCTGCAGTGGATGCCTCATGCATATGCCTATTGATGTATTTTAGAGTGGAGATAATTTTTTATTTTGGGTATCTGCTCTGGCTTCATATTCCTAAGAACACACCTCTTGTATCTATTTTTTCATGCCACGTATTTCCCCCTACTCCCTGCTATAATGTACTGTTATATTCTACAGAAAAAGCTTTCTTATGTCCATCTCTATCAGAACTGGAGGAGCCACTTAAGCATCACTTTAAAGGGCTCTGTATCACTCGGATGAATTTTCCCCTAATTGTATCCTTTAACTCCAAAAGGAGTTTGGGGACACACTTTGTATGAAAGAGACTCTAGAAAACAAAAGTTGCATTGCTAGTGGTTCTGCTTTTATATTTCCATCCAGGTAACTCTCTGCACACCAATTTGCTTTCTCTTTTCCAATACCCATTTCCTCCTGGGGCTAGTTCCTGGGACAGAGCTGTCTTCAAATAATTTAATTATCATGTGGCATACACCTTTTTAGTCCCCCCTGAAATGGTGCGTGATGCCTTTGGTTTACATCACTTGTTGGAAAACACTCCAAAGCATTGAAAAACTATTAAATTGTTACAGTATTGGATGCCAACACACAGGGCTATTAGTCTAATTCATCCTTCAGATCAAAGCCCACACAGGCAGCTCTCCTGCCTACAGCTATTTTCCTTTTACTTTCCTGCTTGACAGTAGTCTCTCATATCCCTCTGTTCTACTTTCTTTGAACATATACATTTTCCTTTAGTCATGGAAATATAATTTATGTCTATTATGCTGTATTATAGATTGCAGATCAGGACAAGCATGCATTACTGCCTGGAACGTCTGTTTATTGTACGTCGGGTTTCTAAAAATAAATAAATAAGAAAGCCACCCTGCTTTGCTGGGGAGAGAAAAATACAAAGGGGGAGGACTCGGGGGCTGGGGGGGAGTTGCACTCTGTTCTCAAAGTTTAATTTCCAAGTAGAGACCTTGAAGCATGATTTATTAACATCATGCTGTTTGCTTTTGTCACGTTGTGGATGTGGTGGGGGGGAGCGCTGGCCCCTCTCCAGCCCAGACCACCCAGCGAGCTGAGCGGAGCTACTGGCGGCGCACACCCCGGTTCAAAGGTTCACCCCCGATTCACCAGCTCCATCAGTCACCAGCCGCCTGGCTCTGCCACCCCATTGGAGGCAACAGCAATAACAACAATAACAACCCCCCCTGCTCAAAAAAATAATATCCTAACAGACAGGCTGTCTGGGACGCGAGAATTGCAAAAACAATCCCCACCCCATCACGGAGAGTATGTGTGCACGGAGGAGAGGGAGTGTGAGGAGGGGGGAGAGAGGGAATGAGACAGACAGAGGGGAGGGAAGAAGGGAGGAGGGAGTCCAAGCTCTGAGAAACATCACTCCATCTCTCTCACTCCACAGGAGCTGAGCAAGGAGCAGGACGATGTTTGACAACACGCAGTACCCCTATAACTGCTTTAATTATGATGGGGATGATTATCCTACCTGTAGTTCTGACGAAGAGAAAAAATTCACCAGACCAGCGTACAGGTAAGATGAAGTTTTTCCAAGTCTCCCCATCTCTGGGGACATTTCTGTGCTCTGGGATGGTGGGATCACAGCTCCTGCGGGAGCGTGGGACCTCTCCCCAGGTGTGTGTGGTGGGTCTGGCCCCGGAGCAGGCACCGCAGCAGGCAGATTTCCCCCCATCTCCGTGTTTGAAGTGTTTATGATTTGTTTTCTCCTGTGCGGGGTCACAGCAACTCTGGCATGCCGTTGAGCTACCAGACCTCAGATGGTCTCCTCCGACCTCCAGAGTGCAGGAGAAGGGGAATTAAATGTGCAACATGCCAATGGGTGAAATGGATGCAGATAATCCCTGGCGTGGTGGGAAGACGCACGGTGTAAATGTTCACAGGGGCACCTAAGGTCCTTTCCATAAGCAGGCAAGGTCTCCAGTGACAGTGTCTCTGAGCCTGGTCTGTCTCACTGCAGCCTTCCAGCCCAGGGAAACTTTTCCGATGGGGTTTAAGATGTGGGTGATCTTTCTGTAATCCTCCTGTTTCTAAACACACTGTGCTGAGTGCCGGGGCAAACAGCCCGGTCAGGACTCAATTGGCTGGAAATAATGCCTGCATACAACCCCGGAGGCTCGGGGCAGAGAGGCAGCAACCATGCTCGGGACTTATCCCTGGGATGTCTTGGGTCAGGGTGCAGATCCACTGGGAGAACTTTTGGAAGCAGGATACAGGCACAGATACACCCCTGTGGTCCTAAAAACTGAGTATGTTAGGCGATGGTGTAACAGCAAGTTTTCCTTTTTTCAGCTACATTGCCTTAATTGCAATGGCCATCCAGCAAAGCCCTTCAAATAAAGTCACCCTCTCTGGCATTTATGACTTTATAATGAAGAAATTTCCTTACTACAGATCAAATCAAAGAGCCTGGCAGAACTCCATCCGACATAACTTATCGCTTAACAGTTGTTTTGTAAAGGTAAGGTCACTAACTGTATATTTACATATACACTCTGCATAGCTAAAAAAAAATATATGCAGGAATAATCTCATCACTGAGAAAGAAGGGAAAAAAACATCTGAGCTGCGAATCACTTAAAGTCTCTCTGAGTTGTCAGTTATAGAGATACAGACTATATCCTTGTCTGATGCGTGCTAATAGATAACAAATTGAAGAGGATGGAGTTTACATCCTATTCGTATAATGAAAGAGAATAGGCTTAAAAGTCTTGTCATATGTGTTTACACCATTCTTGAATGTAAATGAATGCAGATGTTAAGCAGCAGCATCTGTAACACATACAAATACTGAACTGCCTTTAAATAAATACAGGTTCCCAGAACAGAAGGGAATGAGAAGGGGAAAGGAAACTATTGGAGCTTTGCAACAGGATGTGAATCCATGCTGGATCTCTTTGAAAATGGGAATTACAGGCGAAGACGGAGGAGGAGGAACATGAAAAGGGAACATAAGGAACAGAGACCAAGCAGAGGGAAAAGTCCTTCATGCCCCGATATGTCTTCTACGGACTCCGCTTTAAACAACATTTCCTCTTCTGAAAGTAAACAAGAAAAAACTGAATCGGGCCCAAGACTACTGGAACCTCGTGGGTTTGCTCCAAACAGCATGAGCAACAGGCAGAGCCTAAGCAATTCCTCCTTAGCAAAATCGGATTCTGAAATTAAATTCAGCATCGATTACATCCTCTCAGCCCCTGACCCTTTGCCTGTCCTGAGATCTCAATATAATAGGCAAGAAAATAAATATCATCTGCTGGAGGCCCAGCAAATTAATCTCCAGTTCTGGACAATGTGACATTATTTATTCGTGGTAACAAAGTCTGAGTTGCAGTGTATTCAGCAGCCTCATGTCACTGAAAATCAGGCGCCTGCCTCCTCATTTCCTTCCCAAGCAGTACTCAGAAAGGGTTACCGATTAATGAGCTGATACTCTCTCTGTACCCGAAGAACTTCGTTAAGATTAAAGCATAAATAACAGTTACCAGTATCAGTTTTCACTACACTGAAATTCATGAAATTCTAGCTTTGTTTTCTAAACTGTCATGGACATTTAACACCACAAAAAATTTCCTTTCTCAAGCAGAATCTGACAGAAAAGAGACTTGCTTATCACCCATTGCTTTATCAAAGACAAAGTGAATTCGATTCCACTTACACGGGTGGAAATTAGGATTAATTCCACTGAAGTATATAGGTCAGAATTTAAACTGATCTAAAACAGTGTAATTCTGTCGACTGACACTGGCTGAGAATATAAGGGGGGTGGGGGGGCTTTGTTTTCTTAAAAGGAATCACAGAAAATCGCTCTGTCTTCCCTTATTTTTTATTTTAACATTATGTTTCAAACTGTTTTACAGCTTTAATTCATCATTAATTAGAAAATGTAGCTATTAATAAGTTTTTAAAGTATATTTTTGTTGATATACAGGGAAGAGTTGTTTAAAATATTGAAGTGACGTTGTGTTCAAAATAATTCCAAGAAAGCTAATTGCAAGGCTGTTGAACTCTGGTTGACTTTGATGGGTAATGTGACAGAGGCACAGAGCCTCTTAATGCCTTGGTTTAAAAAAAATAACCCTCTCCCCTTGTACTATCAGAAACCTTCCTGAGATGCTGCGGGGAAGTCCTTGAATGTATTTCATTTAGCACATGTGAAGGGACACCCAGCTTTGCAAGAAGCTGTATCCAGTGTTGACCAAAGCCAAAATTCTACTTACCTGCTTTGAGACAAGTTGTATATTCCCATTAAATAGTTTTTTAATGATCCTTCTTGGAAGTAATTACCAAAGTGGTACTTGATACAATTTCAGCAAAGCTGGTGAAATTATAATTTACAGATAGCAATGTTAGATCATGAGCTCCATTTCTAAAGCAAGCCGTTTCATTGCCATTTACATGTGGTCGGGTATTTCAGAACACAACCTGATGGACAATGATGAACTGTAATGAGCATTTAAGAACTTGCTTTTATACAACTTGTTCACAATTAATTGCTTCCCAGTACCTAACAGTGGCATTAGTACAGACTCCACAAAATCTTGGTTTTGGTTCGGCTACTACAATCTTCACCTACTGCAGATAATATTAAAAAAAAGACAAGGATTCTGGTGGGTTTAAGCAATTATATACAGAGAGGTAAAATTATCTTTGCAACATGAACTAAAGGTAAATGAAGGTATATGAGGTAAGATTAAGGAGAATTGTGCTAGAGGTATGCTCAGACATGACTTGAATTTTTATGCAGAAGCTTTGACATTTCACTAAGTTATTTTACATTGTGTCTAATATATACTGTACATTTATACTATATATTCTTATATATTGTTATTGAGAAAGGGAGCAATATCACTGCACTTATATGTTGTAAAAATGCATGATGTATGTTGTCATGATGCTGAAACTCCTACCATATACTTAAAATTTACCATCAGTGGTATTTCACCCTGATTGGTAATAAATGCTCATTTTTTTGGAAAACTATAAAACTTGCTATCTTCAGGCATTTCCATAGCATGCAAGAGTCTTTGCTTCTTCTTCAAAATAGACAAAATGGAAAATCATGTCAGTCACATCACTGCATGTCTTCCAAACTTTGGAGGGATGATTTCTTGTGACCAAATTTTGCCTTCAAATGGGAGCTTTCCATTCACTGTGAATCGATGGTTATGCTGGGCAATTATCTGAAAGCAAAATTTGACTCATTAGACCTGATTGATCTGCTCTTTACATTGATGTTAGAAAAAGAAGAAAACCTCTGGGGTCACTGGGCAGGTGGATTCTCATTTGAAGAGGGGCAAGGATTTGCTCCTTTAGTATTTATGTTCGGTAGTGAATAGATGTGGGAAGAGCATGTCCTCATTTAGTACTTCAATGTATGCATGCACTCACATGTGGGTTGGTATGTGTGCACCTCTAGGATTCTACCTACATTTATATATTCATGCTTTATATGCAGATTTTTTCTTGATTGTTTTAAACATGGCAATGCTGCTGTTAGGCTGATAGTACACATCTGCAGTATATTTGAAATATATATTTTTTGCTGTGAAATGTGCGAATATGATTCTTACTATGTGTTCTTTGTTAATGCTGTTAGCAAAAGGTAACTCAATGACAGCAAAAGTTCCTACTAAGCATACACCTTACCCAGGTGAACACAGTGGGCTGCTGAGACTAATGGAGATACAGTTATGACTACTAAGCAATATAGGATAAATATATTAGAAAAGGCAGAAATACACCCAGGTGGATTTACAGCAGAGATCCAAAACCATTTTCAGTAAGATGAATTAATATTCACAAATAGCCATGTCCTTTGCTCACAGTAAAGTGCCTGCTAGGAGAGACTGTCATACTTGAGTTTCCCTAACATATAATCAAAGAAATTTGTGTACAAATAGGTGTTAACATTTGTTTTGCAAAGGATATCAATCATATTTCAAAAAATGAAGGGACATATTTCAATTTACCCAGTATATTATATTCTGACGACTCCAGAAAGGTTTCCAGCACTTAAAGTGAATGGCATTTAATATAGAACAACATAACAGGGGTGAGGGCTAGACGTGACCTTATTCAAATGTCGTAGCCATTACAAAGCCATTCCCAATGTAATTATAATTAAATACTTTATGCCTTTCTTGCAAATCCTCTGATCGATCATTGATATTAACATTAATATTGTATTACCCCCGAGCAAATGTCTCCCACACAAGTGTTATGGATCACCAGGTTTCCATTAACAAAGTTGTGAGCTATTGCCGTATGCTGGTCGTGGATAAATTTACGTAAATTACCTTTTCTCAGGGAAGAGGAGAAAAAGTCTAGGTTTTTTTCTTTTATCCCTGCACCCTGAGTCTAGAGCTATTTCTTCATCTGCATCACAGCCTGTCAGCCACTTACATAAAGCCATAATGAAAGAAAAAAGGAAATCTCACAGGAGCATCCCTCTTTGCCCTGTGTTGGAGCAGGTGAATATTCTCCAGATGTAGCTGGTTTGGCACACGGGTTAAAAGTTGAGCTGAAGCCAGGGCTGAGCTGTACAGGGCAGGGGTCTTCACCCCACCAAGGCCATCACTGGGCTGATTAGGCTGTGCGCAGCAGCCAAAGTGAGAAAAGGTATTGGTGTTTGGCTCAATTCCTCATCCCGAGGGGTCTTCCTGACTGCAAAGAGAGACCCAGAATAAGCCATGTATTTCCTAACCCCAAAAGAGGTGCTTCCCTTGGGGGGCTGACTGCTTATCCCAAGCCCAGGACGAGGCAGGAGGCAGGCACAGGAGAGCAGCTGCTCCCTGCTGGGCTGGTGGGCCAGGCAGGGGGGAGAACAAGCCTTTTGTCCTCTCAATTTAGGATCATAAATACCTTTGCAAAGGAAAGATGAAAGGTTTCTTTCTGGGGAGAAGCTAGTCTCAGCCTCACTGAGGGCCCCTGGGGTGTTTTGTTTATTTATCCTTTTAAAGGAAGGCTTCCCATGATAAAACAAAGATTTTGATGGAGCTACGCCAGGTTATTCTGCAGCAATTTGACTTCTAATGATTTAATTTCTTAGGCTTTTGTCATTGGTGTCACAGAAGTGGTTTTTGCACAGCAAGATGATGCTCTGCCTCAGAATGAAATTCAAAGTACTTGGGCAAGGATGCAGCACTTATTTTTCCCACCATGAGTGAAGAGAGGCCAGATAACACCCAATGCAGGCCAGTGGTTGACCTCACCTACAGGAACTTGTCCCTCAGCAGAACCTCCTCCTCATTATGGGACGGTTAATGCAAATTAGGGTAGCTGAAAACAAACCTTTTCTTTGTCAGTAAAGCCAAGTTCCCCTATTTTTTCTGCCAATCAGATAGATCTTATTAGTTGAGACCCATTAACTCCCCATATAAACAGAAGCTGTGTTCAAGGAGCATTTGAAGGTCAAACCACCCTGGAGAGCTGGCTCTCCGCACGCCTTTGCTTTGTTGTGCTCCATCTTGTTGCTTGGGCTGCCACAATCTTCCTCAGCCGCACAGCAGGTTGGTCCTCAGCTACCTTGCAGAACGATCTGCATGCTCCCTCAAAGCTGAATTGAGATTTTTGCACAATTTTCTGGTCACAGAGGGGTTTCCATTTGGGTAGGAACTGCCTGTTCAGATCCAAATCTTGTGTGTCCTTTCCACTCTCTACCAATACAGGGGACACACTGAGAGGGGAAGGGGTTTGGAGGGACAAGCCTTGGGGAAAAATCTCTGCTAAACCTCTTCCTGTAGTACAGAGCTGGCTGGGACTCTGCGAATGGTACAGTGCAAGGGCCCTTGGGGTTGTGTATCAAGTCTCTGTACTGTAAATCCTGGGCAGCATCTCCCCAATGTCCCACCACACTCAAGCTCAGGCAAGAGAGGCAACCTAGCCCATATGCCCCTAAGAAAACAGGGCTTTAATCTTCACCTCTGACAGCATAACACAAATCCCTGTCTGTGATCAGCACTTCAGACCCCAAACCCAAGACATGGAAATCCTGCTCTACTCATCCCAGCTGGCCTCTCTCCTCTCTGTCTTCTCCGGGGTGCATTCTCCTCCCTGCTGTGCGGGTGTAAATCCTTGCAATTCCATTAACTTTGGTACAATTACTTTTTTAATTGAAATAGCACATGTGAAACTGAACCTTGCATATTATACCCAACATCTCTATTCACACAGTCTGCCCAACTGTGCTAGTAACTCATCTCCTAGATAGCATTCTCAGAGCAACAAATGGTCCTGCCTCTTTATTTTTCCTCAGCATCCAGCTTCTAATTGCTTTCTCCAGAACATGGGTACCATATGTACTGCAATGCACAAAGAACCTAGTACATACCCTCTGTCTCTGTTTTACTGGGAATGTCTTTCTTATTGCACTTAGGGTCATTAAATTAAAGAACAGGGTAGGTCCAAGTCCTATGGAACTTGCACTGGAATTTTTTTACCCAGAGAGCTAACATAAAATAACAAAGTAAGTTGTGCTCCCTCCCACCCTAGCTACAACGGTTGGAGGCAAACCCAACTGTGAGAATTCTGCCTGAGAAAGAACTGCCGGATTTCTCCCACTGTGAAATCCAGCTGTTAATTCAAACAGAAGGGATGGACCTGACCAGATAGGCCAACTGGCTTGTTTCCATCCTGAAGTCCATTGTGTTCCACAAGTTCCTAAATTTATGGTCGTGAAGGTCTTCCAAACCCTGTAACGAAGTATGGCATGCAATGTTTTTGTTATGGAAT
The DNA here is from genome assembly GCA_013401275.1 of Pandion haliaetus. Classification (NCBI taxonomy): domain Eukaryota; kingdom Metazoa; phylum Chordata; class Aves; order Accipitriformes; family Pandionidae; genus Pandion; species Pandion haliaetus. The sequence continues at coordinate 228,877 of VYZV01039837.1, read as the reverse complement.
GTGCACTGCAAAGGAAAAACAAGGTTTGAATTTATCTTTCAAATGAAGATCCTGGAATCTCTCAGGATAAACAGGCTAAATTAGGAATCAAAACACACCATGTTTCTCACCATATCTATGAAACTGAAAATAGCACTTGCAGGGTACTGTCAGAGAAGAAAACTAGAAGTTGCAATAAGCCCAACCAACTTTCTTTTTGTCATGAGTGTTTCTCTCTGTGTTCATTGTCACTTCATAGCAGGGGTCGGCAGTGTGCAGCAACATGAACAGCCTTTCATCTTTTGGGGGTTGTTGTTCTGCTGTATTATTTCAGAAAAGTTTTGCACTCCAGAATTGAGCTGCCAGTCTCCACCATCAGTGTTTATATTAGGCACATACTATTCTTGTCTTCCTCTGAGCAGGTTGGAAGTAAGATACTGAAATGTTTTTTGACTTGTCAGCCTGTATGGTGCAGCTCAGTGCAGCTTTCTCATTGCTACGGCTCCACAAACTAACTGTTCTGCACAAAAGCTGCTCCCTCTTAAGTCTTTGTTGAAGACATGATGAAGACTTAATAGGCTTGTAAGTTTGTTCAATTTTCATAGTCATATCAGTGGTTCTAATTTTAAAAATTGGGCTTCCTGAAATTTGCACAGCTACAAGAATGCTACTCTTTCCCTCAGTCATTAAAACCTTTTGTTACTACTAGCACTTGCCCTTACAGCCCCGTGTGTGTGGATCTAACTGTCCCCCTGAAGCTGCAGTTTCCATAGCTGCTAATGGTGAAACACTGTCATGTTTTCCTTTGTCCGGGAAAAAATTAGGATAGAATCAACTTTCCTCTTGAGCCCAAAGGCTCTGTTGACCATTAGCCATCTGTCCCAAGCAAGATCTGCTCTAGCTGAAAATCTTTTTTTGAGGTTTCATGCCACAGACATTTATTCCTACAACAAAACTGCTCCCTGTCTTCTCCTCTGCCTTAAGGCGTTACACTGTGCTAGTATTGACTGCAACCAGCATCCTCTGCTACCATCTTCTCCTTCCAGCATAACCTTTCTGAGACTGGGAAAAAGAAGCAGTACTTTCCATAAAAATGAATGTGGAAAATAACAGGTGCAATGAACTGTGTTTTGTGATTAATCTGTCTCAAGCTTTTCCGAGGCTGAGGGCTATATGAGCAATTATCAAACCCTGGGAGGCATTTCAGTACTAATCAGCCCATAACATTGTTTTGCATTGGAGCATCTGGGACTGGCTCCATGGGTTGAATCCTGACTCTCATGAAATGAATGGGAGTTTTGCCATTGGGTTCAAGGCACCAAAACTTCATCTTCTGTTGCCAGGAACAGAGATTAATCAGATTAAAGGCCATGTGGACTGCAGAAAAAATTAAATACCTCCTAGCAGTTACTTGGTGTCTTCTCAAGACAAAAAAGCAGCTTGTTTCCAAAGGTTTCTTGGGCTCTGTCTTTCAGCCAGACAAAATACTTCCTGAATTCAATGGGAAATGTATCCAAATAGGGAAGAAGTTCCCCAAAGCCCAAGGGCCGAACACAGCAGAACCAGATGTTGGCATCTGGGATGAGATTCCTGGTGCAAAAATGTTTGTGTGTTCTTTGAAAGCACCTCTGATCCAGGGCTGGTGTACACACTCAAATAAACAAGTAACACTAAGCTAATACCCAGACTTGGGATCTCAAATTTTCTTTCAACAGGAAACTGTCCCAAGATCTGCTACAGTTTGGCAAAGGGATGACACTGTATTACTTTCTATTTTGTTTTGCTGTTGAAATTACAGGAAAATAAATATTTTCGACATGATACATTGTGTATCCCTAATAAATACCAAGGGCATTTAATATAAACTATGGACACATGGTTTGCTTTGTTGTTCTAAGTAACCATTTCCTTTTAACCAAATGAAATGCTAGTTCTGCTGTGATGCTGCAGATTATAAATTAGCAGCTCTCATATGGTTTTGTGCAATTGTTTCTTGAAGAGCTTTAGGCTACTTCAGACAAAAATTTCAAATAAAATGTGAATTCATTGAACTGTAACTTGTGGTATTAGATTTATAATAAACAAAGGTTGGTCACATAATCATGCCATGGAAAACAACATTTTAAAATTCAAGCAGCAACATTTTAATCCGGTTTAGGTTCTGATCCTGACATCAAGAGGAAGCTTGGCTCTTTCTGCTTCCTAGTGCATGAAACTGAGACAAGTCTAGACTGGGTGGGAAGCACACAGCCAGGTTTGCTGAGGTGGGAGAAGAGAGGACAAATTTCTTCTCAACCAGAGAAGAAATGACCCAAAGGCAGTAGCAGCCTGCTCCCACAGCAGAGCAGGACATGAGGGTCAGGCAAAGGGAGGGGGGGCTGATTCAGTCCTTATTCCAGCTGCTGGTCCTCACCTGTGCTTGGGGAGCAGCTGGGGAAGAGCTGAAATCAGGGCTGGCCACAGTGGGAAGTCAAGCAGCCCCCCAGGGCAGCAGATGGCTTCTGGAACCTGCCTGATTTCCAACCTCAGCTACGCGAAGGAAGGACTGATGTCAAAGTATCTTTATCCTCTGCTGATGCACACTTACCTTGACATGGCAGAGGTGGAGCTATTTTCTAGAAAAGATCCCCCTTGCCTTTAAGGGAACCTCATATCTGGGATGAGAAACACATATTTTCCACAGGCATGGTCTCCTTTGTTGTTTTACGAAGACACCTGAGACAATCTTTGCTACCCGGGACATGTATACCTCAAAGACCATCCCTTAGCCCGGTCTCACCTGACTTCTCTTCAAGGAGTGGATGGTGGGGAGAAGCCATATGAACTGCTCCTAGGCAATCCCCACTCCCAGCAGCCTGCTCTCTCCCGTGTCCCTTCCCATCAGGTTACAGCAGAAGGGACACAGGGCTGCTGGGAAAGATTTTTGAGGAACAGACCACCTCATCTTTGGAGACCACTGCCTAATTTGCACCTGGGTCTGAGTTCCTTTGGGTAAAAATGGTAGCACATTTTGCATGGTTGAAAACAGTATAGGATCTTCTCATCGTGAGACATTTGCTGCCCACGTGCTGTGTAGTCCATGCACCACCCCTGCCTGTGATGGGGACAGGCAGCGGAGCTAGGTGTGGGTACCACCAGTACGTCCACCAACACTCTCTGGCAGAGGAGATTCTGTAACGAAGCGCTCTTGCCTGAAACACTCCTTGTTTGACAGATGTTTATTTGAGAGGAGGCTCAGTTCTTCTTTTAGCGGATGTTTTGTAAGACAAAATGAATAACTACGACTACTTAACACCAGACATACTTTCAGAGAAGAAATGAATATATGTTAATGTATAGGAACTTTTTTCTTTAATCCTAAGCCTGGCTGAATCTGAACCATTTATATCATGCCAACAGCATAAGCTGAATTTGGAGAGCAAAGACTATACTTGAGCTGCAAACCCAACTGCAATTTATTCCTGTAAGGAATATTCCTATTAGCAAGCAAGTTTTCTGTGTACTGGGTTCTACAGGCACGTGGGTGTGTGTACAGCACATATGAAATTGATATCTCTGTCTTAATTCTGGGTTGCAATTACTGGAGCTGAAGTTTAAAATTTTTCCAACTGCCGAATTCACAAGCTAAATGACTGTATATCTACTGAAATTGATTATCAGGCTTCCTGTTTCCTCGCTTGTGATCCAGTAATATTGACATACGGTACAAGGAAATTGCAATCTGAACTACTAGTAGCAATAGCTGGAGGCAATTACAAAAGGAGTATTGCTAGTGGTGGCACATGGACTCCTTTATTAGATTTAGCCATACTCTGATTATAATGCACTCATTCAAGATAGCATAGGAAATTCTATACTTCTTTTTTAAACCACAGCCAAGAAAACATTTTGTTTGCTTCTGTATTTCAGCCTTTTCTATGGAATAGCCTGAGAAGAAAACCTTCTGGCTCCAGAGACTCATGTCTATTTTGTCTTGAACATGGGCAATGCCTTGGGGGAAGTAATTTTATGTCTCTCTGTGTCCATGCCCCCATTTGCAAGGCACTACAGAGAGTTCACCTTTGCAAAGCATTTTGTTAGAATCATGCTATATCAGCAACCTTATGTTATTGACCTTCTACATTCTCTTCATTTGCTGTCACCTTTCCTGCCTCTGCTTTAATCTTCTCTTAGTACTTGAACATTTCATCCATCCTGCAACTGACCAGTTGCCACAGATCAGTTTTGCAGAGGACTGACTTGTGCATAAATGTATAAAAACTACGAGGTCTTCCACTTTCACATGACTCCAGGAGCAGGAAGTTTAAGAAACACAAAAAAATACAAAGAGAATTGAGATCAGGTTACAAGGCTTGGAAATGTTGTTGTTTTTTTTAATAATCTTCTTGTTCCTCATTTTCAAGATGAGGTAAAGCATGTCTGCAGCTAAATGAAAGAAACTTTCCAACTCACATCACATATTAACTCACACTGCCACCTGCATTGGCAAACATTGTGCTATTATAGCAAGCAGAAGCATTTTACAGCCAGTTCTTTCCAAAATGCCCACAAAAAAACCCCTTCTACTGGCAGGAAAACTGAGCAGAGAACCCCTATAATTTCAAGAGGAGTCTCTGGCATCAGCAATGATGGTATTGCAACGAGTTATTGAACCACTCTCTTCAAAGGATCTCTAAAATGCCAGGATATTTGTTCTAAATCCAAGGAATCCAGGCAGGAGCTTAAAATAATTTTGCCATAGTGGATGATCCGTGGATACAAGATCTCCTGGAGAATCCAGCTTGGCTTTTCCTGTGATATTCCCAACACTGTTCAAAGGGGGGTAGCACTGAATATCCCAATTATACAGGCTCAACAAGAAGAGAGTTTTGATTTTGCCTTCAGAGAAATTTCCCAGGCCAAAACAAGCTCATTACTTAGCATTTGCTACAAACCTAGTCTTGGTGCTATCCTGAAGTAATGATCCATGGCCATACGTTATGCAGAGGCTGAGAAAAAGTGGATTGTCATGGATCGTGGCTTCTCGACAGGCCAACCTTTTCAGAAGACAAGTTCAGCAGAAGTGGGAAAGTTGTTTGGGTTTGGGTTTTGTTTTTTTTACTTGCCTGTATGACTTGTGAGAAAAGAGCTTTTACTAATGAGCTCTGCCCTCCTCTGTCCTTCAGAAATCCCTGGGGCTTTGCATGTATGACTAAGCCGCAGCAAAAACTAGCTGTGAGTGTGAATAAAACAGATAAAACTGCACTGTAATTACAGAGATCGTCCACCTGCAACCACTACTGACGGTGTAAGGTACCATCTGTTGGGGCCACTATAAGCTATAATAAGGATGCAACATAGGACTTTCTGTCTCTTTGCAATGCCAGATGTTTGCAATTCAAACAAAAGCTTAGCTATAATGAACCCTGACTTTTAAGGCTTGGAAAATTTCTGTGAACCTTAAGAAAAATTAATATTTAAGAGAGTGAGGAAGCAGACATGCCAAAATACGATGAGAGTGACGTTCCTTAGTGAATTTTTTCCTTCCTCCAAATGGGACAGAGTGGAAGTTTCACTGCTACCATGAGGCATCTAGGACCAAAATAAGAGACATTCAGAAGAGTTGTACAAATGTAACCAAATCTGTCAATTTTCTCAAAGCTCTTAGTCTCAGTTTATCTTTGATCATGACGAAGTGGAAGATGAGTGTATCTGGCAGTTGGGCGAGCCTGTCATATCTTCTCCATGGCTTATGTGGAGCCAGACTCTGTTATACTCAACCAGGTGCTAATCCCCTTTTGCTTGCAATACAAAAGTTAATGGGAATTTCATGTTGATTAAATGTGTGTAAAGTGGTGCTTGAAATGAAAAGTCCCCAGTTAACTGGCTTTTCATCACCAAAATCAGTTTTTCTGCATAATGTTTTTCTTTTTAAAATAATTAGTCCTCAATCAGGGTAATTTGGAGGACTAGCTGGGTTATTTTAAGGCAGTGTTATGCTTTATTCAAGAAAGCTCATTTGTATTTGAATTATTTCCACAAAGTGATGCAGATAATTGCTTAATGCTTTGTCATTCTAATACGTAATCCCTCAGCATCTGAACAATATTAATGAGAGCAGAACTTGGCAAAACTACCTGTAATTTTTCTTCCCAATCTTTTCCATGCCAAAGAGAGAACATGTCAGAGAATGAGGTATGCAAACTTTCTATTTTGTGCCTGCAAATTGATCCTGAAATAAAATGTATTCCTCCGGCTGCCACTTTGGGAGTGCTTTCATGTCACTTTGGTTTTAATACATTACATTTTAGCCAGGTTTAACCCCAGTCAATAGGTGCACCTTGGTTTCCCAAGATAAATAACTTCACTGAGCAGAATCAGGACCCAAGACTCATTTGTCCTTCATAAAGGTTTGTTTTGTTTGTTTAAATATTAGCATCCACCAGCTGTGCAAAATAGACCTTTTTCATTAGTTGTTTGATCATGATGGGAAAAGCTATTAATTTAGTCAGTTCCTTGCAATGAACTCTGGGGTTGCTACCAAACCACAAACTGATGAAAACAATGAATGCTAGACTGTATTAACTGTAAAGGTTAATCCATAAATCAAAGGGAAATGTCAGATGCCTTTTAACATTGATTGAGATGTAATTTGCTGTTGCTAGTGATATGTTTGTTACATAAATTCACAAATGCACTTGATTCCTGTTAGGAGTCCAGGTCTTTGTAACTGAAAACAAATTAAGTAGTTTGGTTTATTTAGATAACCATAGAAAGATTGATTACCTCATTCTGTTTAAGTTATGATATATCATGGATTTTAAAATAAGTGAATATTAATATCCAGATCTTCTTCCAGGGTACATTTGACTTGGTATGAAAATGCATACACTGTTTTTTTTCCTGAAAGTATGCCATTACCTTAAATATGTTTAAGGCAGTTGTTCCTTTTAATTTTTGTTTTTGATTCATGTTTTTCAAATTACAGCATAAGAATTAGCCTTTGTGTACATGTGCTCACAAGTATAGAACATATTTTCTATATTATGGATACATCATATTTAAATATATAATATAAAACAACAAATATGAGAAGGAAATGCCACAAATTAGATCAGAATGGAATACAGTAACTGACGCCAAAACAGCAAGGAAAAGATCATTACAGTCACTCATGGAAACGTTTGTTTCCACTACTCTTTATGAAAGAAAAGTGAGGCCAGGGAATTCTTCACTCGGTGCAAACAAGAATCAGGTCACCAGACCTCAGAATATATACAAACAAAAGCAACCTTTCTAGCTCTATCTATCCAAGGGACCTGCAAAAGAAAGTCATCAAGAACAGGGGCATCACTCCCAGGTCTCTATTAGCCAAAAATGGAAGCTACCAAGCTTTTTTACTAGCTGTCATTTGGGTGGGCAGGGTGCTGAAGGCTGCCAAAGCTGGGAGTACTCTGCACTTCTAAACACTGCAGAGTCCCTGGCTCAGTCTTTACATCGTAGTTCTTTCTTAGAGAGAATCACAAATGATAAGGTTTAACAGGGTAATTGCTGCAAGGGGTCCGTGGGAGTAGTATTTTAAAGGCAGTCAGGTAGAAGATCACAATCATTTTCTTCTGTTTATTTTAGCAGAGCTGACAGTGGGAATGTTTTCCCCCAAATTCCTGAAGGGCATCAATCCAAACAGGTATCCAGAATGCTTCTAGTGAGATTAAGACATATAAGAACACAAGACTTGGTCAATTTAAAAATCCCCCAAAAGTCCTTCATTCTGCAGTAACGGGACTCTTCAAAGCTCAGCAATGGCAGCCGAGTATTTCAGCAACAGAGATGGGCTGGGCAGCACCTTCCCATGTGGGTATGCCAGTTAACTCTTTATGGCTTTAAGCTCTGAGCCATCACCTGATCAGCATTGAAAAGGAGATTTCATTATCTGTCTCCCTCTGTCTGTGCACACAGATTTCAATGAGAGAAAACACACTCCTTAAATTAATTAGTTTTCATATTTGCTTGCAAATGCCTCATGAATGTAATGAGACATTTCAGAACTATTTCACTTACCTCCAACAGATCTTGACCTACATATGAAATTTTAGGAGGGAAATCCCAGGACACATGCAAATCCCTCTCTACAACTCCTGCTGCCCTTTGCAGCCCAGTGCATAGGCTATGATGGGCACAGGTTAGACACCTAGGTAAGAGGGCAGCAAATAAAGGCAATGTCCTCAAGCTCAGTTGGCTGCATCTTCCGCTTCTGCCCTCCCATGGCAGCTCAAAGGAGCTTGTGGAGGCTGAAAGGGCTGGGGAAAAGGCAGAGGGCATGGGGACGGAGGATGATGTGCTCCAGCATCATGCGCTGGCTCTGCAAGCAGGGTGGGAGATCTGCACGGTGCTGGCATTCACTAAGCCCTGGGGACAGTCTGCTGTGGCTATCTAGATTAGGTCCTCAGAAGAGGGCAGAAAAGGAAAGATGCAGAAGGAGATTAAGACCACCCTGACCTCCAGTCAACTCCCACGGCTCTGCATTTTGGCCTCAGAAGGAAGTGGAAAAATGTCTTTGTAATCTGAAGCAATGCACTCAAACATGAACCACAGATCCACACGCAGGAAAGGCATTCTGATAAACATTACAACGTATTTTGCTGGGAAGAGCAAATCTCTATGCCAACATAAGTCTGTCTCTCCGTCCACACTCTGTCTGGGACTTTGTTTTATTATTGGCTTTTTCTCTTAATATAAGTTTACAATTCACAGATTTTTCAGCTACATTTGCCCTATTTATATACAGCAGTCTAATCAAATGTTCAATACTCCTCACCTTCAAGAATGAAATCGTAATGAGTGTATAATGAGCTACTGCACAGCCACTAGTTCCCATGGCTTTTAAACTAGCTTCAACAACTCTGAAATCTTCAGAGTAGATTAGTGGAGCCCTGCTGATTCACATGGCTATTGTCTCTGGAAATAAATGAAAATCATATTAATATTCACAATGTCATTCACTCATATGATAATTGGAAGGATTGCAAAATAAGCTACAAAGACAAACACAAAAAGATGTGTGGCTAGGGTAAATCTCAAGGACATGAATAATAAAGAGTGTTGGATGGAGAGGGACCTCTGAAACTACCAGCTTTTGGGAATTCTTCCTACAATCTGCCTGTCACAGATGAAATATGTGCCAACTGTCTTAGTGGTTATCATGGCCATGTTCTTGTCCCGTGGGCCAGTGCAAATGGCGAGGATAACACAACCAGGGCAAGACAGTCTGCAGAGGTTGAGGTCACCTTGTAGCTGGGGAGAGAAGTACCATGCTGGGAACTGAGCTGCATCTCTACCCCATGGCAATGAGTTTGATCGGCCACAGGTGGTGGTTATCAGACTTTCAGAGCAGTCACCTCAAGATGATGAAAAATTCCTTCCTGCTCCATCTTCACCCCTGCATCATCTCAGATGAAACATTTTGATCACTGCAATGCTTCAGTGAGATTTTCCAAGTTAAATGTCACTAGATCTTTTTCTTTGCTTTGCTTCCTTTTTTTTTTTTAATTTTTGGGAAATGTTTCCTTGATTCGTCTGGCACTGATTCAAACCCTTGGATTTGCCAGCTCAGGACTAGAAAGTGTAGATTCCTCCTGTAAGGATCTGTACCCTAGACATTGCTTACATCTGGCCACTCATAAAGAAAAAGAAACTATACAACAAACTACACAGTCATCCATGAACTAGTCCTCCTATCAATCTCATGCTAGACACCAGGAGTGATATCACCTACTTTGCTGAACATGCTCTGGTGTGACCCCATTTAATTATGTGCAGAATTCCCCATCTGAAGTTTTATATGGTGTGGCAATACCAGCATCAGCAGCGTGTGAAGATAAGAGTAACATTGGGTTTTGCCCTGCTGCTGTCATCTTGGGATGCTTCAATACAAATACCCAGAACATTTTCGCTTTAGAACAAACCATGCATTCCTCTGTCTAGCTGAATTATTTTCTATATTAAATAAATCAATGAGCAAAGAAAAAAACCACAAAAACCCCACAAAGGAAAGAGAACAGAACACAGACACAGAAGCTAGGAGCGGGAGGACTACTAATTCCCTGCTTCTTTTTTTGTATCCTGATCACAGAAGAGTTGAACTGAATCTAAATTATTCATTAGGAATTAAAAACAACTTGGATTTTTTTTTTCTATTTGCTAGTTCTTTTCTCTGAGCTACTGTTGCCCCTCCACTGCTGATGACACCTACAGCACCAAAGGCCAAAGCCAGACCAGTGTGAGAGGGCACCACAACACTGAGCTCCAGTCCCTTTCTCCATGTCCAAATTTAGTGCAATGAGCAGGGTCCCTTACCCAGTTTTAGATGTCAGGGCTACTGCATGAAAACCAAGGAACATACAATAGATATGTGGAACAAATTAAAGGGAGGAGGCAGGGCAGGTATGCAGTTCTTTAGCCTTATAAATGTCTTAGTTTCCATTTTAAACTAATTTCCATATGCTAATAGGCTCATGTCCTGGCAGAGGAGATTGTCTTTGCTGTGAGCAGAGCTTTCTGGAGCCTTCCCACACCTCAGGCTCTTTCTTTTTCCACAGACAACCCTAAAGCACTGAAGACCTTTCTTTCCTTGCCAACCAAGAAGTCCTCATAGAAGCCTCTCAGCAACTCGTTAGGTGAAACAGTGTTTTCCAGCTAAGGGAAGCTATCTGAACTGAGATATTTTAGATACAATTCAGCTAGATGGGTTTTAAAAGCTCTTGAGTTCATCTGTATCTTCACTGGTCCAAGGTCATGTCCCTTAACCCCTGGCTAGCCTCATAAAGAATTTCCAAAATCTGCTATTTGGTGGGGAAAAAATTCTAACTCAGTCTGGTTTTGGTCTTCTCCTTGGCAGGAGATATCTCCCGTCTCATCAGCTGTAATGTGCTCATCACTTGCCAGCACTGCAACCTGGTTAAGGCAGCAGCACTGAAGTCCCCAAGCAGAGCCGACAAGTATAAATGTGGGACAGTTGTCACATTTGGTTACAGGAGGGCAGCAGAGAGGAAGGTTGCCTGCAGCAAGAACAGCCAGGCTGAGACAAACTCTCCCATTGTTTGGGGTCATCTGGTCTACAAACTGTTTCACATGAGAAAATTAGATTATGCCAAACCAACTTCTTTGGAGGTTGGGTTTTTTTTTTTTTTAATCCAGCATTACAAGGATGGAAGTAATCGTAAATCTGGAAGCAATCACACACACATCACTTAGAAATGCTCTGCCTCATTGCAAGAGAAAGAGAATACATCAGTGCTGATTGGCCCGGGGTATCTCTCCCCCCTACCAAGCCTATGTCCCAGACAAGTTAAATGTTTCATTAATTAGGCGCTAACTATGGTTAAAATTAGGAGAGCTGCAAAGATATCTCCTCCTCCTTCAGACTAATCCTCTGATTAAAAGCAGGACCTACAGTTTGGGCTCTCAGGGTCACTCCACGTTGCTGATTTGCATTTGCTGAGTTTGGGTTTTGAGTCAGCCTGGTAAGGTCTGTGGGGCAGAATGGGGTTTGGGTTTGGTGCCAGAGCAGGGGGCAAAGGGTAGGAGCAGGCTGGAGGAAGGGGACATCGCTGTCAGCATGCTGTGTGTGATGGATGTGCACACACCCAACTGCTCTCATGAGCCTGCAGTAAATCCCAACTGTGTATGAACAGAAACTGGGCAAACCCCACCATGGTCCTCGAAGGAAAGTATCTCCAGAGAGGGTCACCTAGGACATACATGATGTCCTTTACTCACACACAGAGAAGTGTCAGAAGTGACAGCCCCCATCTCAAGCCCCCAGAGAGTGAGGGACGCCTCACAGGCATGTATCTCCTCCATGATCCCCCCAGATCTCGGATACCATCTCCAGCTCTTCCGTGGCTCTGCAAGGCAAAATAGAAAGAAAGACAATGCTCCAGCCAGGAAAAATCTAGGTTTGAAGGTGCTATCTTTTTCCCCTGGAGAGGTTGAAAGCTCCTTACTTCTCCCAGGCTCTTGGTTTTGATTTTGACTATGCAAAGCTGGCTGTTTTGCAGCACCATTCACCTAAAAGGGATCAGCATGGGGATTTCGGGGCCATTTTCTTTTTAAGAAGCAGAGAGAAGATCTCCATCTCTCCATCCAAAGTGCTGTCAGACTGTGATATTAATCAGAAAACAATGGTTTTGGCAAGCCATTCTGTCAAGAAACAAAAGCAAACCTGGCCATTGAAGGCGAGCAGTGAGGGAAGCACACCAGAAAAGAAAACAATGGGGACATTCCATAGTAACCACAAAACCCCAAGTTTTCTGCCATATTCTGTTTTCCATAAATATTGGCCTCACTTTAATGTAGAGCAGCCAAAAGCTGCTTGTATGAATTCAGCTTCCCTAACCAAGAGCTTTAATCAACTATAAATAAAGTTACCATGACAGAAAATAACAAATATAAATTAACCATGCTAAGGTACATTCTAGCACCTTTCAACAAACTAGAAAACCAGGAAAGGCTGCTGAAAGGCAGCCACTTCCAGGCAAGCAACCAGTATCTCATTAGGTGTAGTGAGCAACACTCAGGAAACAGCCAGGGGAAGGATGGAATTTTGTTTGCCTTACAGCATCCAACACTTCAAGAATCAAGAACAAAAACTGGTTAAAATACCTGCAATTTTGCTCAAAACCTTCTCCCCCAGGTCAACACCTTCTCCACATTTTGGGTTTTCTCCATTTGCCACCAGCCTTTTGAGAATGAGGGGTGACTTGGGATAAATTAAGCAAGTTTTGTTTCCCGTAAATCCAGAGGGTTGAAGATTATGTTCTCATAATGAAAAGCTGAAATTGTCACATGATGACTCAGCTCCAGGAGCTGGGGCATTTTTATACATCAAATACGATGAGATTGGCATTGAGATCCAAAGAGCTGGAAGGTCTGAGGATGCCACAACCAAGCGGGATACTGGAGAAATGTCATGAAGCCCCCATGCACTGGTCCTTAGTTAGCAAATATGCTTTCTCAAGAAGTACCAGGAGATGAATATCTACAAGCAAAGAGCACCTCATTTTTAGCTTTGAACAGCAGGTATCAGGGAGTAACTTCCCAAAGCAGTGAATCAACATTATCTATGGGAAAGCACCCACCCACCAGACCTCTAGGACTATTCCATCTGGGCAGCAAAACTGCAATACAAAGTTGTAGGAAGGGACTTCAGTTTTTGACCAGCCCTGCAAGATGATGTTCCACCTGATTTTTTAACATATGCAATCTGGAACTGAAAAAAGATCTTAAATTTCACTCACACAAAACATTCCAAGCAAAAAATCAACCATAATTTCCATTATTACTCTCTCCTTGAAGCACAAGCATGTTTAGTTCCATCTCTAACAAAAATGTTGGAATCAAAGCAAAACAAAGCTTCATCCTGAGAACGTTGCAAAGCAAAGATTAGAGCATTATGTATTATTACTTTGAATTACTGTTAGCTATCATCTTCTCTTGGCTGAAGCACCTGAGAAATTTGATTTAGTTTACAAGCCTGTCAGAGGGACTCACATCCACGTTTTTTTTCTTTTTTGCTAATAAAATATTTGGCCACAAACATTCACCTAGTTCACATCCCAACACCTCACCAGCTTTGACCCTGTTTACCTCATGAGAGCTGATTCCTTCCTAGTCTGAAGTGGGGATGGCTGGAGGCAGGAGAGATACCAAATAAACAATGTTTGTAATATTACCCCACAGCAAAAGAAACTACAATACATTATTTTAACTCTCCCACTGTGCCAGGGAACTTCATCAAAGTGCATGACCTTGGTAATCATATGCTTTGGCACCCTGCCAGAAGCAAACAGTGAGTTTGAAGTCAAGTAATCATTTCAATGCTGGGGTTTGGGTTTTGGTTGGTTTGGGTTTTTTGTTTTTTTTTCTTTTACTGCATTGAACTCTTAATGTTAGTTTAACATACTTTTTGTCTCTAATATTAATAGGTACAGATATTTACAGAAAAACCAGGGTGCATTACACTGGAAGGGAAGATGCTGGAGTCACACTGAAGTTCAGCTCGTAAAGAGGAAAAAGAAAGTCCCGATGTTATTTCAGCTGGAATAGCTGCTAGATTCACTACTAGCAGCTTTCCTTGCTGACAACAGTATCTTTAGCCTGGCTGATGCTTCTGAGATACTGGGATAAAATTTCCATTAATAGCAAGGTACTTTTTTCTAACTGAGAATCTGGACCTGAGCTTCCATCATGAACCTGAATGACTGTCATTACAACCTACCTAAAATCCAGCCTGAAGAAGACTAAAGCTTGGAGAAAGCAACAGCTCACTCATTGCCATGTATAGAAAGGGAAATATGTTTTTTCATTGACTGCTGCATAAGATCATACATAGCTTGGTATCTGGCAACTAGAGATTCCCTCTCTCCCAACAACGGAGCAACCAAAAAAAAACCTTGTAGTAAAAATCCCATCAGACTGACAGAGCGAGAGCTCAGACTCATGCTCAGGAGGCCAAGCCTGGAGCACTCTGAAGTTTTTCCATGTAGATGTGCCAAAGACTGTGTTTGCCTCATGTACTTTTTTGCTCAAGAGCACTGTTCAAAAGGGTGAGTCTTGCTGTGATTAAAGCCCTATTATCTTTTGACGAGACTTATGGCAGGCTTTCTCAGTAAATTGATGGGGTTTTGTGGTTGTTATAAGTATTCAGAGGGTTCCATGGATACATTTGATAAAATAAAAGGAAAAACGTTCAACCCCCACCCCAAGCTTTGGGGGTGAGGAGCTGATTTGGGCAGAAGCACAACTGCTGGTTGGCAGAAGTAGTAACGTAACTTGAGTCATAAAAAAAGGCACCACTGGAGTCATCAGTCAAGGCGGGGGGGGGCGCAGCAGAGCAACTTTTTGACCAAATGACTATTCTTTAGGATGTGGGTGAGGCACCTGTTATGGCTGAAAAATGATCAGCAGCTCTCAAACAGATGAATGAGCCAGCACAGAAAAAGGTTGTTACAGTAGCAATGGTGCATGGATAGCACACATCAATAGACAGGTAAATGCAGGCTAGTAGAGAGGTTTTATTTTCCTCTTAGCCTACCCTTTTGTTCTTTTGCACCTATAACTGGCCATAACACAGATGTCTGCCTGTTTAAGGGATGGGAGGGTTTAGACAAACCCAATCTCCTCGTTTTTCAAGCAAGTCAATTACGTTTTTTTCAATGAGTAAAAAGTAAAATACAGGACAAAAACTGTTCTGAAATCTTTCCAGTCAAAAAAAGAAGAAATAAAGGCAAGGGAATAATTTTGATGAATCTCAAAATAAATTGTTTCAATGTTTCTTATATAAAATGTTTTATTCTGAAAACCTTTGCAGTTCATATTTTGATGCTTCCCAAAGTTAAACTCTGACTTCTTGTTCTGCAAATGGTGGTTCTCTTTTCATAAAAAACATTTTGCAAGCCTTGAGAAGGATAAATAGCCTGAAGATTAAAGATAACACTGCATTTTCAGTCAAAGAAACCCATGCCTTGTTAAGCAAAATGAAAAATTGGTGGGGTGGGTGGTGGTATATTTTACTTCATTTCATTCAAAAATTTCCACAAACCCCTTTCACTTCAACCAGCTTCTCCCCCAGCTTTGCTTTTTTTTCCCCAGTTTGGCCTCAGAACCACTATAGGTCCTTCATGCCCCATGCCTATCAATCAAGGGCTCCTCTCCCACATGTTGAACTTGGGAAGAGGAAGGAGGGCAGCGACTGGAGCTGTCTGGCAGCAAGGAGGACAGGCAGTTCCCTCGGCCGGCAGGAATGTGGCAGCCCAGGAGCCATCCTTGGCTGATGCCTGGAAGAGCTCTTTGTTCAGGAGAGGGACAGGCAGCTTCAGCATCATGTGGTCTGCTCTGAGTTAAGCCAAAGTTGAAGCAGCCATGATTTCCCGTGATGTCCCTCACAAAGGATGGGAGAAGAAGGCTGACTGAACATGGGGCTCATTGCAGTAAACTATATGCAGAGAGACAGAGAGATGGTAATATATGCATCTCTATGGTGTCTACATATAAGATTGCCCTTCGGATTTCCTTTACTACCAAGCAAGATGTAGTCAAGATACCCATTGCTGTCTAAGCATGACTTCTGTCTGTTGATGTAGCTTTCTCAATTGGGTCAGCTGAATGGTGCCATAAGTGCTCATTTCTATAAGTGGACTGTGACAGGGTATGTAGGGTGACTAACTGTAGTCACTGAACTGGGATGAACTCATTTCCCACCCAAAAAAACCTAAGGAACCATTAAACAGAGCCTGAATTGGAAACAGGCTTCAATAAATCTGCCTTGTAAATGTACAAATAGTAGATGCATTAGACCACCTGTAAGGTTAGGGGCATCAGACATGTTAGATGATAGTTGTATTCTCAGACCTAACCCATGGCACAGGAAAATATGGACATTGGCCACAATCCCTGCTCTTACCCTTCTTCTCAGGACAGGCCCTCAGCCACACAAGGCGAGAAAGGCAAAACTGGTACCGCCCCAGTTTAAATGTTTGAAACCAGACTGGTTTAAATGACTAAGGAAAAAAAGACAGGACAGAGACCAGGATTAACTGGAAGGAAAATGGCATGGGGATAAGTATGGATCAAATACTTGGTAACTGTTTTATCTGCTAAAATGTGCTTAATAGCAGTGGAGGAACCAGATCTGAGGGGAAATGGACATGATAGTCCAACTAGGACATACATTGTAGGAGGATTCCCTAACCCAATGGTTAAAATATTAGGCAAACTGCTGAAATAACCAAAATACAGGCTTTGTGACCTTAAAAAAAAAAAAGTCCTGTAGGTTTGCATTAGTAGTAAGGCAACTGACTGCTCTCCTCCTCCCTGAGAAAATCTCTATTAGACATATTTTAAGGGAAAGTAAAGTAGAGCTCTGCAGACAGCTACCAGAATTGCCCTGTGGTTTCAGTCCCATTGGGTTACCTTTCATCCAATGTATTTTCATCCAAGCAGCACAACACGGTGTTGCTTGTCATGGGGGTTATTGCATCAGCTGAACTCTCCAGCTTGGTTATGAGTCCCCACGACGGGTGCCGGGGGGTTAGCAGAGGAATGGCTGCTTGCTGTGTCCATCTGCGTCTTCGGGGAAAGTAGGTTAGGGAAGTTCTCCCAGATGGAAACACATTTTTTTGTTGCAGTACCCATGACATTGCTGGTTAGAGGGGGATTACCGACAGCCTAAGACACTTAGGAAGAGGCTGGGAACGTTGCGGGAAAGCTGGAGGGTCCTTCATCCCCAGAGCTCGGGTGCAGCTGAAAATGCCCACTCCTTTTGGGGAACTTTACAACAGATGCTGCGACTTGAAACATGGAGGAGCTTGCTGCACGCGATGCAAGGCTTTGTCTGAGAAGGCAAAATAAGATTGTAATTCCTGTCATTAAAAATATAGTGGTCTCTAAATCTCTCCGAATACAGTTGATGTGAGACAAATCATAACGAACAAATGAATTTTGTGGCAGCTAAAGGAGCTTTTTGTCGGATTTCACCACATGGTGGCAATAGTAGTAAAGGTTTGATGCAAAAGATTTTTCTGGAAGCTCCCAAGCCATTTAAACTATAAACTGGGCTGCTGTTCAGTCTACCTTGTGGCATAATATAACTCTATTTTTCTGTGTGGAGAAATCAACTGTCACAGTTCCCTTATTAAAAATTGTGCACACTTCTCATTCTCATATGTCTGGTGAGGACTACAGACAATTCCGAGATTTCTTTGTATATCTTCTTCACTTCTTTTTTTTCCCCTCCCACCTTTTCCTCCTCCAAAACACATAATTGCAGCTGCTGTGAAATGTTAATTCACAGAAGGTTGTATTCTCAGAATCAGGAAAATTGCAACATTCAAGTTTTCTTTAGAAATTGAGTGAGACTTCAAAACACAAAAGTTGCCTAAATCTTCCAGTAAGGTCAGATATTTGTCTACCAGTTTAACTGCCAGCAGAAGGAAAAAAAAAAAAAAAACTAAAAAAAAAAGAAAAACCCCAAAACAAACCAAAAGAAAAAAACCCAACCACCAAACAGTATGAAAAAAACGGTACTTCATTTCTGAAGTACTGCTTTGCCATCCATTCCTCCCAAAACAAGAAAGGAGAATAAATCCAAAGTCAGTTGCCAGTGGTGACTGGCCAATGTTGCAACATCATATCTAGAGGTCATAATAAACTCCTGTCATCTTTCATTCTGCAGAAATACAAATTCAGTGCTGACATTCACCCACCTCTAGGGTGGAGCAGGGTACCTGGTTTGCACCAGGCACAGGGTGCACCTTTTACAGGGAGGGGGGAAACAAGCCACTAGAAACAACAGGGCACAGGTCATATTTTAGGTAGTCAAATAATTATGCATATTGTGGTTTGTCTGAGAGACTCGTGCCCCTTAAAACCACCCTTCAGCCATAGTGAAGGGCTCCAAGAGTGCTCATCATAGTCACACAAGTATGTCAGTTGTTGCATGAGAAGAAGCACAGAGCAGGAGCTCTTTCTCATCCAGGAATTACAACATGACAGCACAAACACAAGAGTTAACACCCCATTCCCGTGAGAAGTGCCAGGGATTTATGGCTCTCCTGGGGGATTTGCTGCCGTTGCAGCCATGCTCCAGAAACCCCATGCAGCGCTGTCTGCAGCACTGGATCAGGAGCGGCATTTCCTGGAGCACCTGTGTTTTTCTTGGAGGTCTCTCATCTCCATACTGACCAGACCTGATGTTGCTTATGTTCAGTGATTAGATCAGCTCATATCTCCAGGACTGGAAGGCATGATGTAAAAACATACCATCCTACACCATCTCGAGTGACCTGCCAGGAAGCAGTTTATTTATATGTCCCAGGCACTCAATCTACTGTGTAGATATATGCAAGTAAACAGGTGTAGATTTAGCAAGAAAGCCCCTAGTAAAGCACTTTAACCCTGCTGTCACCCATTTGCATTAACAAGGAGGGTCGCACACTCCACTGCATCGCTCGGGACCACCTGGCAGCTGCCCAGTCTCTTTTGCTGCTGTTTTGGTGGTGGCCATGTACATCCTGGCTAGCACAATATGGTTGTCACACCTCTTACTGCCATTACTTTCTGGGGTTAACCAAGGTGCTTGGGTGAAATAAGATGTCACCTGAGTCAGGCTTTTAAAAATGTCCCTTGAGTAAGAACCAGGACCAGTTATCAGATGGTGCAGGACTGTCTATCAGTGCTAACACCTACTGCTGCTTTTGCTTGAAGGCAAACACATGAACCACCAGCCCAGACTGCACCATCTGGGGCAACTTCCAGCTCATCACTCTACCGTGACCATCCACCACTTCTCTCCCAAACCCCATGCTTTGCCCTTCCTTCTCCTGGTAGCCCTGAAGAAGTCAGACAGCCACTGAAAACTGTAATAACATCACTGAAGTGAGTAGGACCGTGCCAGTTTACCTCGGCTGAGCACATAGTCCAAGCATCCGTGACTGCGTCATGCACAACACAAAGCCTTCCTTGCAGTAGCTATGCCTGTGTGTGCTGCTTGGGCCATCCGGCGGCTCTGTTTCAGAAACAAAGCTGTTTGCAGTTCAAATGTTGGATGCAACATGATTCCAAGAAAGGAGCCATCAGTTAAATTGATCTCTATGTCTGAGGAGGAACCTTGGCTGAAATCTTTCTCTGCGAGTCCAACAACAACAGCACATCAGTTACTCCAGTGGATTTCATTTCTCAACCCTTTAACATGTAATTCCTGGACAAATGCCCTAAAGTGAAAGACTAAAATACTCTGCTCCTGGCCACTTGAATTGCATAAGAGTGCATACCCACTGCTAAACCATATACAACTAGTTATTTGTACTCTGCTTGGGACTGCCACAAAGCCTGCAGTCTCAAGGGCCCAGTATTTTTATATTGGTTTTCCTGAACAATTAATATAAATCACTCAGGAAGGACCAGAAAGAAATAGTGCTGGAATCTCTTCTGGAAACTGCCTCATTTAACCAGGTTAACAATTATCACTCATGAAAATAATATGTAAGAGCTGGGACTCTGGGGTATGCCTTCGGGATTTTATGGTTGCTTTTTGAATAAGGAGAGGCAAGCTCCTACTGGGCTTGGACATCCCTGGTGACATCCTTTGCTTCAGAGCTTTGGAGTCTTTCACCCTTGCTCAGGACAGAACAAATCTCTCAGGCACATCTTTTCTGTGTGCCCTTGGTCAAGTATTCATGCTTCTAAATGAATCTTTTCTTTCTCCAAAGGCTGTGAATATCCTGGAGAGTCTACATGGAAGGTGTTCAAATAGCAGAAGAAATCAGTAAGGCAATTTTGTGGGCTATTGCCTTATATCACACTTTAACAAGTGTCTGATGTGCTACTCATCATTTAGCTAACTGACCAACACATTCAAGGAAGATGTAGACCTTATCCTCATTTCCTCCTTAGACACCTTAATCATTACTGTAGTAGCCCATATAAATTCAACAAGGAGAAAATTAGTCAACAGTTGCAACCCAAATCGTATACAGAGTAGCTTACCAAGCAGACATAGTAGGAGCTGCCTCACCCTTTCACAGGAAGGGCTAGGTAAAATTCGACCCCCAAAACTGAATAGCAAGGAGGAAGTGAGGGTTTGGCTGCTGTGCCTACTTTTTTTTTTTTTTTAATGCATCGAAGTATATCATGCCTTGAACTGATGCTTGTAGAGCAACAGTACTTTTATATGCCTGGAATATTTGCCTTACAGTCCCTACAGCACCCACCAGTGCTGAGTCAGCAATGTGCACCCGGTTTCTACATCATGACAGAAGGACGATGAGGGTCACACAGCCTCACACTATCCACATCTGGGGCTGTCCTAAGCAGCACCATTTAGCTGAGTGTCATTTAAATCAGGTCTATTGTATTGTATGATTTATTGGTGTATATCATTAGCTGTGCTGTCAGTCTGCTGGTCTTCCAGTAGACAGAAGTGACCCTTTCAAAAAGAATTCCCTTTTCATACATCAAACAGTGTTAAGCAGCATCCAGTCTTCAGTGTTATATCCCTTCCCAGTTTGCAAGACCTTTACAAACACCTTATCTGATTGGCCATCACATAGGGCATTAGAAATTCCTAATTTCTATGGGCATTTTTCTTAGTTTTGCTCTTGTCTCAGCTGTATTTGACAGAAATTATTTCAGGCAGCAGGAAATGTTTAGATGTATTAGAACTTCCTTGCAGTAAATATGTTTAGTTAACATAATGATAAAAGAGTAAAGGGGGGGTCAGGCTGACACCAGGAGCACACAGTGCCCAGTTATTCCCATTGTTAGTAGCTGGTGTCTCAGCCAATTCCTGCAGGGACAAGGGACATGGCTGTGAAACCTAAACAGGGACAGTGTGCAGATAAACCTGATTACCATGTTTCCCCTGAACAACATCCGCTTGTTAACACAGTTGTAACTGAGTGCATGCCAGCGCATACCATTCTCTCCGACACTGATTTCTTCTACCCCATGCCTTGTTCAGCTGCAGAGCTTGGCTTCTCCAGCCATTCCTCCTTGCTCCAAAGAAGGGAGGTAAAAGTTGCTGAACAAAGCCAAGCACAGCCCATAGTTCTGCTTTTTATCTTGCTTTTGAATACTTGCTGCTTAATCTCTTTCTGAACAGGAGCCAGTTCCAAGAAAGCAAGACAGCAAGGTCCTTAGGACAAGATGATGGATGGAGCCATGGAGTTCAGAGCACTTTGTTCAGCCACTCAAGTTCTTTCTTTAGATAATGATAAAGTTAACTGGATCAATTTTAGAGCTTTATAACAGCAGAATGACTGACTATGGATTGACAAGTCATGAAGTGCATAACCTACTTAGATGTCATCAGGCGGACACAACAGAATGTTCCTGGAATATCCAGTCCTAGGATATTTTAATAAACTAATTATCTTGCAGAATACGTCTTGAATAATACTAAAATCATGGCTCACCTGTTCAATGTTATCCTGGTTTTATTTTTAATATCACCACCTACTAACTGGGACAAGTCTCAGGCTTTCCTAAGTCCATGCCAAAGCACCCATTAACTACTGTGAGCTGATACTTCTGAGAACAGGAGCAAATCCCCAGGAAAGTGAATTACTCTAACTCCATTAACTTGAATGGAGCTTTATTTTCTCACAGCAAGCAAGTAGCTCCCTCCCTTGGTTTCTGAATTAGTCTCACATCTAAAGCAGCATGTCTTCAATGAGTTAAATTGACTCATTTTGTTCTGATGCAAAATTAACCATAGAGAAATAGTAGAGCCATGTCAACTTACGTTGGACTATGGACTCCAAAGACACTTTCTCTTTGCTGTGCTTCTCTCCAGCGTGCTCTTCTAGTAAATGTGAAACTAGGAAACCATGAAAGAAGCTGCCATGGGACTGTATTGTCCTTGCAACTTGACTAATATATTACCTACCTTACTGGAAACCCAGGTGTTTTTCTAAAAGCAGATAGTAGCCCATCATTTTACAGACTGATGGTATTTTCAGCCCTTACCAAAACAGACAGGGCTAGAGTGCCCTTTCATTTACACTGTTTTTATAATGGTTTAATTGCAATGAATAGAGGGTCTTGCCTCTCAGCAGTGTAAACAAGATCAGATTTGTGTCCACATCATTTCTGCAGTTCAAGATAAACTTGTTAATTTATGCTGCAAAGAGGCTGGGAGATTCTTTGAAGAGGGCAGTGCTGTATAAAGGGCATGCAGCAGTAGCAGTTTTGATGTTTGGCAGTGAGCCAGTGTTCCCCTTCAGATCTGCACCGTGGTTCTCTCCAGATCCATCCATTTGCCCCCTCTTCTTGG
The DNA here is from genome assembly GCA_013401275.1 of Pandion haliaetus. Classification (NCBI taxonomy): domain Eukaryota; kingdom Metazoa; phylum Chordata; class Aves; order Accipitriformes; family Pandionidae; genus Pandion; species Pandion haliaetus. The sequence continues at coordinate 206,088 of VYZV01039837.1, read as the reverse complement.
TGTCTGCAGTCCCCTTAAAGAATCCACTAAAGGTGAGCATGAAACACACGTTCACATTTTTAACAAAGAAGTTTGTGAACGTAAGATGTCAAAAGATATGCAGATATATAAAAAAAAAAAAAAAAAGTTTTGTGATCTACCAGTTGAAAGTCTTGAAAATTCCTCACCATCCAGGTATACTGGTGGGAATTGCCAAGGATGTGGTGCAGAGGAGAGATACTAAAGGAGCCCTGGTGCAAGTTAGAGGGGAAATCCTTGGTTTTGAATGAAAGCATTGTAAATTGTGCTGTAAATTGTGTTGTTTGTACAAGCTTGTACAACTTTTCATCTTTAAGTAGTCGGTTCATTGCTTCCGGAAGAAGAAGCAATGGAGTGAAACTTTGATACTGTTTAACAAAGCAACCTGTGTGTGTGAGTCAGGGTGAGGTCTTGGCTTTCGAGTTGGTTCCTGGCATGCAAGGAAATCCAAGAAAAACCAACCTTCCCCAAATCAGGAGATTGCTGCTGAATTTCCAGCCCTGATTTTGGAAGAAATATGACTGCCCTGAGGTTATTTTATGTAGCTACCCTGGTTACAGCAGTCATGTTAATGATTCAGGCCGGTAAAAGTGAGATGAGACCAAGGCTTGCTCAAACACTGTAACACAATTCTGCTTATTGCTTCAACTGAAAAGAAATGACGCAGCAGATTAAGCACAACCTTCACAAACTGAGAAGTTATAAAATCAATATATTGAAATAGCATGGGCAAATTCTGATCCCTGTTACAACAGGAGAATTCTGAAAGCTGAAGCAGCATTGTGAAGGCAGCATATTGCTGAAGGTCATCTTTGGACCAGATGGTCTCACCTTCCCATCTCACTTGCGCACTGAGTTTGTATTGATGTAAGTCAACTCCTAAACTCAGTTCACTCATTCATGCTCTTTCCAGCTTTCCTTGTAGAGCCGGACGAGATCACTGTTTGTTTGCTTGTTATTATTTCTTGGTTTATGCCTCTGACAGTTTCATAAAACAATATTGAAATTAATGGATCAACCCAGAAAACAAAGATTTACGTATTTTAGCAAGCTGAAAAAGCAAATAAATTTTACAGCTAGCTCTGAGACCAACAGAATAGCTTGTCTGGGACAAAATGTTACTTTTCTCTTCAAGTTTGAGTAATTTCATTAAAATTTTATTTTTTTAATTGGCATTAAGGATGGTGGCAAGTGTTAAGATATTTGTTCTGACTGGAAAATCAAAACATTCTGTTTTGAAGGGTGCTTTTTCTGAATGTTTGTTTGTTTGCCTCAGCAGGAACAATTCAGAAGAAATGAGGCAAATTCACAAAACATTTTCATGTTGCTGAATCCGCGTTTTTGCCAAAAAAAAAAAAAAAAAAAAAAGCTAAAGCTTTTCCCAGCATTACTTCCAAACTATTACAGAAATTAGAGTGAAATGGTACTGATTAAGATGGGGTGGGGGGCATCACCCTTGCAGTAACTTTATCCAAGGCAATGGATTTACACAAGAACTGACTCTTGGCTCTTGGTATTTGTAAAGCCTATAGTCTTCAGTGGTTCATTTTCAGAACATTCTTCTTCAATGACATGAGGATGGAATATTGCAGATAATAGCCCCAATGTTTATAAAAGACAAAAGAAGCAAGAGCTACTCAGACAACAGCATGCAGCCTGGGTGATACTGAGGTGTGGATGCAGATGGGCAGTAGGTTCACTGCAGTCTACAGCCAACTGGTCAGGAGCGCAATGTCAACACTTGGCTTATAGGGACCTATCTTTTGCTTCCTCTTCCTCCCCTCACTTCTTTTGTTATTTTTGTTTATTTGGTATGTCAGATCCTTCAACTATTAATTTCAATGTGTCATTAACCCACGTCTTAGAGGTTTCACCCTTCCATTTTGTCAACCTGTGGCAGCTCCGCTTTCTGCACAACCTGGTTGCCAGGAGCCAAACTTCATACATGGGAGTGAGTGAGAGGACACCCATGTGAAAAGCCCATGAATCTTTCAGACAGGGGCATGTGTCCTTCCAAAGAGTGCACATGGTTCCAGAAGGGATGCAGAGGAATTAGCATTAAAATAATGTGTTGGTTATGGGAGTTAAAAAAATGCACATAGCTGGAAAACCCTCTCCTCCATAAACTGTAAAAATATCAGCTTTGAGGGCTATTTGCCAAGGATTCAAATTCTCATGAACAAGCTCCTCTGAGCTCATTTGAAAATCCTCATGAACTCTGCTGCCATTGACCCGTTAGGTTCATGATGAAGAGAAAGCCTGGAAGCTGCTGAGAAACCAGAGGACTGCCAGCACCCCCAAATCTGAGCTCTCCCTACTCCACAGAAAGCAGATGACATAACGCTTGGGCTCATTCTCTCCATCCCTCATGTGGTAGAAACAGAGGCAGGAATCAGCTTGGGTTTTTTTGTGAGGTTTCACAATATGAAAGGGGTTGCGAGAAAACTAGGTGTCTGCATCCATATTTGCAAGTAAGCCCAGGCCCAAGGCTGCTCTTCAGTTCCAACTTGCCAGTTGTCCACATCACGGGCACACAAACACACAGCCCACCTGGTCTGGTCATGTGGATGTTCAGTCCATTTCCAGGTCCCTGGGCCCTTTTCTTCTCGTGTCCAGATTTTGACAGAAGCTGGAGTTGGTAATGTGTTATAGAAGCACATGGGTGATGAGGCTGGATGCAGTAAAACCCTTTCCCAGGTCCTCACAGCATGGTCAGAGTTGTGAGAGTCAGGCTTTCCGTTCTGCAGACCTTGTTTTTGTGTGAATCACAAGGATGGGGTCCTGCTTGTGTCCTGCCGTGTGCCACACTACGGTCATTAAATATATGCTTTGGATTTTACATGTATTTCACTTTGCTTGGGTATCTGTCTATGAGCTTAACTGCACCCACAGCCATTCTTATCTGTACCGGGATGTTGGGAAGCCTGCTCTGGTGTAAACCGATAAGCATGAATAATATACATTGCCAGCCATATGTACATATGGCACTGTCACGGATGGAGTGACGCAATTCACTCGTAAGAGGGAAGTAGCAATATGTTTATTGATAGAAACCAGCAGTTTAACAAAGTTTGATGGTAAATGCAACAGTGGTTTAACAAGATATGATGGCAAGGTTCGCTTGGTATTTACTGCATAGAGGACAGTGTCAGTCAAAACTGTCAGGGAGACCCTCCTGTTCAGTCATGAGGTTCAGAATGGACGCCCTTGCCTTCTAAACTCCATATGTGCCTGTGGCACTACATGTAGGTAGACGGATACATATGTCAACTTCGGTGAACTGATTCAAGCATGCAGCAGTGGGGCAAAAGCTACATATTGCACAAGCTCCCTTAGGTGAGGAGGGAGTGTAGGACCCCCTGCCATGAAGTGCTTATTTGATTTCATTTTAGATAAGGACATTCCAAAGTTAAAATCCAAACCTTGATAATGGTGATGAAAAATGAAACTAGTGTTGAATGCTCACTGCCATTCCTTTTTTTTCTTTTTTTTTTTTTTCACGAAGATATGAGCAAGATCTTTCTAAATTATAAATAAAATATGATACCTGGAAAAGAAGGAAAATTCAGAGGTAAGGTTCAGCCCCATGACCTCCTTGCTGTGCAGCTGAATAGCTAGCGCCGGGACATGATTCAAAGACAGTCTGTGGGCATGTCCATAGCTGTGCACAGCTGAGAAAATAAAAGACCCTCAGCTAGGGCAATAACACATATAAAGCACCACCTTCCCCCCCCCACCCCAGGAACAGGGAGTGGGACTGATTTCCCCAAAGCCACAGACCGGGGTCCAGTGTCACCTCCCAATCATGGCAGTGGGACATGCAGGTGGCAGTAGCACATGCCTCTGAGATGTGCTCATAAAGGCAGCCACCTCCTGGTTTTCTGTTGAGCAGATTTTCACAACTCCAGCTGCAAAAGTCAAATGTACTGTGTGTTTTCCCCTGGTGCAGGATGAGACCAGGGACCTGGGGGCACCGCTCAGGCTGTCTGGTGACCCTGGCTGGGCCATTGCTGTTTCTAGGGGAAAGCTGCTGAGGAAGGATTTGTAACATCTAGCATTCATTTTTGGATGTCAGTGCCCAGGAAGGCAGAGATAGTTCAGGGGATTTGTTTTGTTTTGTTTAAGAGAAACATTCTTTTAAGTGATTTTTTTTGAAGGGCTGCTGATAAACCTCAACAGTGACATCCAGGTTAATGGAGGAGGGGAGGTTTGCATGGGAGAGCCTGAGTTTTGGAAGAAAACCAATAAAGATCAACCTGCTTTAGCCACAAATCTCATACAGGCTTACAGAGAAACATTTCAGGCTGCTGTCTGCACAAAGGAGATTTGCTCTTTCAAAACTTGCTTTGTCAAAATCCCTTTCGCAGTTTGCAAGGGAAAAGCAGTGATTATTTTTAATGCATATTGCTGGGGAGGCCACAAACATCTGCCACTGCTTTTCTCCCACAGGGGAAGGTAACTCAGGGAGAGGGATATCGGTGTTTTCTTTGCTGCTATTTCAGTGTACGGTTTGCAAATTTTAATTCTAGCGATGGCCTGATGATGTTGTCCAGTGACATACAATCAGAGCTGTGTCATCTGCAGCAGGGGGAGAAAATCCACTTGTGGGATAGCTCTTGAGATGTCCCACGTTAGAAGTCCACAAAGTCACGGTGCCTTTCTGAACATGAAAAAGTTTAAAAGTGATTTAAAGGTAAGGGGCAGACACTGGCTCATTCAGGGAGAACCACTCTGCCCCCTCCCTGAGCCTGCCTTTAATATCTAATTATCAGGACTAATGACTGATTATGTGTCTCCAGTCTTTTCGACCTTTAATAATTTCTGTACCAACATGCTTTACCACTTTCCGGGGGAAATGTTATCTGAAGTGTGAAATTAACCATTCTTTTGTTATGAACTCACCACTTGGCCATAGCTGCTAAATAGTTTCAAACCTGAAACATATTTGAACTGTTTCCAAGTTCATCTAGAGCGTGACCTTGTGTGTTTTAATAATTATAATTTCCTCAGTAAAGTACAGCTCTAGAACCAGAGAAAAAATGTACAGACAGCTGCAGGGGTGGGGATGGCTGACTGTAATGATGAGCTTTACAAATATAGCAGGAGGAAAGCAATAAATCTCCAAAAACAAAGTGCCTTCTCATTTTAACCCCTAGTATGCAGCAGTGCCCTGATGGTACAGAGGAGCAGACCTTCCCGCAGGCTGCCCGATGACAGTGAAGATGGGAAACATGGAAGGAGAATAAGGAGGAGAAACAGGTATCAGGTTGGTCTTTGTTTTCCCAGCGAGCTGCTCCTGTTTCAGATTTTTATCTCTGGCACCCTGGTGTAAATCAGCTGAAAGCAGCAGGATTTACCCCTGCTTTGCAGAGACATGAGCTGCGATCAGGCGCACAGTCGTGGTATGCGTGCACATGTGAGTAATCCCATTGGAATCAAGGACTTGAAAGAGGAGCGCGCACATGAGTAATGTTTTGTAGATACAAGGGCTGGAATCTGGGCCACATGGCTCAGGACAAAGAGACGTGTCAGTTCTGCATAAATAACACAGGCATTCAGCTTCAAAACTTCAACCTACTTAGGGGCGAAAGTCACTCTTTCCGTCTCACGCCTAGGAAAGTGGGGACCAGGGCAGCAGGGTGACCTTTGCAGCAGCGAGAGCTTGGATGAGCCCAGGTGTTGGGTGCTCCAGACGCCCAGGGAGAGATGGGTGCACAGCAGCCCTTTTGCCCAATGCCTGCCTACTCCGATGGGGCAGGGAATGGGATCCTCACTGTGCAAGTAAGGAAGTGCCGTGTTTTGTGCTGTGCTACTGCTTGGAAGAAAAGCCTGCTGTAGCCTGCTGTATATACCATCCCTTCTGCAAGGGAATTTGGACCACAGTGAGAGGAAACAGGCTCTGTTTCTCCTCCCAGCACTTTCCCTCTATATAGCAGTCACCTCCTAAAGCCTCAATGAAACAGGGTTAAAAAACAATAAAAGGAGAGAGCCAGTGCGACAGACCACCCAGGTCAGGGTGCATTTATCAGGCATGCATCACTCCATGCAATGTAAGGCTTCTCTTAGCCGCTTCTGGGACATTTGACCAGGAACATGACTAACACAACACTTGGCAAAGCAAAGACTAATAGTGTGATTGTTCTGTCGGCTTCTCCCCTCCTTGAGTAATATCGTGCTGAGTAGTGTTCAAGTTAGCGATCTGAAAGGCCTTTTCATTATTGTATCGAAAACTCCTCTGACTGCAGATCTCTTAATCAAAGGACTTTTATGTAAAGTCACATTTTTTCCAAAACCAGAAAAGTTCAGGCTCAGAGCATAAACATTAGACTCATTATTTAGAAATAGCAAGTAAGTCCTTTGGGTTCTGGTATCAGATCAAAGCTAAAAAATTAAATTGCTTCAGAAATAAAAGTTAGTTCGTTTTGGGAATCAGCATATTCCTTGTTTGCTTTTTCATTATGTAGCTAAAAAAAGGAATAGTGAGATTCTGTCGGTGGTTTTCAAGTGTTTTCCAAAACTGGATGGATGCTGCATGTTAAGTACTTCCACAGTCTGTGGAGGCAGAAAATATTTTGTTGACATGACAATAAAAACATTCTGCAGACTTATTGAATTATTTTCTCCTTCACCATCCGTAGCCACAAGAAAGCAGCATGATCACCACACTCCTGTGGAATAGAAACCTGTGCTTGGCTGACATTGCCTTTGAACTGAAGCACCAGAGCCTGCCCTGACATGTGGAGGAAGAGATTTCCATCCAGGTTGTGGGTGAGACTTGGGAAGTGGCCTCACTCCAGCAATGTCCCCCGCCAACACATTGCCTGGCCGTGCTCTCCCAAAGGAATCACTCCTTTTGGGCCTGTCCAGTGGTAACTGGTTTACTAATGGTGGTTTGGGCAAAGATAATTGGTTTATTATTTTTAATAATTTGGGTGCCAAAGAGGACTGTCACGGTTTAACCCCAGCCAGCAACTAAGTACCAGGCAGCCATGGTGGTTTAGCCCCACTACTCTGGTCACCAATGCTATCCTATCTTCCACCAGTCCTACGCATCCTCCTATCTTCTCCTTGCTTGTGGCCTTCACCCACTTTTTTAGGCTGTGGACACACAAATGATGGAATTGGCTCTTGGCAGAGGAGCAGGGTGGAGACAGGGGAACAGGGGAGAGCCGTGTCAGACAGATCAATCACTGCCAAAGCAGACACTTTCTCCATCTAAGACAAATCCCACTCTGGAGAGCCACTGCTGCTGACAGCGGTTCCCACGCTTCTGGTGGTGGTGAATTGTGAATCCATGGTGCCGACTGCCACGCTGGCCACCGGGCACCTCAGGAGATGGGGGAGCAAGAGTAGAGGCAAGACTGGTATTTGGGATTGCTTTCTTTTTTACCATTTCCTTCCTGATTATTTTTTTCCCCCAACATCAATTACCTGTTGTGTTCACAAGACAAAAGTGACCAACCTTAATTCCTGCTGATTTTTGTGAACTTTGCAAGTGCCTCAGGGAGAGGTGGGACTCTCGAGAAGCACCAAAGAGAGCAGGCTGCCAAGGGCTGAGGAATGGCAGAAATGCCCACATGTTTTCTGTTTGTGACACCGCCGCTGATGGGAATCGTTTAATCACACAGCGAGACTGGTTCACGCTACCTTTACACCAGTCCTTAAGATGTTTCCCTTATCTCTGACTTTCTGTGGTCTGCTAGGGTTTTCCCCACCCAGTTCCTCTGTCACCTAGAAATGGCTTTGAATGCTTATTCCTCAGGAAATTTGAGTTGTCTCCGTGACTCGGCCAGTTTCCCTGCTTGGCTGTCATACGGCACTTCATCTTTTCATTTCTCAGGTCTGCATCTGTACAAAGAGGTTAATAATGAGAAGAAAACAAGCATAGCAGGGCCAGCTACACACAGATCCCCAAGTGTTGAGGGGCTATATAATTTCTTAAATGAATTGGTCACATGATACTCTTTTTTTTTTTCCCCTTTACTGGGTAATTGAAACTTCATAGACATTAGGAATCTGAAACATGCGTAGCAGTTATTTATGTACAAACTGCCTTTTCACTGCAAACTGAGGTTCTTGTAGGGAAAAGAGTCCTGTGAACACTGGAGCGACCAAGCACCTGTTTCCATAAGTGTTACAATTCCCACAGCTGGCATGAACAGTTAATATTCAGGGAATAAATGCAAATTTTCCATCTCTGCATTGCAGCATTAGCTGTGTTGTCCCCAACCAAACCTCCTCAACCAACAAATAAATAAAGCTTTCCAAATTACCGCTCCCTCTAAAAAGGTCTGCCTTCATCTAGCCTAACTTCTGCCCAAGTCTTTGTGATGAGCATTTCCTATGGGCTCAGTACTTGAAGACCTGCAACTAGTCTCCTAGACTTGAAGGTCTTCAACTGGTAGGAGATAGGAGGCCCAAGAATGCAAGCTTGGTCCTCCAGGTCTTATCGAATGGGAGAAGTGTGGCAGTCAGACTTGGCACCCTGCCAATGGAAAGGTGCCTGCTGAGGCAAGGGGTTGTAATTTGACCTTGTAAATTCAGTAACATGGGAACCAATTACACAGAAAATCAAGCTTTGGCAGGCAAGACTGCACTCTAGTGTTAGCTACTCTCTGGCAAATGGCTGCTTGATGCACAATAGAGGTTAGGGTTGAGCTGATGCTGACTTGGCAGCAATACTGAATCCTCTGGAATTCATGTTCAGTGTTCAGTAAGGAAGAGCAATATATATAAATGCCTTCTGGCAGCCCACTTCCATGCTCCCATTCAGCCCCTGACCCATTATTTGGGAAACTGCTACTTGAGAAAGCAAAAGATAAATCAGTGTACAGTAGAAAAATAACTGGAAGCTCCAGATCAAGGCGGGGACAACGGAGTCCAAGCTTATCTGCTAGTTGAGTAAAATGGTGTGATATTGTATATTAAGCAGGGGAAAGGAGAAAGACAAGCTCTCCTGCAGGCATTGCTGGGCAAGGTGAAGACACAGGCTGGGGACAGAACTGGGCTCAAAGAGGCAGAAGTTGTTCTTTCTTAGATGTCCTTTCCTTAACTACATGCAACACGGTCTGATGGAGCTCACTTATCACACCATCGGATCACTTTCTGCTGCAGGGAGACCGTGCCTTAAAGATACTTGAACACAGCGAGCTGGTGCTGCAAATCAAGCAAGCAGCTGGCAAAATGCACCATAGCTGAGGGAGGTCTGCACAGGCATCACCATCCTCCCGCGTGGGTCAGGCCACAGAGCCCCAGCCTCCAATGACCCCTGCACCCCACTCCAGTGATAACACAGCATTGCCTCCACGCTGCTGCCTTCATATCATCACAGAAAAGCTGCCTTTGAGGAAATGGGAATAACACCAACACAAATTGCTCCCATCTGAATTGTTCACGGACCTTCAGACACCATCAAAGTCAGAAGCACAATGTATTGATGGCCAAAATCACTCATTCCATTCTCACACTGGTAGAGGGAAGGGTCAGCAATAGAGATATTATTCTGTGCTTGAAGGAAACACTCAACCAGAGACCTATTTTTCTTTCTATAATGGAGTAAATTGGCCATAGCTGCAAATGAACTGCAGTGATCCACTTCAGACCAGGACAAAAATTTAATTTTATTTCACTGTAATCAGAAATTTCAGAATTCAAGGGATAGAAAGCATTGATCTTAAAAATTAAACACTGTAAGATTTTATAACCTTATACTTTAAAGTGTCTATCTGTAAAGATGGAAAAAAAGGATATTATGAGCCTTTGAGGAGCACATAGGAGTGTAAGACCGAGGGAGACTTCTGGTTCTCTGAAACTCTTAAGTGGCCACCTAAATATCTTTTAAACTCTGGTCTGCCTGTATTTTTGCAGGTGGCATAGATGCTCCACTTGCTTTTCAAGCCCAGGCTTCACCCTTCAGTCCTCCACTTGTTCCCTGCACACCTTGAGTCCTGGCCATCATTCTTTGCCTCTGTGTCCTAAGCCCCTTTGAATAGTTTTCATATGTCTCTGGGCTACAGTCTCTCTCTGTTTCATATCTGAACCTATCCCTTCCCTTCCATATCTACACTTCTAGAGTATCTTTTCTTTTTTGGTATTACTTACTCCTAATAACTCTCTTATATTGTGGAGCCCTGTCAAGCTTCTAGAAACAAAGCTTGTGTGAAGGATGCTATACAAAACGGACCTCTGTCACAGGGGAATTGGCACTATGGCAGAGATGAGGAAGTTGTTTGATCATTACCCTTATCTAGAACAAATTGCACATAATAGCCTTTAATATTTTCTATCAGATTTTGTTCCTCAGACAGCCAAAATTTTTTGTAAAATTAGTCTGTATTTAACTGAATCATCTAAGTATATCTGAGTCCCCAAAACAAGATATTTAAATGTGCATTAAAAAACAAACAAATTACTAGTTCACTGAATTCAGCCCTTGTTTCACTGCCCTTGACGCAGGCTTAGGAACTCAAAACTTTTGTATTGACTTAAGATAAATACTGCAAGACCATTAAGCAATCCATTGTTCTTATGGTACCCAATAATCTAGTCTTTTTATTTAAATATGATAGTAAGTAATCCCAGAGCCAATGAAAGCATGGAACTGACTAGGTGCTACGTTCCACAAATACTATATTGCATAGAAGAGTTTAACTCCTTATCTGAAAAACAGTTGGCTGTGACCGTATTAACAATTATATTATCAGTTTTACTTGGCAACATTTACGTGTCAAAATGTATCATGGGTTTCACAGCTTAGTTCCAGAAATAGGCTGTCATCTGGGTGACATCATACCTCTCCGTAAAACCCTTTTTTCACTTTTCTTCCTTCCATAAACAGTCGTACTCCCAGCCCTACGCTGAATCCACTCAAGCCATTAAGGCATAATGAGCTCTTCCCACTGTTCAGACCTATGGCTTGTCAGGAGGGTTGAAAAGTTTACCAAAACAGCATGTTTTGCCGCTGGAGGACAGGAGTCTTTGTGGCTCTGCTATGGTAGAGCAGGAAAAACGCGAAGGCCATCTTAAAACCATAACCATTGTGCAATGAAGAGACACCGAAAGCTGTCAGTGACTGAATCGGGCTGTCGGTTCACTGCATGATGTAAAAGGATAAGAATGTATTATGATTGGGAGGTGTAACTCCCTTACTCAAACAACATCCCTGGATGAGCTGTGCAGATAGCTTAGCCTGGGGCAGGGAGGAGAGGTATTACAGTGAAAGATTATGAAAAGCCAGGAGCAGGCAGAACTGAAAGTCTCCTCTAGAAGCCTAATCGGATTCTTAAAAACGAAGTGGTAGAAAGTGGCATTGTGAAACCGCATTGCAAAATTCAATTACGCGAAGTTGCAAATAGCTATGCAACTGTCTGTTGTGTTGGAGCAGGGATTCTGGGTGCCATTTTGATGATTCATGGTCAGATATTACACTATCTTTTCAATTTTTTCACAAGTGTATACTAGGAAAAAAAAATAAATTCTAAAATTCTTTTGTAGCATTCAAAGAAAAAAGGATATAAAGCATTCTGCTCTCTGTATGTTAATCCTTTCCTTCAAAAAAATAATGAAGGCTGGAGTATAATTAAAAATATGTAGTAAGTTGCCATGGTCAACTCAGTGTCTTCATGAACTAAGCCACAGACCATAACATTTTCCTTTATTTTGAAGGACCAGTTTCCTGGATCTCAACATAACTGGGTCTTACCTTCAAAACCTAGAAAAACATCCTGGAAGTTATAAGCTGAGGTAAACAAAACAAAACAAAACCCCAAACCCAAAAAACACCACTGAACTGAAAAGTTGTCTCAGGAATCACTCAGGAAAACTAAAATAACTAACCCAAATTTTGAAATTGGGTGTTTGGACCACATTAAACTCTGAGGCAGCATTACTCAAGTTTTAGCCATTCCAGCTTTGATTTAATTTACTTTGGGAAAGAGTTAAGCAACAGTGAAGTTAAGGCACTTCTGTCAGAAGCTGAAGAGAATCTTTATAACGTACTTTAAGATCTCTAGGTTTTTTTGGAAACTCCTGTGAGCTTCTTCATGCAAACAGCTCTTCACTGGACAAATAGCATCTGAATATTGGGATGTTCCTATCAATTCCTACAGAAGTTTGGAAGTGACACAAAGCCCAAAATAGATATATTTACGAATTTCTTGGGTTTTTTTTTTTNAAATATATTTTTTTTACAATTGTGTGGGTTTTTTTTTTTTGTTGTCCCTTTTCTTTTTTTTTTTTTTTCCCCCAAAAGCCAGAAGAAAAATAAAAAAAAAAAAAAAAGAGGGGGAAAATATGGTGGAATTGCAGAACAAACAAGATGGCAAAATAACAGAACTATTTTTTAATAAGCTGGGAATTTGCCTCAGTATGCAATTCTTGGAGGAGAGGCAGTTTCTGCGAGCTGGCCAGATTCCCCGTTGCAGACATACGGACACCTGGAAGAAAAGACAAAAGAAAGTTTTATTCTTGTATAATCCTAAGGTTACATTTTTTGTGACAAGCATAAGTACTCCTTATTAAGGAAAGCTTGAAAGATTGCAGAACCTGTAAACTGCAGCTTTTACTGGTTAAATAATAAAGAGATCTAAAACTGGGGTCTTCACTCTCCCTATGAATACAGGATAACTCTGTTAACACTGATGGAACTATAGAGTCGGAAAGTTGTTTTTGAGAGGATAGTCCAGCTGGTGAAAATAAAATATACGGAAAAATGCAGTGGAGATGGGGAGGGAGAGGAGGGGGAAATGCTATAAATAAAACCTATATTTGAATTAAAGTCTTCTTGATCTTTAATGAGTTATGTTTCCTAAGGGAAGAAAGGAATAAGAACCGTGAAGAGGGAGACAAATACTTGTTGAAGGTTCAGAAGATATGTTCCAGGTCCCAGCCTTGAGGCTGAATGGGAACAGAGCTGGACTCACCCAAGGGAAAATACAAGGTTAATGAGGAAAACTACAAAATATAAAAGACAAGAAAGATGCAAAGGTATGTTTCTCTCACTGAGACTGAGCAAGGGATAGAGGAGGATTACAAGATAAATATTGTCAACTTTTTTTCTAACCTAAGCTATGGAAATCTTCTTAGACCTGTGATGGTTTTGGTCATCTTTCTAAACCTCAGTTAGTTAGTTGTTCATTCTCTGTAATGATTATTTATTTTAGTCTATCAAATGGAGGCTAGGACTAGCTGTGAATCTGATGGGAGGGAGCTCTGGACCAACACAGCATCTCCTGGAGAGGTGATACAGAACATGTTCCACTGGTATGATGTTGTGGGGGTCCAGGAGAGGCTGGGCAAGGGGGAGAGGTAGCACTTGATGCAGTTTCTCCTGGGCTCTTTTTTAGTATGCGATGACCTGAATTATGCCTAAATATTGGCAATTGGCCTCAGCTGCTTTACAGAGTTCTCTGGTAGCTCTGGGCACTCTTGCTGGGGACATCTGTGGTGAACAAGCAACAGCAAAAGAGCTGTCCTACTTCATCAAATGTCCTCTGAGCTATGTGTGCTATTAAAAGCATTTATTTTATTAGTCATCTTTTGTTGTTGGGATCCAATGGGGCACTGCACAGAAATCTCCCTTTATACAGGAGGTCTGGAAATGGACATTCAATGCTGCCTGTGACTTTAACAGGAGCTGACTTTCTAAAAGCAAGTGGGAGAGTGGGGAAATCTCAAGCTTTCTTAATGCACCAAAAAGGAAGGAGGGTATTTCCTTCCCTTCCCTTGCAGACATTTTATTTAAAATGGAGTAGTTCTATTTTGGGCTACATGGAATATGTGCTAATGTGCATGGAAGTGCATCAACCCACCAGATTTCAACCACTACTTGTGACATTCATTTTTTAAGGGAAATGTGTTTTGCCAACTGGACTTACAGCAGTAATATTACCAGTACTTATTTTCACACTGCATGAGCTGCAACTACATCAACCTAAACAGTAAGGTAGCTATTACAAGGCAGTATGTGGTTATCTAAAGGCAATATAAAACATTCACACAGGTTGCAGGTGTTTTATTGGAGTGTTTCAGAGACACTTTCTCATTAAGGTTTGGCACACATCTATTTCTACATTTTAGAATTCATATTGGGTTACCAAACCTCTTAATATGTGCTTGCTGGGAGGCATTAAAAATACTACCATCCCCCTTGTGAAGCACTTGGATAGGCTGTGTGTATGTCTCAGTCTAAGTACAGTTCCCGAGGTGCTGCTTGTGTGCTCTTGCATCAGGATTTAGATACATGTACCCTTTTATAAAGACATGTAGAGCATGTTTCTAAAGCCACCACCAGCCTGTGTCACAAGTTTGTCAGAGCACTGCTTAGTCTCTGGGATGGCCAAGTCTCTGGCACTGGTAAGGATGGGGAATGCAACCACCTAAATGGCATCTTTAAGCACTGGGCTTTGTTTCTCACACATGACCTGAGAAAAACACAGAATCTACCAGGAAAAGGCATTTCTCTTTGCAGTTAGAAACAAATATTTGTTATTATATCTCCCAAGCACTTGGTGAAAGCAAAAATACTGAATAATTTATAACACTGAATAATGGGACTTTTGAAGGCACCTGTTCCCCACTGGCACACTGGAAACAGGCATTGTGAGAACTGGTAGGACTTTAGCTCCATAGATCTAGTATTCACCTGTCCATAAGATAAAGGTAGAGCTGAATCTCTTCATACTCTGAGTATAGTGGAAAAGAAGGAGGTGGAGTAAAGGCAGATGTGTCCCTTCTCAGGAGGACCTGCCACACTCAGCTAAAATTGGTGAAAGACCCAGTCTTACCAAATCATTAATTTGAATAGAAACATGATGATGGCCATTGATGCAGACGAGCAAAAAGGATGTTTCTGCCTACCTAGTCACCAAGGTTTGCTTCACTCCATGTCAGCAGTGTGGTAGGGTACCTTCGGCCCGTAGATCACTCCCACACCTGATGGCTTCTTCATACCAAAAGTGGAGCTGTAGGGGACAGGTAGAAGTGCTCATGATCTGTCATGAACATCAGATTTATGCAGTCACATACATCCTGTCCTTGGATGTTGCAAGTCAACATGTGTCAAGAAAATGCGTTTGTCAAACATATCTGTTGACTTCTCTGAATAAGTTGCACAGATGCTCACCTCTCCTTTCTAAAAAAAGGATTGTGTTGCAGCCAACATTGCTATCAGAGCTCAGGAACAAATAAATGTGTGGCTTACCTCCAAGGGGTTTTCCCCCTTGTTTCCTCACAATTGACAAAGAAGCCAATGTTGTTTAAGAGTAAGGCAGGATGACAAATCCATGCATGTGCTCCACTTTGTAGCTGTCTGAGCCTGCTGCTGCAGAGTTTTCTTAAGAATGACAGCATTATTATATATTTCCTGGCAGAGACAATCTAAACTGATGCCCATTTTCTTCCTTCTGCCCTTCCTTCTGCAAGGAAAAAAAAAAACCAGTTGTACCCTGGATGGATTAAAACAGGACATATTATCTAAAATATTGGAAAAGCTGGTTGACAAGCAAAAAAATAAATTAAAATAATAATTCAAAACTTACCAGTGGACAAATTTCTGTTGCAGTTTCATAAGTGGATGTAAAACTGGAATAATCTCAGCAGAGTAATTGTGTTCTGTTATGCCAAGTTGTATCCCAAATTACTTCAGTTCATTCAATAACATTCTTTGGGATGTCTACCAGCATGAAATAGTTGAGTGGGGATTGATTTTATAGCAGTTTGAAATACATATACAGCAGAGGAAATCTTAGCCAACTAGAAAAAACAGACAGGTGCCCATCAAACATTCACAGCATGGTCTTGATTTTTTTCAGGATTTTCCTAATAACAAATGACAAATTAACCTAGTCCATCTCATCAGGGAACCTGTAGGGCTTGTATGCAAAGGAAACCAAGCTGCATCACGGAGGGTTCCCACACAGTTTGTTGCAGCCAGAAAGAACGGCTCCTCTGCCTCATGTGTCTGAAATTTCCCATCTCCAGGGAATCAGGGTTGAAAGTTAATCTGGAAGGGCTGCAAGGAGTTTGCCGTGGAAGCTGCTACTGTGAAGTTACGATCTGATAAGAGGGAGAGACAAACCAGACCCGGCTAACAGCTCTCTTCCTCCTCCTGGTTCTACCACTTACCTCTGGCTGCCCTTTTCCCAGATTTTGTGTTAGGATGGAGAAATATGGATTTGCAATTGCACGAAAACTCCTTGTAACCTCTGACATGATTGCCGGCTTCTCATATCTTAGAAGCCTACTTAAATTACAATAAAACACTCCAAAAGTCTCCCCTTCTTCCTCCTGTTTCCTTTAATTAGAATTATGCTCTGCCCTGACTCTCATAACGACTGGGGGTTTATTAGCTACCAACATGTTGAGCAATTCCTGCTGGGAGATCCATGGGTGAATGAGAAACAGCAGTACTGAGAGAGCTGGAGAAGAGTTTGCACGTAGAAGAAGGGTCTGATGGCACTGTCATTGAATTTTGATGGTGAAGAGTGGAGTATGTCTGTGGATGTTTCTGTGAAATGGAACCATCTGGACGTAGTCCTGGGCAACCTGCTTTAGGTGACCCTGCTTGAGCAGGTGGGTTGGACATGATGACTTCTAGAGGTCCCTTCCAACCTCAACCATTCTGTTATGTTGTGAACCCACTGATGAACTTCCTTTTGTCCAATCTGTGCAATTTCTTTCTCCCTTAGTTACCCATTTTATGTAAGAATAAAAAAGAACTTCCTGTCTCACACATATCTTGTGCTGAGGCAGACCAGTAAATCTGATGTCACTCTCCATTTGGCCCATATCATTGGTTTGGGGTGGAGGGTTTGAGGGGAGATGGGGTACTGGGGACTGGAATATCTTTTCTATTTTGCTTCCTGGGATTAAATATCTTCTATTGTTTTCTCTCGTTTTAAACTGGCAATTTTCCCATTCACACACTGGGTGGTAACATGGCCCCACTGAGTTCAAACTGCCTCTAGGTCTCAATGGAGCCAGAATTTCAGCCAGTGTCTTCTGTCGCATTGTCCT
Source organism: Pandion haliaetus (assembly GCA_013401275.1). Classification (NCBI taxonomy): domain Eukaryota; kingdom Metazoa; phylum Chordata; class Aves; order Accipitriformes; family Pandionidae; genus Pandion; species Pandion haliaetus. The sequence goes on along the minus strand of VYZV01039837.1, from coordinate 189,057 downwards.
AGGTCATCTCTAACATTTAGGTCTTTTAAAAATGACATATGGGTCCCCAGAAGCTCCTCTTTCCACTGAAATAACTGATTTAGGAAGATCTGGTCTTTGGCTCTTGGAAAATTATTATCTGTATTCAGAGAGATGTATATTCTAACAACTGAAGATTTCATTAGATGATCTGGTTTGATCTACTGTATGACTCACTCAATGTCATTTCAACTATGGAGTTCTCTAAGTCCTTGATTAAAAAATGTCTTATCTGTAGGCATCTAGTCACCATCTGAAGACTTCAGGAGACAGACAGATAAAAAACACTCCTTCATCCCTTTGCTGTAATTTTCTTCTCAGACTTCATTCTCTTATGTCCTTTTTACAACCTGTCAGTGCACACAGTAATGGGAGAATATGAAACATACGGAGATCTTAGTAATTTAGAATCAAAACAAATGACATCCCTTAAAATTAGGGGCATCTGAAACTTACCAGTATATATTAAAATGTTTTTAATTTGGCGAGAGAATTTCAGTAGGGTCATTTGGTAAAATAAACAAATGTACTTGTTTTCACGTTGCTAAGATTTTTACTTTTTTTTTCAGTTACCGAAACATGTTAACAACCTTGGGGCCTAATGAGAATTCCAGCCACCAAAAACCAAATTACATTTATAATGAGCAGAAATGGTCAAAAATTCTGAATTTTGAGTGTTTGATGAAAGTGTGTTGATCACTTCATTTTTCAAAAGAGAAGGAGCAGATTCTGATGTGAATATTGTCAAAGACTCTTTTCCATATCAATTTTCTGTGTAATTCACAACATGTTGGTTGGTTTTGTTCTTTTTTTAAGTACAGAAGTCTTCACAAAAGTTGTGGCTCATCCTGAAGTAGGATATGATTTATATACATGTAACACTCTGAGAATGAAAGCCATAACCCAGTCTAGTTCATGACTGTAAAAAAGAGATTACCTTTGCACTAATGCTTTGTCTTCACTAGAGGAAAAAAAAGAAGCTGATTTATAAATCAAGCTAGTCATTGAAACAAGAAATCCATGGAGACAACAAAAACTTTTTACTTCAAAATTAGTTAGTCTCAACTAGTACAGCTCTCCAATTTCCACTAGCAGTTGACTATTTTGGTGTAAAAACGTATGATTTTTTTCTTCCTGTTAAGACATACGCTAAGATCAGGAGGAAGATATGGAGAAAGGTCAGCGAGGATCAATCTTTAAGAGGGACAGATTGCTCATTAGTGAATGCAATAGACTTACCATCACAGAAAGAATAAAATTTAGTGATTGTGTCTAGGAACTATGAATGTTTTCCTTGTCAAATGCCATTCCCATTAGAATGTGGCAATAGTAACTTAATGTAATTTTCTTTCATGTGAAATTTAGCTGGGCTGTTACTCTCTGTGTAATCTTTTTCTCATGTTGGTAGTATAATTTGACATATCAAATGTATATTTATAATGGAAATAAACTTCATTATGACTCCCCAAAGGGATCTGATCTAAATCGCATTGAAAGAAAAATGGAAAGATTCCCATTGACTTCTCTGATCTTTGGTCAAACTATTGTAGCTGTAGGATTCTCTTGTTTTCCCCCTTTATGCTTTGCATCCAGAAACCACACATATTTTAAATCTGTGTATTCGAGTCATCTCTTGTTTTGTTCCCATTGTTTCACAGAGTGTTAAAGGTGCACTTGCAATGTGAAACTGAACAATTATCATCTTGTTTCAGTGTTATTATCTTGGCAGCAGAGTGTACAAGTATGACAAGGCTAAAATCTCAAGTTTACATTAGGTTGCATGGAACAAATTTTGCAGGAAGGTAATTGCTGACTTCTATAGCATTGCAATCAGTTACAGGGGAGCAGAATTTGGCCCCATTTGTGCAAAATAACTGTGGCTTTCCTTAGCAGTCTGATCATGTCATAATTCACTTTAATGCTCATGTATACTAGCCCAAGGGCTTATATAATTATTATGCCTGTCTCATCATGAAAGATGGATAAATCACACCTGAATACAAGAGTAGGAACTTGTTGTTTTGTTTAGATTTTAAACATTTTAAAATCATTATTAAATGAGCAAATTGCGTATGCCCTGCAGTAGAGGGTACAAGTCAAAGCTATCTGGATACTTCTAACTACTACTGCTATGGATTTTGACGAGTACGATCTCATTAGAAGAAAACATTGATTAACATGGTTGTGATGAATTTATCTGAATATAATGCAAGGAGTAAAAAACAAAGAGAAACTCATTGGACATAAACTACAGTCCAGTTGGATTTTAGAATATTTCATAGATCAACTAATACTTTATCCTAAGCCACAAGATATTATATTCATGAGGGACTCTAATAATGCAGACATCTGTCAGGAGTGTTATTTACAGAAAGGTTGCTGAATAACCCAGATGATCATTTCTAGTTAAGATAAAGTCCCAGAAGGTGGGTCTCCCCTGACTGGGGAAGCAGAGATTTCCACATTAGCTGGGTCTGCAACACGCAAGGGAGTAATGAAAAATCAAATACTCTATGAATGCAAATGTCAGGGAGGTGAAGATATCTAGGGCCTGATTTAAACCCTAGGGAAGTGAGTAAAAAAGATCGCTTTAACGTCCATAGCCTTATATCAAAGTGTTCTGAGGTATGCAAATGGAAGTACTAAAACCCTGGAGTGTGGAAGAATAAAGAAGATCCTGCAGATGAGGGATGATACAAGATTTCTTATTAAAATCCATGCTGCTGGAAAAGCACTCAGAAGCACTGAGCAAGCTGTTTCCGATCATTCCACAGTTAGAGTAAATTGCACAGTTCCCTCCCTATATCAGTTATGTATACACTCAGATCTTTGCTGTTAGTGGGTATATATTTAACTTTGTGATTTTTTTCTAATTCATTTAATATTTGTAACTCTTATAAACACCACAAGTATTGGTTGTTGTAGGAACTGTAAGAATTAGGAGTATGGGGCTGTAAAAGGCAGTTTCTGTCTTTTCTTTTCCTTATATTTTATGTTAATGGTCTTAATTTTCTTTCTTCTACAGCCAAATCAGCATCATTTGTATTACGATAGATACTAAATGACTGCATTACTCAGGGCCAGTTCCACTCCTTAGGTTACAGCTACAGCTGACTAACTGTATAGTTACAACATTCTCCCTCTTCCTAATGAACACGTGATAATTAGATCAGCTTTACCTCCTGTGAGGAAGAGGATAAGACAAGGGCTGAATGTTAACAGCCTGCTTTCTCTTTTCCTGTCTCATGAAAAACCAAGTTTTCAGCTACTGTGTCCACTCATGCAACTTCTGCTACTTGCTTGCTTCAACGCCAGCTACCACTGGCACTGTTTCAGATGATACTGAGATTTACAGCTTTTCTTTTTCACTTGCCATGATGGTAGATGCCATGTGCAAAAGCCTTTGGGAGTCATGGATATTGTAATAATCCCAAGTCCTTCTCTGTTGCAAGACTTGTGCAAGCAAAAATAGATAAAAGCTGAGGAGGCCACAAACTCTACTTAGTGTGCTGATTCAGTTATTCATGTCAGCCAGGCTCTTGTATTTGTCTATTCCCATGCTAAGGAAGACCTTTCCTTGTGACAATGGCAATATGAGGAATTGGTAGCTCCATTCTGAGGTCCCCATCAATCTTCCCACACCCTGAAGCAAAGCAGGAGGTGGCAGGGAGAGGGGAAGACAAGGGAGATTTACTCGCCTCAGGAATGTGCTGCCTATTTGTTTGTCAGAGAAGGTGTTTATTTACAATGCATTTAGGCTTTGTTTGTTGCTAATTTAATTGTGAGGGTCCCTAATTTAGATAACACAACTGGTACAAAGTGCTGCTTAAGGCAGGTAGGTCTTGCAGCATGAGGGAGAGGAAGGGGCAGAGAGCTGTGCATTGGCAGCACGCAAGGCTCCGGCTTGCAGGGCAGTGGGGATGATCTCAGGCTATTGGGGTAAAACAAGTACAAACATGGAGAGGAGGGACCATAGGGAGCCAGGCAGAAGGATTTGCTCACTGTTTAGCACAGTGACAAAAGATATTATAGCCCCATGTTAGCCCTGTCTCAAACTTCAGGCCCAAAGCTGTCATGTGGCTTTAGGCATGGTGTCTAAGACTCTGACTATGGTTTTAGCTGGAAGATGCTTGGGTTGATGCTAACTGACCCATCCTGGATGCAAGACCTTTTATCTTTGTGGCAAAGCTAATCCTAAACCAATAAAATGAGTCTGGCATTTACTTTCACCACAGCCCGAACTGAAACCTCACATTTAGGTAAGGCTGTGCTCTGCTGTACATTATATTGTAGTGTTCCGATAGGCTACAGCAAGATTCCTGAAACCGAACTCTCTGTAAACCCTTGTGACCTGCTTAAATCTAAGTCAAAGTGCTACCTCTAGCATCTGCTACAGTATTTTATAAGATAAGTAAAACTCAATAAACAGAATTTATATCAGTTACTCCCTACAATTNCCATGGGAATGAAATGCAGCTCAGTCCTGTCATCTGCTTAATCTTTTTCTTTTTCTGTCATTATGGTCACCTGCCACGGCTGAAGTACCTTAATCCTTATGTTTCATTAGAAGTTTGTTCTTTTGGAGTGAAATCTCTAGGTGCATCTTATAAAATAAGTCCAAGATCATTAGGATTTGTAGGAAAGCAAAGGGAAATTTCAGACTGAAAGCAATGGAGGTTCTGACTGTAAACTTGTGAGGATGGCAGGGAGTAAATGGGGTGATGTGTCCCACTGAAATATTTCAACCCAGTTTGCAAAATCACGGTTGGCAACTGTGGAGCATGCAAGTTTCAAAGGGAATTATGGGTTAAAGGGAGAAATCTAGTAAAAGAATGTATCCTTTGTGCAGGGAGGTTATGCATTTAACAGATCTCTACTGAGTTACTTAATAACATATCAGATGCCAGCGACTTTTCAGAAAAATGGAATTACTTAGAACTTCAATGTTAAAATGTTAGCAGGCATTCCTCCTGACTGACCGTACGTCACTAGTGTATGAGACGTTACTTCTGCCGCAATAGTTCAAGTTTTGTGTTCTCTCTTTTTTGTTTTTATTGTGGATCTATGTAATTGTTCTGTCTCTGTTTGCCATGCAACAAACAGATGTTCGTGTTCCATGAAATCACAAGCTGAGGACAGAGCCCTGCCATTTCACCACAGCTATAAATAGGGGAGCTTTTAGTGAACCCTCCCTTCTTGACCATCAAGTCTTCTGCTCTACTAGGGGCTGTGAGTGAAGCTGAGGAGAATGAAAATTGTTTCCCCAGCACTAATCACATTAAGAATTTCAAGCCTGGATGCCAGGAGGGTGATGAATAAGAGCTAAACCACCTTGATGGATCTTGAAGTTTCACTGGCATTTTCCTTGCCTTGAAAATGGAGCCCAGCCACGATAGGAAGTGCCGCAGCTTTCTTCACTGACAGACCTTTAAAAAGATTCCTCCTTCAAGGTATATCAGACATGAGACTCCAAGGAGAAGGGAGGTGTTGGGGCTCATTAAGGTAGTGGTAAAAATTTTAATTTTATCTCTCATCATTAAGACAACAAAGTAGTAATAACTGCACGGCTAATACAGCTCTGTCAGGCCATTTGAAAGAAAGACTGGGGCTGAAGCCACCCACTGCATCTCNGGCAAAGCTAATCCTAAACCAATAAAATGAGTCTGGCATTTACTTTCACCACAGCCCGAACTGAAACCTCACATTTAGGTAAGGCTGTGCTCTGCTGTACATTATATTGTAGTGTTCCGATAGGCTACAGCAAAATTCCTGAAACCGAACTCTCTGTAAACCCTTGTGACCTGCTTAAATCTAAGTCAAAGTGCTACCTCTAGCATCTGCTACAGTATTTTATAAGATAAGTAAAACTCAATAAACAGAATTTATATCAGTTACTCCCTACAATTTTCCTCACAACAGTTATCATGCATTTTTTCTGAATGCTACCTCCCCACCCCCCAACTATCATAAATCTCAAAT
>VYZV01039837.1:108348-182733 GCA_013401275.1 Pandion haliaetus | reverse complement strand
GTTATGCATTTAACAGATCTCTACTGAGTTACTTAATAACATATCAGATGCCAGCGACTTTTCAGAAAAATGGAATTACTTAGAACTTCAATGTTAAAATGTTAGCAGGCATTCCTCCTGACTGACCGTACGTCACTAGTGTATGAGACGTTACTTCTGCCGCAATAGTTCAAGTTTTGTGTTCTCTCTTTTTTGTTTTTATTGTGGATCTATGTAATTGTTCTGTCTCTGTTTGCCATGCAACAAACAGATGTTCGTGTTCCATGAAATCACAAGCTGAGGACAGAGCCCTGCCATTTCACCACAGCTATAAATAGGGGAGCTTTTAGTGAACCCTCCCTTCTTGACCATCAAGTCTTCTGCTCTACTAGGGGCTGTGAGTGAAGCTGAGGAGAATGAAAATTGTTTCCCCAGCACTAATCACATTAAGAATTTCAAGCCTGGATGCCAGGAGGGTGATGAATAAGAGCTAAACCACCTTGATGGATCTTGAAGTTTCACTGGCATTTTCCTTGCCTTGAAAATGGAGCCCAGCCACGATAGGAAGTGCCGCAGCTTTCTTCACTGACAGACCTTTAAAAAGATTCCTCCTTCAAGGTATATCAGACATGAGACTCCAAGGAGAAGGGAGGTGTTGGGGCTCATTAAGGTAGTGGTAAAAATTTTAATTTTATCTCTCATCATTAAGACAACAAAGTAGTAATAACTGCACGGCTAATACAGCTCTGTCAGGCCATTTGAAAGAAAGACTGGGGCTGAAGCCACCCACTCCATCTCCTGCATTCTTCCCTCTAAAAGTCTCTGGATCAAAATGGTTTGTGAAGCAGCTGCCCCAAGTTCTTCATCGGCACCTGGCCTTTTTTGTCCTTAGCCCAGCACTTTTAGGAGCCTTCACAAATCTTAACGCAGGATTAAACATCTGCTATGACCTTATTGGGAAACTGAACTTCAGGGAAAGTTGGAATTTGTTTGTAATTTTTAAAACATCATTTGCAAAATTTTTTTATTTCTTCATGAACCACAGGGCATTAAACTTGACTTGATTAGGTGCTTTCTTGATACGCTTAAGTGACTCACAGAAATGGTCAGGGGAAAAGAAACAAGCAGACTCTTTGTCCTTCTAAAGTCCGCTTTGTTGATAAACTGGGTTTTCTTCAGTAACATGATGTTAATTTTCCAGCACACTTATGAGACGCTTCCACCAGTCTTTTCAGTGCTTGCAAATATTTTGCAAACAAACCAGCACCCTATGTGTGCAGTGACTGCTGGACTACCTGAGAGAAGAGGATGCTTCATAGTTAAATTCACTGGATAGGGACCAAAAAGTTCAAAACCTGCTGGGATTTCATGCATGAGCCTGCACAAACCACTTAATCCCTTTTCACCTCAGGCTACAACTACACCAAACCCCTAATATACTAAAGCTGTTCTCTGACCAGTCTGTAGCATCTTCACAGCCACATCTTCAGGAGACTTCCAGTCCAGCCTGGGAACGTGTGCTGAATCCAAGACATAAATCCAGACTCGCCACCACTCACCTAACCCCTGCCCTTCCTGGGGCATGATTAGGATTTATCCACAGGAGCTGACCTCGATTCCTCCAGCAAGTCCAGCAGCAGCAATAGCTCTGTCGCCTGCTCTCAGCTAGAGAGATCTTTTTACCCTCATTCACCTCACCCTTCCTTGGGACTTTGCTGCAATAAATTCCCCTTCAGTTATTGTTTGAGCTGCACAGGATTTCATGTGTATTAAGTTTTTTATTTTGCAACTTGCAGACCGCTTTGGCTTTCTGATTTCAAATGTGATCTAGATGTAGGGCCAGTCTTTTTCTTGCATAGGTTTACCACCAGATTGTGGAAGCTACTAATGGAATGCAAATGGTGTTAAACAAAAATGAAGACTCACCTAATCCTATGTCAGCACAACCTTTTAAAGGGAGCATAAGAAAACACAGTGGGGTTTTGTATGAAATAGATGGTACATTTACTAAAAGGAAAATAACAGAAAATATGCATGCACTTCAAAACAACTGACCTGTGAGCACATCAACCTGTGGTTACATACATGAAAGCAGAGAAAGATGTATTATTTTCTCTGCCTTGACTGAGATGTTAATAGGTACCTGGTTAATGAACTGGCACACTTTCACTGGTATTCCAAGCTCATCGGGGCTGGACACTGTTCAGTAACCAGAGGTCTGTAGGAGCCGAAAGATTCCCAAATTTGTCTAGCTTTTTCCAAGTGCATTCATGTTTCTCTTTAAATTCTGGACTACTCTTCTGAAAAGTTTTCAGAAGGAACAAATGGAAACAATATTTTTTTGCAGATGAGAAGAAATCCAAACTAGACCGATCCCATCCTCCCTACATGCTTTACCTGTTTTCTTACCTGGTTGAGTAACAATTCTGTTATAAGCATATCCCTTGCTTGTGTTGTATTTTTGTTGTAGGTGAACCATCATTGCAAAGGAAGAGCATGACTTACGCAAGTCATCAGCTTAAGTACCTTAATGGTTTAATAATTCCAAGTTGCTTTGGACCAAAGGTGTGAGGATCTAATTAAGTCTTAAATTTCAGTGCCTGAGTCTAGTGGCTGGAAGAGCCATCTACTTCTTGTCTCCTAAGCAATCAAAACAAGTGGAACAATAGGGGTGGTGATTAGCTCTCCCCAGGAACACTGACAGGCATATTATCTACCAAATGGGATTAGTATGATGCATACCTTTATAGTGTAAAACTAAATAAGAAGATGCTGATACCATTAAATAAATAAATACATATATACATAAAACTTTTAAAGAGTCAATGTGATTGGAGTAGGAATCTCTATGGCTGTCTGCACATTTGATCTTATATTGCCAAGTGGTCCTGTGTAAAAGAAGGATTTTTATTAGCTTTCATATCCTGTACATTCATTCTACCCCCTCTCCAGCTCCTCACCTCAGCTGACTTATGGCAAGCACCATCTACCCTATCTGGAAGAAAAATAAATGATTCTTGAGCCCTCATGGTACAAAAGCAAGTTTAGCTCCAAAGCCCTGAACCGGGAGAAATGGATTGATTTACAGTATGAGGAATCTCACAAGGAGTCTCTTACATCAGTAGGTTGTAGATTTAATTCTACTGAAAATAACTTTCTCGTGCCCCAAGCATAAATTAATGAATCAGTAATTTACTGAGTCAGTCAAATGCTAAATCTTTCAATAGAAGGGGAGAGGTGAAAAAGAAGTATGCTTCAGAGGAGCATTAGTGTGTTATCCTCTTTATTTGGTGCAATAATCACACTAATTAGGGCAACTTTTAATTAAACTATTTTCATCTAGATTGACTCACAAAATTGCAGTTATTAACAATAAGAAAGCTAATGGCTCATATATGCTGTAGTGGATTTTAATAACAGCCATGCTAACTACGAGAACTTGCACCCCACAAGTTTTTCAGAATAAGCAAGTGGGTGTGTTGCACCCACAGGACTGACAGAAATGTCACTATTGTCCACAATGTTTTTATTCCTTCTCTTTCTCCACAATAGCCTAACTCACTGTATATTTGCCTTCTTTGTCCAGCCTGACATTTGGTCCCACACGATCAAATAGTGTCTGGTCTGAGGTAACCAAGTAGGAGTTGGTTGTACTTTAGGGTTTTTTTTCTTTCTTTCCTAAACAGGTCCACTTGATAACAGAGCAGTGAGGCATTTCTGAATGCTACAGGGGCACCCACTGTGGAAAAGAAGCCCCTACCGACATTTTTATGGTCTGTCCACACATGAAAAGGTGCCTTTACAAGATGTCCTTCTTCGTACTCTGAACATGAAACCTGTAATTAAATAGGAAAAATGAAGTTACCAAGCAGTAAGCACTAAAAAGGCTCATGCTTCAATAGCGTTCTGTTTCTAGGAGCTCGGGTTAGCCTGAAAGGATAGAAATGGTGCAAAAAAGCAGGTCACAGCTATTTCTAGAAATTGTGGAAGTGACTGGAGCCCCTTGACGCCAGGAACTGGAATTTCCAGACACTGAAGTAGCACTAAGGAAGAATATATCTGATGCCAAGGGGCTCACAATTATCATTAATTCAACCACAAGTAAGTGCATTTCAGGTAGTATTAAAACGTTGGATAAAGACTACAATAGCAGGGACACTCAGTCAGTTAAAGATAAAAGTCCAAGCTGCTGACCCAAGCTCTGCCCATCAGAACGGCTCATGGAAAAGAGGCACAATAATGTAAAGGGAGATCAAAATTATTTAGTTCTTGAAAGTCTTGTTTTTCCTCTGTTTTGCAAATGAAGACACTTAAAAATGTAGAACTTCTTGTGATTAGATTAGAATAGGTTTTTAATTACTTTTGCAATCTTCCTTAAAAAGAACCCTGAAATAGAACAGTAACTATTACTTACATATAATAGACATTTTATAGTCTTCCTAATTACATATATTTCACCAATAGCTATTATGTACAGTCAATTAAGCGTGCAGTTAAAACACCTTAAATTGCATATCATGGACCATACTGAGTAAATAAATAATTAGGGAGTTATTAAAATGCAAACTCCTAACATAAAGGAGCAATTATGGAAGAAGAAAGTATTTTAGTTCATGACTTATTGACCATATCAGCTTTTCTGGTGGGTCCTTCTGCATTAATGTGAATGTTGCTGACACAATAGACACAGCAGCAAAATGGTTTGTTTTGGTCAATGCCTAATTACTTACAGCTTTATATCCTGAGGTCTTGACTTAATGGGTTGTAATGGCTCAGAAGGGAAGAGGAAGCTCTCTGCATGCCCAAAGACTTCATAACACTCTGGAAAATAAACTTTTTCTTTATCTTTATGTATTTTCTCTGTATCTATCTTTATATTTGCCTATCATTCAAAATTGATAATTTTTTCTTTTTTTTTTCTTTTTTAATTTAGCTAACAGAAAAGGAACCATTCTATTTGCCAGATTCATGTCACTAGAAGTTGAGATCAAATGGAGCTTGATGATCAGAAACTGGCATAGATCCTATCAGGGTTGTGACCTTTCAAGCTACAGATGAGTCCTAGCCGATGCATGGACTCCTGCTTTGGAGTCATGGAGCTGCCTTTCACCTCCAGCTTCAGACGTGCCTTCTCGCTTTTGAACACAAATCTCAGCAACTTGACCACCCTGCCCAAGAGCCTATCCAAAGCAACATCAGGGCTTATCTCTTACAGGCACACACATTTTATCTCTTCAAACCTAAGTCATTGGATGTTCACAGCTGGAGGTGTCTTGAAAATGCTGTCCAGAGAAGTCTTTGCAGTGTTTTGTTTCAGAGCCACTTGTGTCCTGTTTAAATCATAAAGAGGCAAATTACAGCTCAGGAGCTGTTTCCCTTGGATCAGCGAAAAAGTTTGGTACATACATAGTTTCTCTGCACTAATAATCAGATACAGAAATAAGTCCCTAGTGCCACACAAAGCAGGGAAGGCTGTAGACCCTGAAAATAATTCAGTAAGCTAACCGAGGATCCACCCACTGGTGGCTATTAAACACAGAGATTTGCATGCTGCCTGCAGTTCAGCATACCCAAAGCTCCACCTCAGCCAAAACCTGAAGGAGAACTGAGGAAAGACGATGCCTGGCTCTGCCCTTGCTACGTGTGTGCTTGTAGGACACAGTGGTGGGCAAGATGGTCCTTTTGGTCTGACCCACTGCATGTCGTCTTCTACCATGTGAGTCATGGCTATCCAAGGCTGGACTTGGCTCCCCAGACAAGGCTGTTCCTCCAGGCAGTGCTCATGCATCTCACGCACTTTTTGCTATGTGGAGTTAGCAGCTGCTTTTCTATCATGATCTATGAGATCTATGTTATTTCTGAAACACAGCACGTTTTGTTTGTTTTCTTGTCCCTACAGAGACCAGACCAGTGAACTTGCTGCATAAATCAGAGAAACTGTTGCCCTTTAGAGTATATACAGTGGAGCTGTGTGTGCACATTACTACAACATATATGCCTTGCCATCAACCTCTTTTGTCTCTTTCCAAATGAAAACTAACATGTAATGTATTAAGGATCTTTTTTCTTTGCAGTAAGGCATGCTGTGTATGCTGAATGAATTTTATTCATGTAAGGAACTGACTCAGATTTCTTAAACTGATAGTATTTTCAGTATTACCCTAAAAGTCCTCTATAAAAATGCTTCAAATTAATTTTGAGTCCTCCAGTTTCTTACAAATGCATTTTTTTTCAAGATTTAGGAGGAAATTCCTATGCATTTCTGCTCCTAACAAATGATATTGGCATTATTTTATTAACATTGATTCCAGCTTTGTTGCAATAACTTTCTTCTGATGCTGTGTTCTTTGCTATGACTTGGCTAGACTTGCCTAGAAAATCAAAATTAGAGGAAGAGGTACAGTTCAGAAAATATTCATTGCTATACTAATTACATATAAAAGTAATTTTTTACAAATCACATATTGCAAAATTCCTCCAGGAAAAAAAAAAAAAACAACACATAATGGTTGGAATAAAACAGCTGGTTACCTTTCAGTTTTATTGGCATGTACAATGTGATTGCATCAAGCCAGATCCTCAGCTAGTGAAAACTAGCAAAGCTGTATAGCCTCCAGTATCCACTGCTTTAACCGAAATAAATAAATCTTTGGCTGTTTTATTGTATGCACAAGGCATATCAAATTAGGGGTATTTTTTTAAAGATCATTGCTTAGTGAGGGGGAAAAAGACAAAAAATACTGGCTGAAAATACTCCCATTTAGGGAAGTAATGCACTCCAGGGCAGGCATCTCACCGAGTCCATTCAGCAGATGCGTAGTATGGCAGTTGAGTTAAAAATGTGGGGATATAGGGTAGAAACCATGCAATGAGTAGATGACCACACACCTTGTGGACCGCAGAGTCTGTGCAAAGCTTCAGAATGTTACCACAGTGTACTGGTTATACTTAAGCTTTTCTTTTCTAATTGATCATGGCTATAAAAGGTCCCACCTTTACTCAGCGGAGCTTCCCCTAAGTAAGACCAATGCTGCTTCTTAAAGCCCCTGCAAGGTTGGAGATACAGGCTTAAACAAGGCAGGACAAAGGGGAAAATGAATGAAAAAGGAAAAAACATGACCTTGTGGATGTACTGTTATCTCTCCAACAACTTAAATTCAACAAGTTTCAAGAGGAAACTCATATAATCATTGTAAATTTTTCCTATTTAAGAAGAACAAATCCATGAGAATTAATTTGAGATGCAATGTAACTAGTTTCAGTAACTTAAGGAAATCATGTGTGGCATTCTTTTGTGAAAAAAATCCATATTTGTTACTTGGCTTTTCCTTAGCTATCCATTTTTAGCTCTACACTTTGAAAAACCATGTAGGTCATATTTAATTACATGTGGACTCCTCTGATAAAGCATCTTTGCCTTGGTTTAGATATCAGCAGCAGTAACTCTGATGTGATCAGTGTGTAGTTCTTCCAGAGCTACAATAGACATCACATGTTCTGCAAGGCACACAGGGCTGGGGCTATGGGAAGTTGAATTCAGCTCCTAACTGAGCAACATGCACCTTGCATGGTTCTTGTCTGCCTGGTTTGGGTTTTCCCCATCTATGAAATAACTTCCCCATCTCACGGTACTCTTGGCTGGCTGAAATCTGTTAACAAATGTAAGGTGTTTGGATGAGTATGTGGATAGATAAATTAAAGGAGGATTAAAACTCTTTATTTCATTAGTGTCCCAGTCTTTAACTGCCACTTCACACTAAGAAAATGTTACAAATTTATAATGTACTCACAACACGTTATCTTGCAAGTAAATGTTAAAAGAACCACAGTAACCAATTTAAAATATGCATGAATACGTATAGTATGTTTACATTGGTAAACCCAGTCTGTTTGTACTAGGAAACATTTTTAGCAAATAATTTTATTTATAACCTCTGTGCAAGCATTCCAGACATAGGTGGTCTGTAAATTCCAGAAGATACCATATAAAAGGGAATTCTTTAACTAAAAAATAAAAGTAATAATATCCTCTTGAGGTGCTAGATACTGCTCCAGCTGGTACCAAATGTTAATCTTTGGAGAAGTGAACTCATTTTTGTTTTGACACTAAGATAATGCTCTATGATTTCACAGTGAAAACATTATCTATCCCTGCTCTTTCTACCTCCAATAAAGTTTTACAAGCAATAAAACGGCATAGAGATCAGCTATCTTCCTGTTGGTGCCTTTGAATGTTTCCTTTTGATGCCTACCACACAGAAACCTCCCCGGTGAATTATTGCAAGGAACACTTTAATACCACTTCTCAATGTAGGTATTTAGTCTGAGCTACGGAGTCTGGGGGATAGACAGACACAGGGAATGGCACACTTACTTAAAGGCAAGAATATTCCCAGATAGGAGGAAATCTAGGTTAAATCTGGATTAAAAGCAACATTTTCTTTCTGAGTTCTGGATGTTTTCTTCTTGGCTTCTCCTGGCTTGTTCCCTTCAGAGGCCAATAATGTGCTTTACCCCCACACCCAGATCCTGGTGCCTTCCCCAGGTGGCAAAGCAAGAGTGGAGGATCAGCTTCACTCTGCAGTGGTTTGTAACAGGCTTTGCTCTAAGCATATACTGACGCTGGAGACGGGAACTCCCACTTCCTACTCTAAATAACTCTCTTGGGGATGATCCAGTTTGTCCTTAGCCAAGCACAGTGTCCTTTCTAACTGGTATAGCTTTCCTACTAACGTAGCTATTAGGAGAAACATTGCCAATTAGCTAATTGCATTTCTCACAGCTGCCTCAGTTCACAGATTGCCTTATATGTCATAAACTTCTCTATGCTTTACAAATGACTTATCTCAGAAGTATTTTTTATAAGCAATGCGTTCATTTATATTTTAATTCCAGGAAAGTTGTTGGCTTTCCTGTTCCAGCCCACATACAACAATGCACCCTTCCAGATTTCCTCACAGGGTTTGCTAGCCCTATGCTCATAGAGACCTGAACAAGAGCCTCAGCACCCTCCAGCTCAGGGAATCCCAGTTGCTGCTGCACACAGGAGAATATCCACAGGGACATATCGCCATAAAGCCATGCTGCTTCTGGTCCCCCTTGAGTATCTACCTCTGCCCACCATCAGGAACAGGATATGGCTCTATATGGCCTGTGAGAGCTGGAACTACCCAAATGGCAGTTCTTGGCTTATTATGTTCTTGAGCTTTTAGCTGGAGTGCACCAGCCATGTTAGTCACTTCTTCCCCTTCCTCCTGGAGCCCGTTACAGGAAAGGAGGAACAATGCACCCTTGTGCAATTCAACCCTCACCCGGTAGGCAACACAAGGCAGTGATGGCACGTGGCACTGGGACACTCGCCCAAGCACGGCTACCTGGAGGTGGAGCAGGAGCAAAGGTGGAAGAGCCAAATCTGAAGGGATGTTCAAGATGATGTCATTCAGACTTACTAAGATTAACTTGAATTCATAGGCTTCCTTATATCTTCTTGATCCAGTATAACAAAAGCTGTGGTCGCACTGCTGCAATGTTCACAACATGGAGATGTAAGAATGTGTCATATTTTTAAACTGATATCTGTCTTACTTCTGCTCATGTTTATTTACGTCATTGTGCAGAAAGACTATTCTCCAGAGAAATACTCCCATTCCATGACTCCCTGTGGGCATGAACCAGACCTCTGCAGTTCTGTTTGGCTTGAGCCAGTGATCGAAACAGAGGGATTGAACTAAACTGCCAAAAAAATAACACCTCCACTAGAACAATACAGCCTAAGCTCTGTGCGCGTCAAGGTCCGGTCTGCACTGCAAAAGGATTTTTCAGTAAGAGTCTACAAGTAGGGTTTTTTTCAAACTGGACCAGTGTTAACTTAAAAGATTTGAACTGCCACCAAGCCTAGGCCAAGCTGTAATGAAGTCCAAACTTGGCAGGACTTTTTAGAGGGTGGTTACATATAGGCTGGTGACACAGAGTTGCAGGGAACTAGGGAAATTAGACCTTCCTTCAGGTAGATAATGGAGAACATCTACTCTGCCTTGACCAATTCTACTGTTGCCTCCAGTGGAAAATATAGGCCCTCCCATGGCTTATTTCTTCCTTCTAGACTACGTAAGATAGGTTACTATGAGTTACTATGAGAACCTCACATGAGGAATCATGGGGCAAGAAATACATATAAACCAAAGGCCAGATATTCTTGCTCATCATCACAAACCATCACAAGCCCATATCCTCTGAGAACTGGAGGAGTTAAACTTCTTTATTCCATGCAAGAATGAGCATAAGTGGTCGTCTTTAACTGAATTGTCCACAGATATATTCTTTAATTCCAGAAGAATTACCATGTTTTCCGGAATTGTATGGCCTAAGTTTTTTTACCTCTTTGCACTGTATCATTTAAAATTGCTTTTTAGGGGCAAAGATATTTTTGTTATTTTGTGTGAGTTCAGCTGCTGCCAACATTTCAGTGCAGTTGCTAAGTCCTGTACATGCTTAAAAAGATAGGCTTGTGCTGTCTTTCATCTGAAGCCAAATGGGTTTTAATATAGTTATCTCTTTAAAAGCAATGTTCCTCCTCCTCCCTTGGTGCTTCACCAAAATGGGGCAGGCAGAAAATTCTTCATCCAGCTTTCATTCACGAGCTGGTTTGTAGTAGCTGTTGCAGATGACCAGATCCAAAGCTCATTGAAAGCAATAAAAAAAAAAAATCCCATCAGCTTGAATGGATCTTGGATCAGGCCCAAATAGCTTTCTGGACCGTTATCTAATTTTTGGGCTTTTCCAAAATATTTATAAAGTAATACCACTCCTTCGCTGGCTGAAATGTAACCTTTCACATTTGCAGAGACTATGTTCTTTACGTAGCTGGATAAAAAGTACTGGAGACCATGCTGAGGTTTCTAAAGGCAGAACAGAGGACCCTAATTTCAAAGCTGCTCATTAACAAGTAGGGTTTGACATGTGCCTACCCATCTTGGAGGAGGATCACTCACTGCTGGAGCACCCCACATTGAGTGGGCAGCCTGGGCCAAAAAGTGCTGCTACCCCTCCAGACCCACTCATTTGCCCTTGTGCAAATATTTACCCTGAGCCAAGGTGACACAGAAGGTCCTGTCTCAAACCATCCTTTCTGCTTCTGCAACAGGGTCATGATGGTGACACAGGAGAACCAGTATTGGGTCCTATGTATTTCCATCCATTGTCTTA
Organism: Pandion haliaetus; assembly: GCA_013401275.1. Taxonomy (NCBI): domain Eukaryota; kingdom Metazoa; phylum Chordata; class Aves; order Accipitriformes; family Pandionidae; genus Pandion; species Pandion haliaetus. The sequence continues at coordinate 171,549 of VYZV01039837.1, read as the reverse complement.
CTCCAACTGGAGGGAGGGAAGAGAAGGCACAAGTGATGGTGATGGGGGTGAGAAACTGCCCTGTTTGCCAAAGGGAAACGCTAAGGTAAACTACTCACTTCTGGCATAAGCCAACTCATAAAGGGATCGTGTTTGCAGAGTTGTGTTAGTGCAGAGTCTCAGTAGCACGTAGCTACCACACCCCCAGAAGAAAGGGCCTAAGCAGTAAAAAACAAGAAGATTCTCATGTACTTGGGTTTTTTACTGAACTGGGAGAGATTTTAAATGTCATTGTCAGGAAACAGAGGACATCAACATCTGCTTATAGAATGAAAAGGAAAGGATGCCAAAGAAATGGTTTGCAGAATGGGAGGGAAGGGAAATGTCCTTAAAACCATGGTGTAAACCCTGCTGCTTGCACTTCCTCACCCCATCAGAGCCCAGACCCTGCTCCTTGCTCATCCAAGTCCAGTTTTACAGGCTTGCAAAGGCTGGAGTTACTCACATTTTGATTTTCAGTTCAGATGACAAATTCCATTTTATTCCTGGCGTATATTACTAAATCACTTTGTGCCACGTTCAGAGTCAGTTGGCCTTTTCAGACACCCTGCGCTCCAAGGAGAGAGCCATTTGTACGAAAGTCTGTGCAGTGTATATAGGCATTTAGTAGGGAGATTAATATTAAAATACTCAGCTATCCAATGAACTTATTAGGGTAATGCAATGACTTGAGTCTAGATGTTAGAGTTCACTTAAAGTTCACTGGCTATTATGGGACTGATGGTATATAGAATAGCTTAATCTTACCGTGGGAAAACTAAAATCATGTAGGGGAAAATTAGGCAAGACATGGAGGATAAACTTCCATTCCTATGAGAGATACCACGGGACATGCCAAAAAAAGGCAGAAAAGGAACCATTTTACCTCCAATGCAGTGGGAAAGGCCACACTGTTACCAACACATACAGTAGCCATTTGCAATCCTGATCTATTTCATAGACATTTTGCAAAAGCGGGGAGGGGAAAAAGAGCTGGTTTATGTTTCTTTTTCAGGCACACAATGCAGAGGGGAAACCAAAGATTCAAAAGACAGCTCTGTTTTGTAGGCTAAAGATTCCTGATTTGTTTACTGACAGGACCTTTCTATGCATAAGAGGAGACCTCCCACACCTTAAATTACTTCACTGAATGGATTTACATTCTGATTTATCCCCTGCATTCCAGCTCCTGCCCTTAGCCTTGTGATTGTGTGCATGCGACTCTGCCGGCTGCACATCCCGGAGAGCTCAGGTCCCCACACCAATAAAACCCAGAACCAAACCCATAAGAAGAAAAGGATCCTCATTTAGATAGACCCTTCCCAAGTGCCACTGCTTCCCCAAGTGAATATAACTTGCAGAAGAAAACATTTGAGAGAAAGTTGGAGCTAATGAAAGCTGCACAAGGTTCTTTGGCTTCACTCGTCTGGAGAAGAAAAGTATAGCTCTAGGCAAGCAGGAGCTTGTTGAGCTTTAAGAAATGTTACCTGCTTAAAGGCAGGTAAAATCTGGCATAAGTTGTTAATCCATCATTCAGGTTTTTACATGCCAAACTCCTGTAAATGTTTTTCTACCACATCCTGTCTCCTCCTTCCCCAGCTGAAAAATAATAATAATTTTGGAAAGGCATGAATTAGGCCTGTCATTCTTTTTTCTTTTTTTCTTTTTTTTTCTTATTCTTAAACTATATTATACAAACTCCCCATCTCTTACAGGAGTTGATCCTGCACTCCTAGTCAGGGGGCAAAATTCACCACGACTTCAATCTGAAGTGAGACTCTGAGTTTTCTTCCAAGAGACAAAAAACTAAGCCCTCCTGCCCATCACCTATTCCTGGCCACCATCAGGATGCCGCTTTGGTCAGCTACCAGTGACCCAGACCGAGCTTTACAGCAAGAGATCCTGAACATGTTCACCCAGGCAGAGGCAGGAGGGAAAGGGGAAGGGAGAGAGAAGTTGATACTGATATGTAAAATGGGGCAAGGCCAGATTTGAGTAACCTCAGCCTCAGCAAGGAGAAGTGTTTACAAAACAGTCAGCGCACTGCCAAGGCATTATTCTGGATGAACAGTCCCTGGCAGCGGGTTTCAGCATGGCCGGCAGCACGATGGATCTCTTGCTGTGCCGACGATGCTCATTTGGGCAGCACTGATGTTGCATCCTTTGGACCTTCCCATCTTCTGCATGTGTGCATACACGCACATCCAGTCTCCTCTAAGAAAGAGGGAAGATTACTTTTTTTAAACTATGAATAAGAGGGATTTTGTGAAGGGTTTAGCACCCTGTTTGCACAGAGATTAGTGGGGATGGGATCCACTGCTTATTGCTCTAAACCTGTGCATTATTTCAGGGCTAGTCTCTCTTTCAAATGGCAGGCTGGATCACTATCTGGTGGTTTCCACACTGAGACCAGCAACTCAGAGACTCTACAGACATCCCTATTTGATGTCTCTACCATTACCTCCACAGCAGGATCCATTCCCCTTTGCAGAAGTTGAGTCTCACAGCAGAGGTACCGCACCAAGCCCAGTGACAGCCTTCTCCTTCCCACACACCCGCACATGCCGGTTACCATCCTTTCACAGGTCTGGGGTATTGCAGACTCCCTGGTTCACAGCTCACCTCTCCAGATGCAGGTAGCAGCTGAAGCACATAACACCTGGACTTTGTAACACAATTCTGCTGTGAGCCAGACACTAAAAGAAATATGCAGATCTAACAAAACATCCGAACTCCTCAGTGCACCTGCAAGCCCTAAGTTTCTTTATCACTCCTTAGCATTCCTTGGTCAGAGTCCTCAAGGGTGCTTGCGGTCTCTCCACCTGCACAGGGCTTTCCCGTCAACTGAGCCCTCCCTCAGCCTCATTTCTCTTAAGGTCTTCTCTCCTCTGTAAGATAACTCCTAAGATTGTGTTCCTTTCTTCTTTCATCCTAAGCAGCGTCACTAATTTTGCTTAATTTCCAGGGATGTGATCTGATATTTAGTGCCATGTTTGCCAGGCAGGCTGGTTTCACTGGGGGACTCCCTGACAAGTAGCACTTCCAGGTGCTCACAGCATCACTCGTGTAAGGCCTTCTGCTACTACAAGGAGATAAAGACTGCAGAGAAAGTCAAAGACCCCCACGTGGAAAACACAGTTGGCAGAATTGTATAAAACTCGTAACCTCTATTTAGATTCTTTGGCTTGTCAAACTATGCTTCTGTTCCATTAGTTTTATTTTCCCCAGAAGTAACAAAGTTATGTATAACACCTTTTACAAGGCATTTGACGTTTACCATATCTATGGAAATAAGAGTTGCCTCCCTGATTTCCTGTTTACAATGTCACCTCTCCGTGGAATGCATAATCTCACAGAGGCATTGGTCTGTTGCAGAATATTTTTCTTCTAAGATCTGTACACACAGAAGAGCATTGACAAATTCTAACTTTAGGTCTAACTCAAGGCCAAGCTCCTTATAGTGTCAACGCAGCCTCCAGAGAGCAATTCAGGATACCTAAGCTAAAAGTCCTAAATTAAGCCACATGAATACTTCCCAAAGTGTCAAGGACTCCACACTCAGCGTACGGAGAGATCCCAGTATGAATGAAGCAAGAGAAGTCATTGACCTTAAGAAGACCAGGATTTTCATTCACAGATTTAATGACCTTTTGTTAAAGTGAATTCTGTTTTTTTAAGCCACTTATGAACTTCCTTCAAAGCTTTATGAAGCTGCATGGAATAATTAAGCAAACAAATCTAGTCCCATGCTAAGTTAATTACATGCCTTGTGGTTTCATATATATTTTTCTCCCTTTCATAGTTACCTTTTAATATCTCCCTATATTTCTTTCTGACTTTTCTGTATTACTCTCTTTAGTCTTCAGGAAACCCATTATTACTCATGGGACCAAGTAACCAAATAAGTCTCACTGAGTGCAATTAATCTCTTCAGCTAGGAGGCTGGCTGTGAGATGGCTTTCACCTTTATATTTTTCAGTTGCTATGGATCAGCACAGCTTCCCTCTAAACTCACAAGTCCATGTCCCTCTGGACCCTGTGATATGTAGGACCTCATGCTGGGGAGAGTTTCCAGCGCTCCTGGACAACCATGAATTGACCCCTTACATTTGACTATGTTGAGGAAGGAGGGAAGGGAGGGCTTGTTTCAGTATTTCAATTATACCCTTAATGAGGCAAATGATTTATCTTCAGGAAGGACAGATTAATGATAGTTCTATTAAATACGTGGATTTAAAATGTTAATATAGCAGCAGAATTATAGCTAAGTGCATTTTTATGCAGCTTGGCAGAGTCATCACCCTGGGGTCAGGGCTTTTGGTCTAAGCTCAGAATACCAGTTCTGGGGCCAAAAATGATCATGTGTCCTACAGAAACATTAGAAATAAGAGACTTAAATCTTCCAGACTATTTGGACATATACCTTGACTTTAGTGAAATTTTGACAGTGTCTCATGGTATTCTTATCCACAAGTTTGAGAAACAGATTGAAAATAAACTTCTGCAAGATGGGCGCACGAAGTGTGAAAAACTGTTCTCAGGAAATTCTATCTACAGATTACTCTTAGAAGAAAAGTGTAAGGGTTAAGATATTCTAAAAGCCTGTTACTGGTCTGGTACTTTAAATAATAACTCGTACAATTGACTAGATAATATGCTTATTAAATTTGGAGATGGCTCAAGCTAGAAGGTCTGCAATATGCTGGAAATTCATGAAGATCTTACAAATTGGGGAAATGGCCAAGAAAGGAAGAAAGTCAATAAAAACAAATAGAATATTCTGCAATTAGTTATAAATAATTGATTGCACAGATACAGGATGCGACTGGCCATTGACATACCGTTTCTGCATGCAAGGACCTGAGGTTTATAGCCTGAGGATCACAAGTTAAGTATGGGTCAGGAATGTCCATGTTGTTACAACAAATGTACAAATACACTCATGAGATGTAATACCCAGGAGTCTTGTCTCTAACATGCATACACAAAAAATCATTTCCATCCACGTCATGCTGGGAAGGCCTCAGCTGGGAGATTTTGTCCTATTTTAGCACTACAGTTTAAGAAAGATGTGGGCCATTGGCAAGAATCCAGAGGACAGCAGGGATGACCAAAGGTCTTGAAAACAAGGACCACTGAAGTTCGAGGATTGTTTAGTCTAGAGAAGGAGACAGAAAGTCTTCAAGTGTGTGAGAGCTATAGGGAGGGAAGACACAAACTCTTGTCCTTTTCCATTAGGGATGGCACAAGAAGAAATGTTCATGAGTTGCAGCAAGGGACATCCTGCTTAGGCATTAGGAAAACTTGAGTGGTAAGGATAACTGGCATTGGAAGAGACTGCCTAGGGAAGCTGTGAAGTTCCCATTTATTGGAGGTTTTTAAACTGCTAGCAGTGTACAGAGGACAAGTAATCATCCCCTGGGGCAGAGGGATGAACTAGGTGACCTCTTGAGGTCCATTCCAGCCTGTTTTCTGTGCCTCTATGTAAGACAAGAACCGAATGAGCATGGGAAAATATCCTGTAGCAAAATACTATAGATCTAGTTCACATAGCTTTGAAGGGCAACTCAGAAATTAATTGATCTTTAAGGAATTTTAAGCAAAAATCACACTATTTCTCTCCTAAAGGTGTTACATAGATTTTTCAAAGCAGTGTAGTACTTATAAATGATTCCACTATACTGTTGAAGTGAGTGGGAGGACAGAGGGAATACAGAGCTACTCAGTGGTGTAGATATAGCCTGTGAATTTTAGTATAAAGGAAAGAATCAAACTCTTTCCTATTTAAACCCACAGAGCAAAACTGGCCCATGCATTTACAGAGGGGACACCTGCCTGCAAGGCACTTCCAGATTGCCCTGCATGAGCCCTAAGCACAGCAGATTTTGGCAGAGGGGTGAAATCATCTGCAGTGTAGCTCATTTCTCTTTCTTGATGGGAAGCGGGGCAATGAGGGATATAAGACTTGCTCACCAGGCAGGGCTCAGCTGAGGCTGCAGGACAGGGGAAACAACTGCCCTGTGCCAGCTTTCAGCCCTGTTGAAGGAGCTGCAGAAAGTCTGGTCTACCGCCGGGGTGGAGAAAAAATTGCAATCTTTACTTGGAAGAATATCTCCTACCACCTGTTGGTGTACGTACCACCCCTATTTAAGCCAGTATTGAGTATTTGAGTACTTAGATAATTATTCAAAAGAGGTTAACCTGGGAGACATTTATAGGCAGAACCAGCAGGAAAACTGGTCAGACAAACAGCAAATTTAGAGGTTTACAAGCTGCTATGTTTGACCATGAGTAGTTAAGTTCTGAAGACGTAACCTTTTCTACAGTTCTCTTGTAAGCTATTTAGCTGTGTAAAAATTGAAAAAAACATGAGTATTTTTGACTGCACAATCTGATGTTCATGTTACCCTATGGGAAGGATAGGCTTGCAACCCTTTCTGAGTGGAGCTCATGCTAATTAAATTGTCATGAAGATAAATATTAAAGTAACAACTCAGAGGAAAAAAATTAAGCTAGGCTGTTTATAGATGGCAGCACATTGACTAATCATTATTTGTAACTTTCCCACCACTCCTATTGGACTAAACACCTCGGGAAAGCTCTTATTCATGCAAACTCATGCAGTTTACAGAGCTTTCTTGATTTAATGAGACATACATTCTGATAGTCATGTAGGAAAGTATAACACAAGACAGAAGGAAAGAGAATATAATACAATTACAGGGATATTCTGAAACAGAAAAAAGGGGAATAAGAGGGAAAAAATATCACCCTTCAGTGTTACCCACTGCAAAGATGATGCTCATTATGTAATTGAAGAGCTTGCTGCATTTCAAGCATTTAATTTTTATTTTGGTTTCTTTCTGCAGCAAATATTTATAGCCCTCTCTTTCACTTGCAAGAACATCCAGTGGTATTTTAAAAGGATTTAAATAAGCAGTGTGTCCTTGTTAATATCCACTTTGCAATCATTTTGACTCAGTTTTCTGGGAGTTATTTTTTCTCAGTGATGGCAAATGAAAACTTCTGCCAGACTGAGATGGGATCTGTCAGATGGGGGTAAACAGAGCATCATGTTGACAAGCCAAATGTACTTATCTGTATTTTAATAAATTTTTACTTCAAGTCACATCAATACACAAGGCTGGGGGGAGGGGGTTGGGGGTGGGAGCGGAATGGTTTTAGGTGCATTTTGCATTTCTTAACTGTGGACTTACAGTCATGTTTTAATGCTGTTCTTCCCCATTCTCCTGCTGAAGGCTACATGCAGAAAATAAGCATGCCATTTTTTTTCATTCAGTGTGTTAGTTCCCTGAATATGCACCAGGCATCTCCAGAAAATTAAAGTGCAACCAGGGGATCAGGAGGGGGGACCTCTGAAATCTGAACCTCATTTTTTTTTGTGCACCTGATGAGCACGTGCCAGTCCATACTGGGTTTTATTACATCTTCTGGAAATCAGGCCTCTGGAGAGCATTCAGGGTCCTCCAGATTACTCAGTGGTTTTGAGTGCATAGGTCTAGGTGACTGGCCAAGGTCATGGGCAAAGCTGGAGGTGAAAAACAGACCTGTGTGCCCATTGCCCTCATCAGTCACTGCCCGATGGAAAGCATTACTGAGATAATGCAACTACTGTCTGAAGCTCACTCACTCACTTATACCCTTAGAGGACTGGATGTGCTAACAAAGACCTTTCCACAACCCATTTACATCCCTGCATCGGGCCAAGTGTCCATTTCAGAGACGTGCATGATAAAAGGCGGTGATAGATCACATTTCATTTCAGTATCAGGTATTGTACAAAAGGCAAGTTAAATAGCATCAAGCTATTATAATTGTTATAGGAAGGTTGTTCTGTTTTGGAAATATGGTAAAACATTTGCAGCATTTTAGGGAGGGCTCATTCGTCTGAGTTTTACCACACAGAACTGGATAAATAATTTAAACAAACAATTTGAACAGTTTTGCAAAATACGCCTGATGAATTATTCAATGAGCTCTATTTGATCATCCTCAGACACAATACTGCTGTCAACAGCAATGCAGAACTTTCTAAGTAACTCTTAAATATTCATTTTTCCCCATTTGAGAAATAATGTGTACTCTGTCCTATCACCCGTGTTAGCATGTCTTAGAGAGAAATAGTTTCACAAGTTGTCATCTCTGCCTGTATTTGTGTTAAACTTTAAATTTAAGATTAGATTATCTCTTACATATATTTTTTTAAAGATAAGTGTAGGGAAATGTTTGCTGTGCCAGTTAAAACCATGTCTACAATGTAAAAGTGAGTGCATCTCTGGATTCGAATAGTTACATAAAAACACAAGAGAAACAATGGAGAAGGAATGGCATTCCTGGAATGCAGTCCAGATGTATATGGGCTGGGTAAGTCTAGATAAAGTTTTAGAATAAACTCTGCAGTAATAATCACTTAAGACAAAAGGTCTCTAAAGCTCTAATTGCTGATGTAATCCTTGGGTTTTAAGGCAAGATGTCTGAAATTTAGATCAAAAATTAGTGCTATGTGATTTTGCTGACAGGTAGTGAAAAAAAAATGTGGTTATTGAAAGGGGAAGCATGAAAATGAATATTCCCTGAATTTCACATTAGGGGTGAGAAGCTGCTAGAAAGGAAGCAAAGTTCCCACTGGGCTCCTTGGGGATCAGGATTGCTCCAGATTTACATTTGATATCTGTCTGATGAAGGCAGTTTGATGCAGGATCCAGCAGCAAGAACAGAAATTAGAATAAAGGCACAAAGTGGAGCAAAACTATAGCATTAGATTTTACCATTCACTATAATCCTTTTTTCTTTACCTGTATGATAAAGCTTACAACCAAGGTAGTTTCCCCTCACAACCCCTTGCTGGTAGGGGAAGACAGAAAGATGCCTGACGTGCCAGCTCTGATTCTCTGGTTCTTGGACTGGTTTCATACTGGATCTGGTTGTTGCTGACTCTGCAGCAGCACAACAGCTTCACTGGGGTGTATCAACTTGAAAAACCAATGAACCACCACTGAGTGAAGCAGTGGCATGTACTAATGCAGGGACTTCACCTTGAAAGCCAAAATGTGCACCTACCCAGCCAAGAGCCCCAGGGTCATTGCCATTTGTAAGCCTGAAGGTTGTCTAGTTCTGTTTCAATAAAATAATTCTATTCTACACCGTTGTGAATTCAGGTAAAATCAGACCTAACGCCTCTGGAAACAACTGACATTCATCTAACATCATACCGCTGGCCCTGACTGCACCATATCCTGTTTTCTATATTTCCTCCCCCCCAACCTCCCATGAATATCAGATGGAGAGATCTGCTGGATATTTGGCTTCTACCTGCTGCTCGAAAGCCAGAAAGGAACTAGAGCAGGCAACAGAAATCTGACTCAGAGTCGTGTAAGGAGAACACTTCCTTACAGGAACATTAACATTCTCTGTAGCCTTAAAAGAGATATTATAGCAATTGGAGATCTTTGGAGAAAAAGATGTATTGTATATATTTACATATAAAAATGAATTTATGCACCAAACAATGGGGATATTAGGTATTATAGGAAGGATAAACTCACTCATGTGAGGGTCCATATGCACTTCTTCAACTTGTATTTTTCTAGCTTGAAACTTTATGACACCTGTTAGCTTTTCTTCCTTAAGAAGTATCTCTTCTAAATACAATCAAGTTAAAAAAGAGGAAAAACATTGCAGCATTTACCAAAAAACTCTCAAGCCTGTATGTGATGTGTTTTTCTTTTAAGATGAGGTGGAACTTTAAAGCTTCTGAAAGGAAGTTAGTTTAACCTCAGAATCAGAAAGCTTTGTTTGCAAGTTAATGTACTGGTATTATTTGAATCGCAAGAGCACTACAGCTCCTACAGTCTAATGACTTAAAAGAGACTGAGGATGCCAGACTCCTGAGAGCCTCTGTTCTCCATCTCAGCTGTTTGCTTTTAAAGTCATCCAAGACTGCTGTAGAGCCAGGAAAGGACCCCAAATCTCCCACATCACCTTTGTCTCGCTACCAGAAGAAACATTATGCCTGATGTTGTAAAACACATGAGTATGCAGCAGGCAGAGAAACTGAAGATTTCCCTGCCATGAAACACCGTCCATGTTTTTTCCTAGCTGGGTGCAATGCTGCTCATTTTTTTATTCTTGCATCTTACCAGAATTTGGATAAACAGCATTGAGACCATGTAAAGACCATCAGCTGCACAGATTGTTTGTGGGGTTTTTTTAATTGGTGTTTTCAGGCACCAAGTGGACAAGTCACAGTGTTCATTTCCAGTGTATGTTAACCCTAAATTTAAATCCATGTGTCTGGAAGGTAAAGGCTGGAATGCTTTTCCAGAGCTCCCACATTAACAACCTTGCTATAAAACGCATAGGGGAGATTATTTATTAATTTTCAATCCAACCCTTTAGCGATGAATACAAAGTTGACTAGTGCAGATGTAGCACTGATTTGTTAATGCTTCAACAGTTTGCTAGCTAATCCAGCAAGGCTTTCTTTTTCCCTAGAAGTAATGACCTGTCTTGCTGCTTTTACACGTTTCTCTTTACTGTACATGATCCTTGATTCTTCATCCATACAGAAATGTGTCAGACAAGCCCTTGCTGTTGGGAGACATTGGTTACATTGTGGAGTTATTGTACTAATTGAGTTTCTGTGCATGAATGAACATATGTAGAAGCTACACATTATACTAAGTGTCTCCTTAATACTTTCATTGGAATGCTCTGCAGCAGCTCATTACCCTGTTCAAAGACAAAATGTATAACTTAACAATTTACTCCTAACGGGTATGCTTGACATCCCCCTCCACTTAACCCCGAATCACAGGAACTACAGTCTAAGGTAAGAGGGCAATTCAGTCCTGGTCCTCAACAAGTCTTAATAGTTCCTTTCTGCAGCAAGCGCTGCCAAATGTGGTCAAATGCATACCTGGGTGGCGGTTTAGAAGTGCAGTTGGCTGCCTGCAAAGCACTAAGTTGGGATCACTGAACTTCTTTAATTTTGCTGCAGAAAGAACTCAGGGGACAAGAAGAAAAATAAAAGAGAGGGAGGGAGGGGGAGAAAGTTAAAAGATGTCTCTGGAATAAATTTCAGGACCATCTGGGCAAATCGTATTGAATAGGGTCGGTATTGAGATGTTGATGCACTCTCACCCATGTACCTTGACTGAGGAAGAACCCAGGGATTTGGTTCTATTAGACCGTATTTTCAGGAAAGATTTTAAAGCAAGTATTAAACTAGAAATGTCAGGAAATGTAACATCTGGCACAGGACTAGGGAGTATTTTAAAGAAATGGAATGTCAAAATAAATGTCTTTGTATCTCTATCTTCCTTAAGCATAAACTACTGAAAAGCTCTGTCTTACTAGCTCACACAGCACAAGTTACAGCTTGGTAAATTTATAAGTCTGCTGCTTTCGCTGTCTTTATACACTATCAGTCCAACTCCAGCTGATTCTGGACTGAGATTAGATACAGCCCTGCTTTCCATCTGTGCTGATAAAATGAGAGAAAATGAAATGATTTCTGCAATCTTGTAAATCCGTTTCACTGGCTGTTTATCAAGAGTTGGCGAGGGCAATGACAGAGGCAAAATCCCCAAGGTCACTCCGGCACACACTGTGCCTCCTTCTCCTGAAGGACTTCGCTTGCTCTCTCCTGAAATAGTTCATGTGAAAAAAGAGAGAGGAAAAAAATTTTTAAAGGAGCATAGACATATCCAATGTTCCAAAAGAAAATAACAAGACCATGTCAAATTGCTTTATGTTCCCTTCTGAAAAAACATGCATGTTCAAACAGGCTCTGCAAAAGTATTTGCCTTGCTCACTCTGAACAATGGGGAAGAAGCTCCTGTGTGCAAGGGGCAACATCACTCGGATTTGGATTGCAGACTTCTCTTTAAAATCAGGAGGAATTTGGGGGGGTGGGTAAGACCGGCAGGATTTTGTAGGGGAGCGTACCTAATGCTGACAAGCAAACTATATCTTCTAATGAGAACTACTGCATGAGACCTGACTCCACTAGAGTACATGTCCTGCTACATACCTATATGAAAGTTATTGTAACCTTTCTGCAAAGCAGATTGCTTTCCAGGTATCCTAACCTCCACGGAAATTGCATAATCCAGGATACTGGGATGCAATTATCCAAACCTCTACTAATACAGACTCCCAACAGACTCCCATCTATTTAAAAGTCTGTTTCATATTCCATGAGATTTGTTTTCAGTTCCTGGTGACAACAAACTTCTTGTGAAGTCTATCTGGGTCAAATTTTCAATCTGTTTTTATGAAAAAAATTTACTTGGGAACATTATGATGTGATGAATATCTGTCAATAAAATCCATTCCATTCTTCAGTATCAATATGGATTCAGTTTTGCTTGCAAGTTGTGCTAAAAGCTGAATCATACTGACTCTTCAGGCTATATGTACAGAAAAAAAAGCAAATTTGCAGAAACCTGGCACTAAAGTACTTAAATCTTCAGAGTTTGTGAAGTCAGAGAGGCAAAACCAGAGCTGGAGTTTTGTAATCTCTCAAGCCAATCAATACAAAAGATAAGCACAGATAAATGCGAAAGAGAAATGGAGGTACCCAGGTCATCAGCTTTGAAAACCAAACTATATAATACGATGGATTTCGATTGCTTCCTTGGTCACATGCCTTTGTTAAAGCAGATGCTGCAGGGTCAGGAATGTAGTCAATAAACAGGTTGGAAAGCGTGAACTTCTGCTGTAACAGCCTGCAGCATTTGCTGGCCAGCCAGCACCAGTGCTGAGTAAGCAAAACGCTGCAGACAACATGTTTTGCTGTCTTGATCCCCAGAATGGTTGTGGGAGCAGCACTTTCCCTGCTTGTCAGAGCGCTGTGGTGTTTGCTTGCTCCCAGCCACGGCGCTGCCGCCCAAGAGGAAGAACACACGGTTCCCAAGCTGGCCCCCGAAGCAAGGCCATACCTGTGGCTTGGCCAGCAGAAAAGGACCATGAGGGAGATAGCCAGTATCTAGAGGAATCATCTCTGCTTGATGTTCTCTGCATGTTGACATAAAAGGTTTTAATAGGGTAAGGACAATAAAAAGGATAATAGGACAGCTCCCTCTATGTGTGGTTGAAGACTATCCCGGAGAAATGTGAAGTGATCCATGTGCAGGCAGATAAATAGCAGCTGCAAACTCTGCAGACACCATCACAGATGGAGGTTACCAACCTACGGGTGCCTCTTTCAGTTCTGCAATAAGAAGAAGAAAAAAAAACCTGTAAATTGGAGGAATGACAGTGAAAAAGGAGAAAATAAACACCAAGGATAGAAAGATAATTATAAAAGTAAGTCGCACACGTTCACAGCAGTGAAGCTTTCTCATCTGTTAAAGAACACAAAGTAAATGTTCACTTCAGAAAACCACATGGGAAATGCCAACAAAGGCTGGTATAACACCGTGTCCTTCCTTTGTTTGCAGTAGCATAAAGACCTTTTTATCAGACATTCTAATCTTGCTTAGCATTAATAGGACAGTGTGCTGGGATATCCACTCTGCTATTTACTATTTAATTAATTTGACAGAAGTCCAAAAATACTGAAGGCAAAACAGTGTATCAATATTTACTGTACTGATTCACTGGAATTAAAATACTGTAAAAACATAACTGTGCACAGACACCGTTTGTCTTGGCCAATAAAATATTTTGAAGGTTCATGTTCAAAACACAGGTTTGGAGTAGAATTATCACTGAAAGGTATTGATCAAGCTGTTATGTTCCTAGCTTTGTCTGATGCCACAAAATATTTTGAACAACTTTATTAACTGTGGGATGTTAATGATCAAGACAAGGTTAGGAAAACAAAGGCCGACATTGATAACTAAATAAATATTGCCATTAACATACTGGAATCTGGAATTTCTATTGGCCAAAGCTGGACTTTTCACTAGAAGTATGAAGGGAAATGTGGAAATGCATCACTGATTTTTAATACGGTAAAATCTTACCAATTTTTTTCTGTGCAATCCCTTCTCTTCTCTAAATGAGTAGAAAATACTAGACCTGGTGAGTGAAAGACCACAACGGGGTCTTGCAAAAGGCAGGTGATGCATCCAAATGATAGGGGATTTGATCTGGAGGATGCAGTGAATGTGAAGAAACTGTGTTGAGAATCTGTATGCTAAATGCTTTTGCTTAACAAGCCACTGAAAAACTCCTCCTTTAATCCAGGTTGTTGTCAAGAGCGCTTCAGTCTGGGTTTCATTCTCAATCAAGTATTGCTCATTAACTGCATAACAGGAGCTCAGTATTGGCAGCCTTTCCACAAACTGAAGTGCCTGAATATAAGAAAAAAAAAAAAATCAAATGCAGTATAATAATACAATAGAGCACAGCTCCACTAAAAGCATGGGGGAAGGGGGATGTGCTTTAAGGAAACAGTGAGATCTAAGAAAAAAAGCTTGGGTTAGGAGTGACCCTGACAGAAAAGATTCTTGGAAGAATCCAGCAAGAAAATCCTTAGCTAAAGTTTTTATGTACATAAATGGCCATGATCCTTCTCTAGTATGGTGTAAGTAGATCCAGTCCCAAACATATTACTGAAGGCATGATAACTTCATCTGCACACCACAGCATTGCTCTCTCTCTTCCTTTTCCATGTGCTGACTGGTCTAAAGTGATATGTACAGTCCCAGTGCTTGAGCCCAGGAGCCTCTGGCATGAGTGGGAAGGTGTCCTTAACCAGGATGGCCAAAGCTCAGGGGGGCTTGCAAGAAAAATTGACTTAACTCAAGATGGAAGAGGGTCACTGGTGAGTGCTAGAAGAAAAGTCCACAAGCTTGAGAAGCAAATGTGTGAAGAAAGGGGTTGACCAGCACACAGAATGTATTATTATTAATCCACCTTTCTTAGGCAGGCAGGTATCAGGACTACCTCTCAGACAGGTGTCTTCTTAAAAAAAAAAAAAAGGGGGGGATAAGAAAGAGATAAGGTATCTCTAAAAAAGAGATACCAAGGTTTCTGATTGCCCACAGCAGGGGTGAGCCATTAGACATCGGTCCACACATCTGTGATGGCCTGATTTTCACTGTCAGTCTCTGCCTTTGTGGTGAGTGCACATCAATGTTTTGCTTGGTTCATGTCTGTAAATTTGGGCAGTTAGGCAGGATCTAAATCAGGTCAAGGGAACTACAGTTCCCCACTGCCCTGGCTGGAAACCAGGCTCTCCAGACAGGCAGCTGCAGAGAGCAGGGGAGAGCGCTTGTTTAGCACATTCCTGAAGGGCACTGACTATCTACAGCCATTTTCAAGTGGTTCTCCTCAGATCAACCCAGGAATGTGCTGATGGGCCGTACAGGTAGGGCCAACCTTGCTGAGAGGATGCAGGACCTTCAGTACACTGCAGGGAATGTAACGTGACCCTACAGTTCCTGGGAGAGCTGCAGGGAGAAACGGCTGCAATGGGAAGCATTGCAGACCTGTGCTCCCCTACAAATAATTTGTTACTAGCTCCTAAATAAAGCACACTTAATTGCTTAGCCCCCTTCTACTTTGTGTCAGGAATAAATCTTGTGCAATCATATGAAATAAAAGGAGGTGACAGAGGAAGCGAGAGATGCTGGAGTGCCATCGAAAAGCCAGCATTCACACCAGCTGGGGAGGTTGTGCTGATAATCTTCCAGAGCCTCTGGCCTGAGCTGAGCAAGCAGCGCTTCACTCCTTTGCTGGATCACTGAGTCTGAGGGAGGAAATAGGTTGGTTGAGAAACTGCTTTTCACAGAAGAGCCAACATCCTCCAGGATGGAGCACTTAGAAAAACTTTGCATGAATTAGCAAGCAAATGTGAGGCTGGAACAAGTAAAGAGGGACAAAACTTGTCAGTTTGTCATTCATGCAATAATCCTGTCAAATGTGAAATTTACTGAATTGGTGAATTTTGGCTTTATTTTTGGAAGGGAGGAAGGAAGAGGGATATTTTACTTTGTTTGTGCTGCACTTGTATTTTTTCCAAACAGGAGAAGCAACTCTATTATTTATGATAAGTTTTCGTCTTCAGAGTGACACATGGCAATTTCAGGATCCTCTATGAGTGCCACACTGATGTGCAGCATCTGAACATCCCAATCAGCTATTTGCTTCACTAATGGGGAGAATACATAAATTCAATGCTCATTACATATTCAGAACAACCACCGATGCCAGTTTCAATTCTTCATGAATTTTAAACCTGACTGGAATACAAATCAAATCATAAACCTATCTTTTGTGAAACAGTCCACATTTTTTGCCATCAATCTCCGACCTGTTCCAGTCTTGGGTCTCTTACGAAAAATTTTATTCCAAAAAGTCCATTAGAGTCTCAAGATCTAGTGTTATGAAAGGATAAAGAAATGCTCAAATTACCAAAAAAGCTCTAAAAAGCTCTAAAAAGACTAGCCCATCTTCTGATTCCTTGAGAAGGGAAAAGTAAATTCACCCCAATTACATATACATATGTTACTACAAGAAACATGAAAAACTCATGACAGGTTGGCCTGGGTGCCAGTCATCTTATAGCCCTACGAGGAAAATGCAAATATTTAAGAGCATAAGTTATTGCATTTATGGTGACGGTATGGGGATGGAAATCAAGAACTGGAGCTCTACAGAGCATAAGAAATGGCACCTTGATTTTCACTCAACAAAGCGTTGTTGTTTGAGGGTTAGTGATCTCACTGGCAAGGCTCAGAAATGAGTCCAAGTTTTCAGATTTAAAACTGACACAGAGAAGTACATAGTTTCTGATCTGTGAAGTCAGACAGAGGAGCTGTTATCTGAAATAGTGCACAGCGTCTGAATAATCTGCCAGATTTAACACATCCTGCCTCAGGAGTCCAGGTGGGAAACTTTACTATAAGGAACAAAATGAAATGCAAAAATACCTGCTAATAGCTCAACTAGTGCGTCATCAACACTCCACAAATAAAGCTGTTAAACTACACGTATCTCCACCAGTGTAACTTCTATGCCAGCTAGAAAAAAATCCATAAGGATAGGTTTAGGGAAATAAAACTTCCATCACCTGTTCTAATTAGGGCTAGATCAAAAGTTGTAATGATTTTTCTTCATCAAACAAAGCAAGAAGCTAGAGTGCATCATTGGCTGTAGAGTTATGGAAGAAATCTTGAGCCTCTGCTGGGTGCAATATACTTACATGAAGACCATCTTACGCAGGAGGAGCAACCAATATCCAGGCACTGATTTGGAATAGGTAAGCAAGCAATTCAGGGAGAAAAACACATCCCATCTCCCCACAAGGACACTGTTCCAAGACCAGAAGGATCCAAGTTCTCTTCTCTTCAGACACTCTAAAGCTTTTCTGGCAGATTCTCCCTCCCGTTGGCTGTGCCAGGTTCAACCACTTATCACAAGCTGGGGGGGGGATGTTTCCCCACATTTATATTTGGCATGAGAATTTTCAGCTTGAAATGATGGAGCTGTTACAGAGGTAGTGCTTATGAGAGCAACATCCTCCCAGATGGCCTCATAAAAAAGGGAAAGGATGAGTTTGTCTCACTGACTTGGAATTGCCAAGTCGGCAGAGCTAAAGATCAAGTTTTGAAAAGAAAAGGTCATGTTGCATCATATAAGTGCCGCCCTCCCCAGGACAATAGACAGCCTTAATCCAGCATCACTCAAATCAACAAGAGTTTTTCCAATGACTTGAACAGCAGCAAGATCAAATTTTAAGGACACCATCTAAAGCCAGGGAAGATAATAGGAATCTTTCTAATCACTGGGATGGGCTTTACATCAGTCCCTAAATGACTAAGACATGGATCTATGCCTGGAGAGAATAAATCTTAAAAGGAATAAAAGCATGGTGTTGCCGATAGATGATTTTACATCAGTTTAATTTTCCGATTTCCTAGGTGCACGAGCAGTGATGTCTTCTGCACAGATTTTGAAAGCAATCAACAGAGTCAGGTGAAGTTTTGTCTTGCACAGATGCCTCTTTGCAAAGGTTTATAGGTACCAAAGCCAGATCAAAAACTGCCATCAGCTGGTAGCAGAACCTGATACTAAACCACACAGGGTTTCCTGGTAGGACTAATATTAATGGCCTGCCACACATCAGACAGAAGCTGAGCTCCCATCAGAATGAGTGTTGACCATGGGAAACTGGCACATATCTTCTTTTGGGGGCAGTCGAAAAGGATGGATAATGCACAACATGAGTGTTGCTTTCCAGCCAGCTGCCATTCGGACAAACCAAGTACCTCTCGCTGCTGCAATCAGCTCTTGTGAGAGGCCAATGCTGAGCAGCCCCTTGCACTACACAATTGCATAAATCTTTGCTGTTTAGTGACAAGGCTGTGGGATTTTTTTGCCAAAATAAAAAAAAAACATCCAGACAACACCTCCTCCCTCTCTCCTTGCTTCCTTCCCCGCTGAAAAGCATGATCCACTGGTACGTGATAAGGGTTCAGCTTCCAGCTAGTTAAAAATCGCCAGTTGGAAATCAAATCCAGACAAATCCAATGAAAAAATAAGATTCTTCTTCTAACTGATGCTGATTAACCATTGGAACATCTTAGCTTGGGCTCAGTATGTATCTGTAGACTTGTAGTACACATTCCTCTGGCAACCTGCTAATATATGAGTTGGGAAGGGTCTAGGATAAAGTTTGAAAAAAAAAAAAAATTTCATTGACGATCACCCAGATTCACAGAAATGTGTTTTCAGAAGTGAAGCTGGTCTTCCAGCCAGGGCTGGATTTCAACCTTCAGCTGTTTCACACAGTCTTTGTGGTAAAATGCTTGATCCATTAAATTAGCCTAATTATCTCTTGGGCAAAGATACCCTGAAGTCACAGCCTGTACCCTTGTGGCTAACATATCATCTTGTAGTGGGGTATTTAAAACCACAAGGATGCCAATTTCACATGTTACTAGATTTATATGTATTTCCTACTAACTGTCTCTGATGAAAGATTTATAGCTTCATTTTGTGTTTTTCATTCTGGTGAGTTTATTGGGAATATCTTAATAGGGAATTCATTGAAATACCCTATATCAGCCATAAGGTACTTCAAAACTGAAGGTGCCTGTTGTCAAAGGAAGATTCTTCTCAACTGTACTTTATACACAGAAGTTACTTCTTGTACTTGCATAGGAACCTCCCTACAGTGAGGCAGATGCAACATGACTAATAGGCTCATCATGACTAATAAGTTCACCCCAGTTACAGCACATCAGTCAAATCAAGTATTGCTTTTCACCAGACATGACACATCATGATGTGTAAGGCTGGGAATTTTGAAAGATAATGTTAGTGATAGACTGCACCCTGATGCAACATCTCAAAATGCATTTTTAACTATCTATGGAGTAACCATGTGGAATTTCTGCTGTGAAGTCTTGGGACAGGATCTCTGCTGACTCCCCTGAGTAAGCATCAGGTGTTCATAAGGATATTGATCTGCAGTGTCCATGTCATCTTATTAGATACGGGATGTTTTTAGAAGGTCAGGCAGGCAGGTTGTTTTCCAAGATTATTGGGATTAAGGTTTGAGATGGAATCGTGCCTTAGGTAAAATGCTTACAAAGATCAAACCTTTGAATAGCTTTTAACTAGGATTAAGAGATGAATAAAACAGGAAACAGCAAATGTAAGCACTCAGCAAGAGGGTCAGTCAGCGTGGCTCTGGAGCCGGGAGTTCCTCGGTGGCTGTCCCAGCAAGGCAGGCCAGTGACCACTGAGAACCGAGGGTACCTGTCTGATGTCATGAGAGGTGGGTGCATCTAACTGAACTTTACAGCTATACTTCAACTACCACCATAAAAAGGGGAGTTGGAAGAAATAGGGTTTTCTAAAAACAAGAATCAGGAGTCTGTTAGTTATGAAAACAAGAACTGGTAACTTTCTGCCATAGCCATGACCCCATTCTCCCACTTCTCTCACCCCCCACCCCAAAATTTGTCATTCCAGGTAAAGAAATATCACCTTTCCTTTAACCCTCACAGCCCAAGCAGTGGGAATTTTGGTCTTTTGAGTTTCAACACACAGAGCCCTGCAAAGGAGTCATAGAGTGAGGATCTGAAGCTTTATAATGAGAACATCAATGTCTCTCAGACAGCTTCAAGACTCCCAAGTTTTATGTGAAAACCTCAGCTCTTTGGCACTTCTAGGTACTAAATCCCAAACTGTAGCATTTTGACTGGCACTCATAGGCAGTCACTGGTTTGCTGCTAATTACAACCTAGAAGTGTCTGTGAAGATCACTCTAGCTTGTGGTATTCATGAAATGTGCAGAGTGAGAAATATGTAGGCCGATGGGAACATTTTCTTCTGACCTTTGCAAATTTAAATGGTGATGTGGTGGTCGCACTGATGGCCAATTTGGGTTGGGGATCCTTTCTTCATTATTTCTGCTGCTTGATGCCATAAGGCTAACTGGTGTAGAAATTAATGGCAAAAAACCTCTCCTAAGCTGCAGTTAAGTATGACATAATGAGGACATCAATTAACTTAGAGAAAGTGTTTATGACTAACTATAAAAATCAGTAGCATTCAGCGGTGCATAACAGCAGAGGGAAGACAGTCTTCCAGGTCATTATTTCACAACAAGGTCATAATCTCACAGCAATTTCTTAAGTGTCCTGACTGAGAAAATATACATTTTCAGTAGAGCTTTTATTTTGGGTGTTACTGCATTCATAACATCAGAAAAGGCCATTATGTTTTCATATAACTCTCTATAGATGTGATTGCCTTCTAAACCTTTATTGAAGAAGCAGAAGAGATGTTACATACTACAGACTGCAACTGCTAGCTGATATTACTACATAGTCTGGAGATAAATATGCACTCTATTTTGATATTTACCAAGAGGAGGAGAAAAATTATCTACTGATTCGTGTATTTATAAACCATCTCACGATCTTAGAAAGGGGGTCAGGGAGAAATCTTGATAGGAAGACGAGATTTATGGATAGCTATGTTTCACCCTGGATAAGAATTTGCAAGATGATGAGGTAGCAGAAAAGGCCATTCTGTTGAGAGCTGTTTTCCTTCAGCAGAGACCTTGCAGGCATGAGGCAGAGAAAAAACAGGCTGTTTGTGTGTAGCTCTGATCTGGCCTTACCTGGCCAAGAGACCAACCCACAACTAATAGAAGCTGGCAGAACTTCAGTATCCAGCCTAGTTTGTATTCTGGGTAACTAATGATAAGAAAGATAGTGACAAGCTGGAGGGTGTTCAACAGAGATCAGCAAGAGTATTACAAAGTGAGAGGAATTGAATTATAGGGAGAGATTATAACAAAAATGAAATATCGCTCTAGGCCAGGTCTGTGCCTAGAGCAAAGCTTTGCACATACAGAGTTGCACTGATTTATATTAGCGAAGGTTTTATCTTCTAATGTCCTTGTTCACTTTGCACAGAACATTTTGGTTCTTGGATGGTTATATGGAAGTCACACGGAAAGTTTTGCCTCTTATCAGAACAGGATCTTAACAGATTATCAACAGGAGGAAGTCCATTTTGTTTTCAAAGTACAAAAAGCTGTAGACAATAGCAGAGATTTCTGCAGAAATTAAGAGGAAAAAAATTATGCAAAGTGTCAGTTAAGGTCTCAGACACTGGGATTCATTTAAGGCCTGAAACTGAGGAATGTTGTTTGTCTACCAAAAGGTTCACTGACCTGAGTGTGAGCTGGTCTTGCTGAAGGCTGAGCAAGGTGTCCCAGTTAGATCTAATTTGTGTAATATAAGTGTCAACCCAGCAACAGAAACATAGCTAAACACCTTGATAATATAAAAGCAAGAAAAGCCACAGCAGAATGGAAGAGCATATCAAAGTGAGAGGGAAAATGAGGTCTGCAGCACTCACATGTACAGATACTCATAGTTCCCCCCCCTCCAACCCTTAGCAGCTTGTTTGTTGTGGAGCTAACAGGTCAATAGACTGTGTGTAACAATAGCTTATCTCTATAGCCTCTGTAATCTATTGCTGAGCTTCTGATCAAATACTACTCACACTTACAGTGCCTAATAACCATTTCAGACCTCATTTCTAAAACTGCACAGAACATTTTATAAATGGAAGTGTAGCATTGCAGAAGGTGTCTGTCTCAGTTGCTCTGAAAAAAGGTCCACCATGAAGGAAACAAGTGTAGCTCAACATCTAAATAGCCCAGACAAGCAGTAACAGCCAGAAAAATGCATAAAATTCCACTTGCAGCAGCTGCCAAAAAAATAAAATAAATAAAAGCAGACTTACTTCACCCATTAAATCCATCAACCCCTAGGAGATCCATTAACAAACCTACTCTCAACACCCCAAGGGTCCCACTCCCCAGGATGTTATGCGCTGTGGCCAGAATTGCCCTACCCAGCGAATGGTAATGTGCAGAGGTGTCTCCCCTTGCTCGTTCTGTGGGAACTGAGTCTCCCCACAACAATTTTTTTTTTTCCTACCTGTACCCTGGCCAAACGTCCTGCATGCTGCATCTTTTCTGCACACTTCATCAGAGGGGGAGATGGCCGTGGCCGTGCCACCCCTCCCTCTGCGCTCACATCCAGACCTTGAGAGCTGGGAGCTTGAGTGCAAGGTGTCAGAGCTGGCGGGGGAGCAGTGCTGGCAGCCTGCTCTGCTCTGCTTGGCTAGCAGGAGAGAAAAGCTCTGTCGGTTTGTAGCCCTTTTACAGGAATCCTACAGGCTACAGCCCCCTGGGAGACATGAACATTAGAAATACCTGTGAAATGAGTCCCACGCTGCCTGGTGGGACTGGTGTAGGACTTGCTGTGAACATAATTTTCCACAACTCTGGCACATTTTGGGGTAGGATAACCAGTAATGAGCTGATGCTGACACACAAGGTGCCAGACACTGTTGCACCCAGGCAAAGCCCCCATCCTTTGCTACCCTGAAGGACAGTGTTGTGTGTGACCACTCCAGCCCATTGTAACACCACCACCTATTGAACTTCCTCAAACCTATGCCATGTAGTAGTCTCCAGTTCATGGAGAATACCTTCTCTTTGTGCCCATGATCTCCTGTTGTCATCCACAAAGGCACTGCAGAACATGGGAAAATGGTTATGAGCCTGCCTCTTAATGTTTTTCATTATGTTCTGTATAAGAATGTTTGATTCCTGGTTGCTATCATATTTTCACTAGGTATCTAGAGATATCTACATAAATCAAAGCAATGTTTCCCGTGGTACACGCAAATCAAACCAGCAATTATTTTCTCATTTCATTTTTAACCACTGAACTCCTGTTTTATCTCCAGATAATGATGAATATGGTTCTGACACCAGAGGTCCACACGCTCCTGCTATACTCATTCAGCACAGAGCACAAGTAAGTTACTTGTTAATATATGAACTGTCATGTAAGAAGCCACAATTATGCATGATTCACCCCTACAAGCTATGTAAATCTGTGGTGTGTATATATGATAACAAATGAGTGTTACTTGATGGGAAAACACAGGTGCCAAGAACTAGTACTCTCTGTACTGCGGATGTCAGATATGGCATCAGTGTTAACACCTCCACTAACCCTTTCCTTCAGGTAGATGCATTTCCAAAGGCTTATCAAGCATCCTCTATCACTCTGGTCTGTCAAAGTGCTGGCAGTGAGCCAGACCAGATCCTGACCATGCAGCACTGTTTAGTGGGGTGGTACGAGAGCAGAGAAAGCACATGCCTCCTTCCATAGGCCAAAACATACTCTGCATTCAGCCTCCCTGCATTCAGGTTTGTATGGTCAAAATTTGGACCCATGCCTGTTCTTGCCATAGCAGTTATTAAACTGTGGTGACAAACAATAAAGGAGTTGCACCACTGACTCATGGAGCAGCAGGCTCATGAGTCTCACTGGAGACAGCCATCAGCAGGGAAGGTTGGAAACAGAGCATGTAACAAGACAGCTCAACTGACATATTGCCTGATGGAGCTGTTTGTAAAGCTTTGGGTTGCTATTTCACCCATGGAGGGCATCTGCATGGATGTCAGATAAAGGTACACGTTGGGGAGTGATTATTTTTTTCTTAACAGTTCTGTCCTCCTTTAAGCAAACATCAGGCCATTAACTCACTCTGTCTGTAATCTTGAAAACTTTCATTTTGGTGCATGTAAGTGTGACTGCACACTGCAAGACAGAAGGAAAGCAGGGCTTCGTTACATGCAGACCTTTGTAAAGGCACATCATTACAAACACAGAAAGCAGAGCCACAACACAGAAAGTTTTTCAGTCACACACCCTCACCTCCCATTTCAGCTCCCATCCTGACATACAATTTAGTACGATTTGTATAAGACTAGGTAACTCATAAAATCTTCCAGCATACAAATAGGTCATTATACCTGCTACCATTTTCCTGTCCTCTTGTTCATCTTCAGCAGAAATTATCATTGGACTAACCTCAGCCACAGATTCTGTCTTTGGCTAAGCAGACCTGGGCGGGAGGGGGGTGTCTCCCCTGTCCACTTCCATTTCAACCAGAAGTGCCAAGTCCCCAAGCACATTTTCAGCATCAGCCCTGCAGCCCTGGGAGAAGTTAACAGGCTAATGCCTTGCACAGCTTCCTTCCCACGTGTGCCCAGCTTGCTTTCTGTCTCACGATGCCAGTGAAAGACTGCATAGGTGAGTCTGAATTATGGACAGAGCAAGAATGCAAAATTATACTTTTCATTCCGGAGAATAAATATACAAACCCACCAGTTCCAGGACACATCCTGTCCACTTCAAAGTAAAATTAGAGGCTACAGTGGTGGAGAGCTTCATATCAGCACAATTTTTAACATTTTAGATCCTTGATGAAGCAGCTATTAAAAAGAGTGTTTTGTACTATTTGGCTCTGATTTATTAATGTTACAAATTATAGTGTAGACCACCTTGTAATCAGTGCTTGCGAACCCTGTGTGTAACACCTTGAAAATGAGCAAGTTGGTAGTAACAGAAACAGTTTCCTTCTTTAGATAAAAATGTAGACTCTTGAAACACAAGCCAGAGCAGTCCAAGGGTCAGAGTGAAAAAACTGCTTTTGCTCACAGGTTTTGAATTCTTCTTCATGCCATTCTGTTAGTTATGGTATTGGATAACATCTTTGGTGTTTTCTTAGCCCCCAGTGGACAGTAACACACAAACGCAAGCTCCACACACAATTGGAATAATCTGTGTGGTTTGGAAACAAAGGGCTCCATTGAGTCACCCTTAACATGTGTAAATAGGAATGGGCAGAGTGCCACTTTGGACAGGGGCTACATTTTGATACGTGTCCTTGATTCTCACCCACATGAAGAAAAAAAGACCACTTCAGTTTTCCTGCTCCTTGCTACTATGCTTCATACTGCAAGGACTGAAAAAAAAATCACTGATTTCTTTCCTTTGAAAGGAATAAAATGCCTCTAACTTGCACTCTCAGTAGGGGAAGAAGCTGATGGGCAGCATGAGCGAAACACTGATTATGCTGACGGTGCAGAGATATAGCAAGAAACTGGATATAAATTATGCCAGACACATCATGTTCATTGTAAGGTGCTATTCACAGGGCTTATCTTCTGAAAACTTTAATTGTCTGAAAATTACTTAGAGTGTATCCAGGTGATACCCTGACAGGTCCAGTATCTCTCTCGGGTTATTTCTGTATTGTCAATCACCATAATACACAGGTACCATAGCATGCCATAACTCAGTTTGATCTTTTTTTTTTTCTCTCTCTCACCCTGCATGACCAGGTGTGCAGGGTTGCTGAAGCAGGTTTCCTTCTGGTTGTTCCTGGTGCACCTCCTTGGCACTTGATTTACAGATGAAAGATTAATATATATGGCCACATTCACACAAAGGAAGAGCAGATCTTTTGCTTTCTTTCTGCTGTACAAGTTTTGCAGAGCAATCACTTGTCAATCACACTCCATTCCTGTTCATGTCCCTCAGGTGCAGTTCTGGTACAGGGAAACACAATGTGCTTTGCTCTGTACCCTGGGGAATAGCATGTGCCTCAAGAAACTATCTCTTCATCTCTGTGTTCTTAATGCCTCCGCTTCCAGTTTCAGAGTTGCTCAAAAATTCTATAAGGTGTTTCTCCCTGCAGTACACGCTTAGTTATTAACAGCATCTTAGATTTACAGATTTGCAACTAATACTCAAAAAAGAATGGAGTTTCAAAGACATCTAGGTTTCTACACCGCATTATCTAGTTTACTTTTGAAAACCCAGATCTCAATGACCTGCTCAAGGTCACACTAGGAGTCAGTGGTAGAGCAGAGACCTGATTTGCAGCTTCTGAAAAATTTAGAGGAGAGGACTGTCAGTCCTTCCACAATATGTATATGAGATGTCTAACCAAATAGGCTGAGGAACTCTGAATACTCCAGGCTGCAGAAACCAGAGCACTGAGGCCCAAGTAAAGCCTTCCCAAAGTGGCTTCAGTGAGTCCCACAAGTGGCTAGCCCACATACGCTGCACATTCGCTCTTCCACAGGATGTTCCTTAAATAATGTCTGGCTAAAGGAGTTTTTTTCAACTGGTTTGGGAACAGTCATAACAAGACAGCTACGTTTGGCATGCAGCTCTCACTCATGCCCATGGTGAATGTGCATGGGGAAACCTCTTGTTCTGCAAGAAGCAAATGAGAGCGAGGTGGCACTTACACCCTGGAGACAGAAAAAAGTACTAGGAAGACAATAGCAATGCATGACTGTCAGTGCAATGACCTGATTATGAACAACAATCAGGTCCTCCTAAAAGCAGGAACCCTCGAGCAGGGAAACCTGCTGTCCATCCCCCAAAGAAGGCAGCAAGGGACATTCGTTTCAAAGCCTGTGGTCCACAGGGATTGTGAAGCCAGCAGTAGAGAACAGTATGGCATCTTCTCCAACAGAGAAACAGCTTTTGGAGACGTAGCTAGCCATTAAGCCAAGTGGGCCAGACAAAAAGAGATCCAAAAGATGTCCAAAGTCCTAACCTCCTTTCTGAACTGGTGAAGATGTTTTTCTTTTTGTTTATCATGGCAGGGTGGGAGCATGGTAGAAAAGTCGCTGGGGTTATTGCCTCTTCCTTGCCTGTTTTTCCTCTCAAGCCTGGATTAATGTTGTTGTTTGGAGTGCTTGCTAACAAGCTGAGGTTTTCATCTTAGTAGGTCTGCTAATAGTACAGGACGTTCCCCTGGATTTGTGATTTCAATGCAGGGTTTTCTTTAGAGAGTGAGGAATTTTTTTATTAGAACCAGCCAGCCTACAGAACTGAACTGTACCTAAAAATAGAAGGGATTGCTTTTTTTTTAGATGTTAAAAATAGAGATGTATAGAATTGGTCATGTATAGGCTGCTTTTTACAAGAAGGCAGAGGTGCTCTGAATGGAAACATTTGCTATCTGCCATCTAGCCGAGAAATGTAGTATTTCACAGTGCCATGAGCTGCTGCTTGTGAAGAACAAAGAAGAATGTAGTAACCCTGAATGGTCTGAAAATGGAACTGATACCACACTGAAATACATGTATGTTTCCAGGGAAAGAACGAGCCAATTGGTCTTGTGAAGCATAAACACATATGGCTCTTCAAAGATGGGGAGGTGCAATGGGATGGATGAAGCAGCATCATCCCATGTTGCTGTTGAGCTCATCTAATTCTCCTGCTGGTGGAACCTGCCTCGGCCCTTGCTCTGAGCACTGTGGAAAGTTGGATTCCTTCCAGTTTTGCTGAAAAAAATTATACCAAGTCCCCTTTTTTCCCCTGCAGAACCCCTCAGCATCCACTCACACCACTCAGGCCAAGCACTGAGCAGAAAACACAGGTCTTAGTGGGGAGAAATGCTCCCAGAGATGCTTTCAAAAGCAAAAAAACCTCACGCCCATTTAGAAAGCTGCATCCTCTGCTAAGCCCCTTCTTTTTGGGTGGGCAGGGTGAGGATCATGTAAAGACAGATGGATTTTTTTTGCTGTGCTCTTCTTAGGCCATGTTCCTCATAGTTAATTTGTGGTCATATTAATCTGCCATATTATAACTGAGATGTTCAAAGCTGTTAAAGTGATTTGGATAAAAAGGTACCAATAACTGGAATTGGAATTTGGCATCTAGATCTGTTAAAAGGGGGAAAAAATGCAGCCTAGAGGTCTATATGGCATCTGAAATCTGCTGCATTCATAGTTCTGTTAAGTATTAATAGGTTATTTCAAATGCAAAAACCTCCACCCTTATTTTAAAAGGATATTTGCACTAACTAACTGCCCCGTAAAGACTCAAAGTAGATTTCACATGGCATGGCTCAGACAGTAAGAAATGCTGTAATATGCTACCCCAACTCATTTAAATGGGTAACTACTTTTTTTTTTTTTTTCCCTGAGCATTTTAAATATTTCCCCAAGTCATTAAGATACAGTAACCATCACCTCCCCAACCTCCCACCACCACATAAATCCCACCCTGGAGAACCAGCTGTGTCTCGAAAATCTCAGGTCAAGCATTCATGACATTTTATGAGATGTCAGTACCATGTGTGTCAAATTCAGTCCTCGATTACATCCAGTTTAGAGGCACTCATATTTCCATCAAAGGATCTGATACTCCTTGATTTAATGGCTGGGGCAGTTAAGCTTTTATTGCCGTATAGATATTCTTTCAGCTACAGTTATGTGAAGCAGCCACAGCTCAGTTCAATCCTCCCTAACACCAGGAAAAGAAAGTGGCCAACAGCCACTTAATGTCAGTGGTCTTGTGGAGCTCAGCATGCTGCTTGACCTCCTTGTCCATGAGGACTAAGATGCAGAATAAGTGTAAGTCAGCACAGGTGTCAGGAGTTGGACTGAACAGCTGTGGATGGATTTGCTCAAGCAGGAAGTCCCATCTTTTGGGTTCCTACTCCCTTAACTAATTGTAACTTGTTTTAGTAGCCATGCTAAAGTGCACGTCTTAAAAAGTGCTAGTGGTGCCCACGCTACACTGAGCTAGGGTCGTCTTGTTATTTTGAAATGAAATGTAAAGCTCCTGATGACTTCCAGAAAAAATTTAGTTCATTACACTGTTTATGCACAGAAGCACCATATATTTATAGCCTCATACATATTCCAAAAGCAAAGCGGAGGTTATGTTTTGTTTTACATCACTATAGATAGATTTGGCAGTGAATCACTACATGAATGATGTTCCTTTTGGAATGGCAGTGGTGCTCTGAAACAGAGTAAATAACAAACAATACTAAACAATATATTTGTGAAGAAAAGTGTGTATTCCCATCACAGGCAGTAGCTCCAAACTGAATACCTCCCTCTTAACTCTGAAACTGTAAGCCAAAGAGTTTTTCCTGGACTTCATGGCCACTGAATTAGCAGCAGCTCCTGAGTAGATAGAGAATGAAGTGCTATAAGAGAAGGCATGGGGAGAGGGGAACTTTGTGACTGAGTTCTCTGATATAAAGTGTTTGCCCCTGAAAACTTCAAAGCCAAAGGAGAAGCTTCCCCCTGTCCCCTAAACAGTGCCTTTGTGTCTACCACATGCATAATTGATTGTAAACAAACCATTCATACCGAACTCAAAGCTGCTTCATACACCCAACCGCATTAGAGGAGTTGCAGGCCATGGAAAGACCAGAGCTGATTTAGGCATCAATTATGGATGAGAAACTTCTTCAGTATAAATAAACTTGCTGGTTCACCACTGAACGCAGAGACCTCTAAATAAAGTAATTGATTATTCAGAGGCAGAATTTTTGCAGTTTGTCTCAAGGCCATATTTTCTGTTTGAGTACATGAACGCACACATGCAACCATGAACACACACTTGGTGAAACCCCCAAACCTCAACCAAACAGAAACCATACCCTAATCTAGTGATAGACTCCTCTTTCTTGAACAGCTCCAATCCAAGAGAGCAGTTTGTCCGGGTTCCCTCTGAAGCCTCCTGCCATATTTGCAACCCTGGATGTCCAACTAAATCCCACCATGCCTTCAGGAATTTTCATGAAGGCTAAAACTGGAATTCTCCCTTGAATGTAACTATTCCGCTTATTTGTTCAACTTCAGGGCATATCCACGCACACACAGACACACACACATGTATATAAATATATAGTTTGAAGGTGACCTATTTTCCAGCTGCAAAATACTGTCACTATCAGAGGTTTTGCCAGCTAGGAAAGGATATGAAGCAAAGAGGTGCAGAGCAAACTGCAGTGTCTGCATTATTTAGAGGCTCAGCATGCCGGGTTCACAGGTGTTCAAACTACCCAGGAACCATTTGGCCCACTGTTATGGAAAACATGATTTTAGAGATTGAAATCACCCAGCAAGAAAAGGTGTTTAACCAACTAGCTACTGCAGGACAAAGCAAAAAGTCGAGGTTTTCTTTAAATTTCTTTTTATAGTTTTTGTTAAGGTTTTCCTCCCCGGCACCTGCAATACTGCTTGCCTGACATCCTTGGGAACTGCTGGCAGTGGAGGAATTTATTAGCTAGAAAGTTCCCAAAGTATCTGTAGGAAATATTATTTACAGTTGCAACACTTCAGACAGAAAAGAATTTGCAGGAGGGAAAAGGACTAAAAATCAGGTTCTGAGTCTGGTCTGACTCTCTGAACGGAGAGACCACATATATAATACAACACAGTACATTTTACATGTGCAGCTTTGCCAAGGCAGCCACAGCTCAATATCACTGGGGAAGGAGGGCAAGAGAAAACAGGCAGGGGATCTTGTTCCTTTCCAATGTCCTGCCTGAAAACTGTGGATTGAATTGGTGGAGTAGCAGCATCTGCCTAAGGCATGATTTCCACCACATTTCCATGCTGGGCTGGGTTTAGGGGGAGAGCAGTATTATCCTTCAGCAGAGACTGAAGCCCACAGAGTATCAGCCCTCAACAGGATCACACCTGCAACTGCGTGCAAGTACCAAGCAACATTTCTTCCCTAAATATGTGGGACCTGCCTGGGAGGTACCAGGACTATTCAAGCCCAGCACGCTCTCTTCCTCACTGCTTCCCAGCAGCTAAAAAAAAAGCAAGTATCTCTCCTGAGCTAGAATTCACAGCCACTGTGCAAAACCATGCTCAGCTACCTCTTTCTGCCCTTACAAGTCTACTATTATCAAGCAGAGAGAGAAATATTATTGTAAATATCTTTCTGACTGTGCAGAGGCATGTTAAAAAAAAAATCTTTTCTCTCTCTGTACCTTCTGTTCCAACTCACTGCTAAATATACACCCAGGAGTATGTAACGAAAGTGTATAAAATTGCCTCGCTGACTCTGAACTCAAAATCCAATTTCTAAAGGAATTTTGGACCTGACTGCCAAAGAAATTTAGGTACCTGAAGATGCCGTTAAGAATATTCACAAATATTCAGACACGGTCAAGTCCTATAATCCATTGATTTAAAAAAACTTCAGGCTCCTGAATCACCTTTGAGAATTGCAAGTCTGTTTCTGCACTACTTAGACATTGCAAAACAGGACCATATATATTTTTGCCCACATTTCCTACTTTGCAGAAACCGAATTATTTTCTTTCCTCTAAATATATATTTATAAATACACATGCACGCACTGTAGTTCTGCACTAATTGGTATTTGCAATGTAAGCACTGGCCTTTCCTTCCTTTTCGTCAATGAAAGCAAACATGATCAAAGCCTGCCAGTATTTAATGATGAAAATGTACCATGTCTCTACAGTCTTAATGTCATTGGAATGAACTTGAAGATAGTTTTACAACAAAAATAATTTTTAAAAGATTTCATAACAACTTCAGGAAAAAAAAGCCATATTTGGCTTTTCTTTCCTTAGCATTTTTATTTTGTCTAGGGGAAAAAAGGAATAAACAAAGATGTTCAAAATGACCTAGTGAGGGGCAAAATAAAAGCATAGAGATTTTATCCAGCACTTCTAAGGATCTTGGAAGTGCTACAACTACACTGTAGTTTCTTTGTTACAGCTCTGTATACATTTATACAAAAGAAAGATGAAAGGGGGCAGAGAGTGGTTGATATGGGTTGTGAGAAGTTGGTGGAATTAGATGGCAAGGGGTCAGGTTACAGACAATGTAAGCTAAAATGCATCAAAGGATATGAAGCAAAGGACTAGATCAAAGTCTAAGAAGCCAAGTACAAGAATAAAAGAGTGATAATTGTAGGCAGTGAGAGAAAGCACTGGAATAGAAGTGTGATAATGGTATGACCTCATGACTCAGTCTTTTTTTTTTCCAAGTCACCAGTTTCCTCACATAGGGCGCACGGTCTGGAGAGGGCAGGAGTGTGTCTGGCAGCAGGGAGCAGTGAGGGGGAGAAGGGAGAGGAATTCTGGGGTTGATAACCTTCCTGGTCTTTAGGAAAAAATCACTTTGTTTTTTGCAATGTGTTCCATTCATAAGTTTTCCATAGGACCATGGGGCTGTCCTCATAGGCACTGGTGTGAAACAGGGAGCATAAAGCTGAAGAGATAGGTGCCTGGGAGGCTGAAAAGTTGAAGGTCAGATCCTGCTCTCCTGCAGCCCCGCAGAACATAGCAGACACCAGTTGGAGTGGGTCTATTTTAAAGTCACAGTTGGGCCCTATTTTAGAGAAATTACTGGGCACTGATACCTCTCTGTTCTGTGGCTGAGATATCATGGCTGGGAAAGCTGTCATCATCCAGAGAGCTCCTAAATTATACTCATCTGTAGGTTTGTTCTGAAGAAGACAGTTGCATTAGATTTTCGCTTTGATAGGAACCAAATGCATTTTATTGCTAAGAGGAAACTTCCCCTTCATATTCTAACAAGGTCCCTCAGTCCTCACTGTTGTACAGCATGGAGTGCAAGTCCCTACAGACCCAAAATAGTCTAGCAGACCAGGGGATCTCTCACCCTGGCTTTCTGGACTGATGATGCAGATTCTTCTTAGCTCTCACCATGCCCCGGGAGGAATCAGTGGCATCACTACGTCTGACTGCATCAAGGCTAGGGTTTGTTCCATGATCCCTGAAAGGACACATTTCCCCATTCACATAGGTTTTAGTTTGAGACTGAGTAATGGCCATCATCATCTCTCACGACCAGCCTGTACTGACATATTTCCTGGTGTCTTTGAAGGCTGAGGCCAAGGCTGCACAGGGTAAAAGCTCCTCTTGTGAACTTGTCACTGCACTTTGCTCCATGCTTGATCTATGGGGGTGGGTAACAAATGAGGACAGTCATCACAGGCAAGTCTCCTTCCACTGACCACAGCGTTGCATTGGTGCCAAGACCCTACCCTGCTCCAGCAGCTTTGGAAAACAAACAGTTGATGCTAGAGAACAGCAGTATCTGTTGCCTCCTTCAGCAATGCAGACACCTATTTCTGTTTTATCTGGAAGGCAAAGGAGGCACCACTGTCTTGCCTCCCTCTAGCCCTTTTGCTTGCAGGCTGCCTTCCCTTCTCCAGTGAAGCCTCAAAACATCTGTCTTCTCTTAGGTGGGTGAGCAAATCAAAGTAAACTGCTTACTGGTCTCTCAAAGCTCCAGTTGTTGCTTACGATGTATGCACCATTTATCTCTTCAGCCCCTTCCTTTCAATGCAGCCCACTCAGAGTCATTTGGCAAAGTATTTGTTTATTTTTCCAACTTAGTGTTTGAGCTCAATCTCAGGACAATGTTATGGGGTAGAGAAATCTGTCAGACAGTCCTGGATTAGTGGATTTTGAAGAAGCAAAAAATCTTCAGGAAATGCAGTGAATGTTAAAGTCTTTCCTTGCTGGGCCACAGATCCATGTTCAAGTCTTTCTTCCTTGAAAAAATAAGCTATTGAGACATAAAAGAGCCAAAACAGCTCCTTCTCTGCCTCACTGAACTGTCTCCAAGCCTGAGCAGACTCTTTATCCCATCTTTGTGTAGCATTGCTTTCCTGATGAGCTACACAGGCAACTATCAGGTTTTCATTGAAATGGCTGCATCTGTCTCATAGACATGTTCACCAGGATTATTCTTGAATCTGTTGAACTGTCCTTTAGCTTATACCTGAATGAAAGACCTTAGGAGACCTTCCAGACAAAGATCTATACCTTCTCCATGTTTGAATCAAAAATCTTTCACTATGCTGGGCTGGATTCTTGAAAGACACTGAAGGCAATTAGCATGTTAATTGACTTGAATCAGAAAGGTCCTTCCTTGCTTTCCAAAGCAATTTTATTTATCTGTGTATTTCATTTCTTGAATTTTCAGCTTACATAGAATACAAAATCTGTGTGACACGTCTGTGAAATGTGGCTCGAGCTCAGACGCCAATCAGTATTTCCAATGTTTAGAGGTCCCTATGCATTGTTCCAGGAGCTGGGCTGGCAGACTTACTGGAGGAAAAAAATCGGGCATTTTGAGGACGCAGGAGGGTGTGGGAGAACAGATAGGAGCATGACAGTTTCAGGTTCATTGTGTTTGTCACAAAGTGTGTGAGAAATTTACAGGAGAGCGGAAATTCTCAACATTGCATCTTCTCTGGCTCCCTACAGGCTTTGGCATTCAGATCGATGGGTGATGCTTCTGAACAGCAGGTCATATTTGGAGCCTGGTTTTGCCATTGTCTGACCCCAGCACACCTGTGGGGCAGTAGCAGCAGATTTTCAGCCAGAACTCCAGCGGTCATGGCTGAATGCCAAGCTCCCTTGCAGATATGCTGACACTGACATGGACCAGAGGTAGCTGTGAAGTGTGGCATGCTATGTGTTTCTCTCTGTCCTCACTAAACCTTCCTGCCCTATGCTGATAAAACAGCTCAGGAAACATTGCCAGGGCTGTTCATGGTTCAGTTGTGTCAGGCCTGGTACAACTGATGTGAGTCATGGAAGATAAAGAGAGTAAACATGTAGGAACTTTTGCCTTGAAACTTGCTTACTCCCATCAACCGTTCAAAATTTAATATAGAGAAGATGCAATCACAAAGTCTAAAATGTGTTCTAAAGCTTGAAAGGGACATTGGCCACTGCTCTACCTGCTCTTGGGTAGCCACATTTGCATCACTAAGACCCAGATCCACCAAAGATTCATCCCATTGTGCACTGAACCACCAATGGTCACCCTCTGAAGCCTTGGGACCGTGCAAGAGTCTGGACAAAGCCACATGGAGGGTAGAAGGAAGTGTGGCCAGCACAATGATATGGAAATTGGCTTGCACATCAGTAGAGAACTAGCCATCAGGAAGAACAGAGTAAAACCCATTTACATTATTTTTGGTTTAGGTGAATTTGTGCTGTGAATTCTGACCCTTATAGATGTATTAAAAACACAAAACCTCGTTCCCAATGGTCATAAACTATTATTTTGATAATGTGTACGTGCCAATTCCCAGACCCAAAGGGTGTGGAAGGATTAAGGAATGGTGGTTCAGGGATATTTAAAGAAATCTGAAGGTATGCACGAGAAGCTTGTCTGAAAGGTTGCATTTTATTAGGCAACTACTTGTTTTTAGACACCTGTAGAGGCCCTGCACCCAAAATTGATGTCATACAGTGTCTTGTGGTTGTCTACCCCGGAAATGTGGGTAAAAGAAACTTCCCTAAAACAAGTTCCTGTTTTTCTTTTCCATTTCCATTCTTTTTAGGGTTCTGCAAAACATATGACTTGCAATGACTCACAACTTGATGAAATGGCAAATTCAGATAGGAATTTTCCAGAGTGCTGTTAATTTCAGTGTCACTTGGCTTGGATTTGACCAAATCAATTACATTCCAAAATATCAATAGTTATCAATCCCTGACCCTAGGAGACAATAGAGGAGCACAGGATGACTCAGCAACCACTGTGCAACTACCACCCTATATCTGGCCAGGGGACATAACACACAAAGACATTGACACTCATCGTTACTCAAAAAGATAAAGCAAGCAAGGCTCACAGCTCTAAGAGTGGGGTCAAAAGGACAAGGAAGCCTTATGGTCTTTCACACAAGAGCCATCAGCTTTCCAAAGAAGCAGAAAGTGAAGATTCCTCTGACCTAAACCAGCCTGGCCTGTTTCCTCAACCCATATTTTGGAAGCCCCCATATTTTGTTGCATCCCACAATTTTGACATGAATCTGGAAATTTTGTACTCCTTTTTTCCCAGTTGTTTTCCCATTGACATGTTTGGTCTTGTATAAGAAACTGCAAGAGGCATCTTAAATGTTTCTTACTTGATGGTGCAAAGGGAGGAGGGCAGTCAGTAACAGGTGTTGGGTGTGCATGGGACTGTGAAGCATTTGTAAGATCTTCCAAAGGCACCAAAGAAAAAAAATCTTATATATAAATCACATAAAATATTGTTTCTTTAAAGGGTAACCACAAAAAAGTTCAAATTTGCTCCCTGTAGGTTCACTAAGCAAGAGTGTCTAAGTCATGAGGTAGTTTGGCCAAAGTATTCAATGAAATCTCTGTTGCGAGAAAATCATCAGGTACTCATGATCAGTCCAGGAAGTCAGATAAGACAGTGATGGGGAAACTTTCCTTGACTGAAGTGGAGCTGGAGGGACAAACATCTCCTTAAATTCCTGTTTGTCAAAGTTGATTTTTTTTTTCTGCATAATTTCAGTGATTTAAGTAATTTTATGATTTGATATTCTTTCAGTGTCTTTGTTCATTTGGATTATTTGACCTTAGTTAGAAAGCAAAACCATGTTTACATGGCTTTGGGATCAGTGTCGCCCTCTCAGCACCAAGCCTCCTAAGGTTAGAGCTGCACACAGTTTCCTCCCAGGCATCTTGTCAGTCCCACACGGGTTTTGGGCAGCCCAGCAATAAAAAATTTATCTAGCAAGGCCCCCATTCCTCAAAATATTCTAACCCCTCTTAAAAGAAGACATTTCGTTTAAATGACAAAAAGCAACAAAAATGGCCATCTCCCCTCCAATGCCATTGGGTTAGAGAATTCATGGTGGTGGGGAAGTTTGATAACAGAATCAGAGGAGACTCAGACATTTTGTAACTGATGCTCCAACCCCCTTGACCACTCTGTTAAAGGACTTACTCCTCCCTTTAACAATGCTAACTTTTTTTAATATTCCTATAGTTATACAACAGTTTTAGTCCAGAATAAATATCTGCAACCTGCAGATAGTTCAGGTTTTCAACTGCAAGAGGAAAGCATTGTTAGAATACCAACTGGTATTTTTTATGTCCCCAGTAATTGGGGTCATCTGTGACCCCAATAAGGTGTGAATTGAGAAGAAACCCATGGATATTTAACTTCTACTCTTTCATGAAGAATTCACAGCTGTTAATGAAGCCCATGCTTTTAAGGGGAGCTGCCAGTTTCTGAGAAAAATATTCTAGAAACAGAGTGCTCTGAAGAGTTTCTAAAACATGTTATTTAAGTTGGTTGAAGCTTTTCCCAATGCTTCCATTGCTTTAAGAGCCTTATCCAGTGTGCCTTTCTGTGTGGCTGCTGCTATGTTAAATACACAAATGAAAAGTGTGATGGGGCTCCCACTTCCGTCTATTTGGAAATGAAATATCCCTTTCTCTTGTCTACACAAAAGTGTTTGCAGCCTGTGTTCCCAAGGAGCAAAACTACTTTTGGGGTTGATCCATCTTTATGAGTCAGCTGAATCCACAGGGCCTGAAGGTGCCCAAACACATCCTAAACAGTGTGAAAGTACTGACTTGATTCAGATAGAAAGAAATATAGTAATAAAGACATTATAGAGTCAATTCTTAATCTCTCCTCACCTGTTCCCAGAAGTCCTCTTTAGAAACTGCCTAGCCCTGATGCGTTATCTGCCTCTGAGGAGAAGACAGTGAGCCATGGAGAGTAATGAGCAGCCTGTGGGGCCAAGCCAGGGAGGGGACCTGCTGTGGGGACAGTCTTCCAGATCCCCTGCAATGGGGTTGGCAGGTTGTGAGCAGATGAGGCAAAAATCCTTCCTGTGAAGTCTTTGGAGGAGGGATGTAAGCAAACTCCCAACAGCCCCAGACATCCACTGGCAACACCTTCGGGGCTGTGACCCAGAGATTTATAAACTCTCTTTTTACACATTCTTCCTTTCTGCTGCAGTGACATATACCATGTGCTTGGAGACACTCTCTCTTGCCCACCAGCAGCTGTGTTTTCCTCACACACCCCATAAAGCTTTTCAGATGCTGCTCTTGGTTTAGGGTCTTCTCTCTCCCCACTCATTCCCCTTTGCGCCTGAGCATCCCCTTCAGCTAGGAACCTCCTCACAGTGAGGACTTCCCCTCTGGGAAACAGCAACCACAAAATTTGCAGACTGATTCAAGCTATTCTCCTCCTCCTCCTCATCTCTCCCTTTACCCTTCAGTTTTGGGGAGATTCATTCCCTTGCAGGCTTGTTTGCTTTCATATGCCAAAAATGAATCTCTCCCACTCAGACTGCGTTAATGGTTCATCCCTGTGACACTGAATTTTAGACCTGAGCTTAGGCCAAGGTCACCATTTCTACCATTTTGCAAAACGGTAGAAAGCACAAATTCCATAATGGTTTGTGACTATGAGTTAAGTTCAATAGAGCTGGCAGCTTCTCTTAGGCAGATCTGCAGCAGAACTGACCTCACTGACTGAATGAATCACTTGTCCCCCAAGGGCAGGAATGTTTCTTCTAGGACAGGATTGAAGCTGCTTTCTTACAAAAGCACTATCAGTCCCAAGCAGGGAGTTGGAAGCTGCCTGAGCCACACACCTGTCTTGCAGATAGTTCCTAGGCCTGCCAGGCATTTACCATTCAAAAAATA
Source organism: Pandion haliaetus (assembly GCA_013401275.1). Taxonomy (NCBI): domain Eukaryota; kingdom Metazoa; phylum Chordata; class Aves; order Accipitriformes; family Pandionidae; genus Pandion; species Pandion haliaetus. The sequence continues at coordinate 132,903 of VYZV01039837.1, read as the reverse complement.
TATATTCTTCATCAACTTGAGCTGAACTTTGGCAAAGGGTGTAGGGGGGAGAAAGGAGAGGAAAGAAGGAAGGGAGGGACTCAAGAGGTTCAGCTGGAAGTTTTTGTTCAACCCTTGACAGAAATAAATATCCAAATCTGTTCATTTTGGCTGTAGTGCATTTGTTAAATGCGCCAAGGCTAGAATTGTTACCCCACACCAGTTTTCTCATGATCGGTTTCAAAACTAGCAATTGGTTTCTCATTAACAAGATTATCCCAGCAGCATCAAGTGGAAGGAGTAAGAAGCACCCTAGAGGGAGAAGAATGTGAAATGTACCAGTCTTATCCCAAAAGCAGGTAGTCTCTGTCCTGCCCCAAATTGTCCCATAGGTGTCACAGAGAAGAACCTGTTCCCACTGGGTTTGTGATGGGACACATGCCCTCATCGTCCCAGAAGTATTTGCCCAGCACATCAGGTCAGGAGTAATCAGGGAGTGAGTAGGACATTTAGACCTGACAGCAAAGCTAACGTGGGTGCGAGCCCAGTATATATAGGCTTTAAATGGTCAAGGTTACACTCCAAAGTGGGGTTGTGACACAATCCCTGAACTGGCACTGGACACATCAGAGCAGACACATGGTGGGGCCCTTAGTCTGTGCTGATCAGCAGAATATCACTGGGGCTACGGGTAGGTGAGAAGCATGGAAAGATGAGAGGTCAGGAGAGCTTGATACATCCCAGCACTTCAGCATGTTTTCAGCTGCAGACACACAAAAGAAGTCTTCACATACTTATAGCTGGAAAGGGACTTTATTTAGATATTTATGCCTTGATTATGCTGAATAAAGGCATAAATAAGAGTCACCTATTCCTGTGGCTATGGCTAAGAGATGCTGCATCCAAGACTTAAATATTTTTGCATGCCTGATCCATACCTCCCATGTGCTAAGAAGCCTTTAAGCTCTTTTTAGCTGATGAGACGTGAGCAGGTGGTCCAATTGAGAACAAAATGTCAGAATCCCTTCCCAGGTACAAAACCCCACTTAGAGAGACAGTCAAGCTATGCTGATAAACGTCAACTAGCCCCAGGCACCACCAACCCCCAAATCTCTGCTTTCAGTGCTAACATTAACTCTAATTATGTTCATCCTAAATCTGCTTCCAGTCTGTTTTCATTACCTTCATTCACGTCACTTTACTATCACTTGTCCCTGCTTGCTGGTCTGATCTATGATCAGATCTATTAGCAGATCTGATACAGTGTACTTATATTCCTCATCAGCTTGCATGTGGCATTTCTGCTTTCCTTGACTTGCAATGTAGCTGGTACACTTCAGATGCAAATTTCTTATACTGGAAAACAGCTTTATGACTGTTTTCAGAGTACTACCAAAAGCCTGTTCCTCTTTCAGTGAGGTCAGCAATCAGAATAAACATAAACCCTGATGTGTCATTAGTGGGAAGCTGTCCTTTACACTACACAAACAAATAGCATGCATGTTGGACAAGGCATGTAAATAAGGTACCTTTGTTGGATTTCCAGGAGCTCTAGTAGCTTAGAGGTCTACATAAAAGCAAGTTTGTTTTTACGAAGATGCTCACTCTCCGGCTAACCGATCTTTCTAACACCTAGAGAGAACAATGATGTAAACATACTTGGGAGATGGCAACTCTGCTTCCTGCAGCGTGGTCACATACAAAGCAGTAGGATAGCAAAGGCCTTTTCTGATTTCCCTGTTTAAACTATTGTATGATGGATGGTAGTGCTGTCTGCAGGTTACATCAGTGAACATTGCACCACAACGGCCTGGATTTTCAGACATACTGAGCGCCCAAGGCTCCCACTGTTCACAGTGGGATGTGTAGGTGCGCTATGTTTCTGAAAACAACATTTACAATTTAGATCAACATTTTATATCTGCATGAATAAAACCCCTGAAGATTATATCAGTATTTCTGGAAGGCATCTAGGTACTTACAGCTTTCCTTGTGCCCACTGAGTGTTGCAGCCTCTGCTTTGAAAGCAGACAAAAGGCCAATGTCATTCCTAGGATAAGTGCAGTTCCCAGTGTAGCTGCCAAAAGGACGTATCTAGATCAGAGAAACGTAATCCCTTCTTCAGAGAGTTGTAAGATTCTGCAAATGATTGTAATAAGTTGTGAGACCTTGAATGGAAGGTGCTACTGAACAGTAGATCAGTATCTCTGGGTGGATTTTATAGGCATTTCTACTCATGAAATAGATAAGGAAAATGGTATTTTGAACACATTCTCAAATGTATGTGTCATTTCTGTGTGCTCTCACTCAGTTGGCAAAAGAGACAGATTTTTAAAGGATACTTAATGAGGTGTTACTATCTCAACATAACATGCAAGTTTGTTTACTGAATTTGTACGTAGAGTGCTTACTGATATACAATAATTCTCAAGCATTTTTATATTTAATAAATGCATTTCTAAGATTTACCATTCACTCTCATCCTTTTAGTTATTTTGTCACTATTCAGCCTATTCAGGAAGACCAAGGATTAGCCACCCTTCCCAAGGGTTTCTTTTCTTCCATTTCTCAATTTTGATACTGTCATTTAAGTAAGATATTACCATACCCTTTCAGAAGAAAGACTACTAGCCATGGTACTGGGCAATGAGACAGGCTTTCACCACATTCTTTCTTTATAAAATCAGTAGAAGGTTTACCAGCATCACTGGAAAAAGCATATTTCAACTGACAAAGCAGAAAAGAGGAAAAGTTCCTGAAAAACTAGAGAAGACTCAGTAACTCCCTTTGCATGAGAACAGAAATTAAATCAAGGTCCTCCTTGACCTGTGCAACTGAAAGAAAAGGGAAAAGTGTTGCACTCCAGGTTCCTTGCAGAATAGTAATTCCTAAAATTTTTAGTTAGGAATTGAATAATTGCAAAAAAACCTTTTGAACATGACATAGTAAGATGTTCCTTATATGAAGTGTGTCTTTCCTGGAACAAACACAGGGACTACCTCCTTTACAACCAAGGACATGAGACACTGTCCATGTGAGGAGCAGTTACCTGGAGAGATGCATAATGTAAACACTAGATACAATTCAAATGGCCTATTAGCATGCCACGCTTTCTTCTTCAGTGTTTGAACCCTCTACAGAGATGAATAACCTCTGGATGTTTGAGCAGCAGGTCAAATAACTACTGCATTTTAACTCTATTTATGTGTGTGTTATTATTTGTGGTATGTATTGCCTATCCACCTAAATTATGGGGTTTAGGTTTGGGGTTTTTTTTAAACTTTTCTATAGAAATAGGAACATGTCCTTCATTAATGCAAAGCCAAGTCAATGCTTGTTGGGATAAGGGAGGCAACCATTTAGGAGAAAGAATTATTTTAAATTCCTACCTTCTTCAGTCACTTTCTGAGATTTCAAGTGTTCTCCTCCCGCTGTTTCACTGTTTCACACTCGGGCAAGAAGTGAATGCAAGAAATATGTCTTGGACCCAACCCTGAGTGGCTACATATTGCCACTGATGTGTGGAGTCCCCCATTCTGTAAAGATTAGCACTTTTCTGGGTTGGAACCTTAGAAAGTCAGTAAAGGAGAGTGTCATTCGGGGTTACTTTTGTGAGAGGATTAATGCCTTAATCAAACGACTTGCTCACAAGAAAAACTAGCAGATGCTGCGGCATTTCAAGTGTCCTTCAAAACACCGGTAAAAATTCTTTATGATCACTAAGATCAGATATGTGTGTGACTGTCCCTATTCAACCTGTGTTTGCAGTTTGCATATTTCTGTGTAAATGTGTGTCTTACAATTAGCTTGAGGATGTGCTTACAGTTGCTTTTACAAGTCCTCATTCTTGACAGTTTTACGGATGTTTGCACTAAGTAGCTTTTAGTGGTATACTGGTGAAACTAGGCACCTTGTTTTCCTTTCTTAAAGGCCCTTGGTTCTAATACCTACAAAGACTAATCCATTTGCCTCAGCTAATCCAGTCTAAAAGTACTCCAGTGCACTTGAAAGGATGTCCTGTGAGCAAAACATCTCACCTTGAGAATGGTGAAAAACTTGTTTTGGAGGTTGCTTCTCTCTGAAGCAGCAACTCCAATTGGCTAATCTATTTAGCAAAATTAATTAGAGGGCCATGGATTGAGTTTCATGGCAGACTAAAGCCCAGCTTTCTCAAAGAAAGGAATTCATTGTTGAACCTTTGATGGTCTAAAGGAAGAGAGGTGCATTCATATGTTTTGGGTAACTCCCTCATCATTACTAAGATAAAATAAAAAGGCTTTAAGGTTTCTTTCACCAATCACCCCACAAGTTGGCAATTATATAGGATTACTAGTATCCCATAGACCTGAGTTACCAACAGCTATTTTATTCACTTGTGTAATGCATTTTATGGTAATAACAAAAGAGACCTTCAGGCTATTTTGTGGTCCATACAGATTTTGAAGGAGGGGGAGCTCTTATTTTTGTTTGTGTTTTGAGTGGGGGCGATGGGCAAAAGAGGGTTTGTTCTGCCAAGAGATTAGCTTGAAAGAATGAAATGAAATGTTTCTGTCTTGTTCAGTTCTAGTCTAATCAAGCCTACTCTCAAATTAATGAGCTCTTACCGGGGGGAACATCTCTCGAGGCTGGAAGGCAGCAGTAAAGCTATGCACTTCTATTTCGAAAAAATGTAAAGCAATATCCTTTTTGGCTTCAGATAAAACAGTGAAAGAAGCATTTTTCATCTTTTAAGGTTTGATTTAATGCTACACTGACTCGCAGGGCTGTGTTTATTGGAGGCATTTTTCTAGAGAGCTGAACAAATTGCCAATAATTTGAGGTTAGTATTCTGGTCTATTTTGGCTCATGGTGAATGAAAAGTGTAGGACAAGGTAGTCTAGTAAGGGAAAATAAATTCCAGTTATTTTGTGAAAAGGACTTCCTAAACCCTCTTCAGATCATCCCAATCCTTCTTAAGTGCCATCTTCGAACAGCCATTCCTTGTTCTTTCCTGAAGTTGTTCTGCGTTGCTCTTGCTAGCTATGGAAGAGTCATTCAGCTCTGCAGTGATGGTTCTTCCACAAAGGGACAAAACTTTCCTTAAAATGTATTGTGCATCAACGGCTCACAAGACCAGTCTGAGGGGCTCCTCCTGGGCTGGGATGAAGCACAGGCACAGGTTTGTAGTGCCTGAGGGCTGTAGATCCTGGTGTTGTGGAACAACACTGCATAGGAGAGTTCTCTGTGTGCCAACAGATTCAGGTCACCTTGAGGTATTCCACACTGCTTGGAGCAAAATCCATACATTTTCTACAATAACATCCACACACAGTTTTATACTACCAAAAGCTAAGACTGGCAGATCCCATACTTGCACAGTAGGAAATGCCCATTGATGTCTCATGTGCAATTGTCATTCGCCCTTTTGTGTGCCCATTATAGAGCTTTTATGAATTATCTTAACACATGCTATTTTTCTCACTTTATTTAGCACAAAGAGTGGCTGGGGGTCACTGAAACCATATGTGGTTTGTATAGTCTTGTAATGTCATCATTTCAACAGTATTTTCAGGTCTTATCTACTATTGTCTACATCCAAGCACTGTACTGAACCAAGGTGTGTTCATATATTCTTTGAGTTTCCAGTTATATTGCTACTATGGTTTGAAAATATTACACAAGCATCAGTTAATCTTTACAACACCCCTATGAAATAAGGCCTAGAAAGATTAAGTCCAAACTTGTCGTATTTTCTAATGTGAGTCATGTAGGGGCTGACTAGCTAAACATACTGCACTTTGATAGGACAAAAGTAGACATGTACAAATACAAACCTCATTGTTCTAGGTCTAGGTGAGATCCTCTTTTTTTTTTTTTTTTTTTTTTTTTGACAGCCTGGACCCTTCTGTGTATGAGGGGAATTTAGGAAAGGAGGAATTTACCAGGAGTGAAGTCATATGGAAAGTTTCCTTTAAGATATTTATCTAACATCACACTGGAGCTCTCTGGCCAACTCCAGGAGACAATCAATGATTCTGGTCAGAGATTCAGGTCCCTCAACCTCACCATCATCTGTGTTCTTCACTGAGATCCCTGCCTCATTTACTGTCTGCATTCCAGCTCCTGGGATGTGTGAGGCAATGGTCTGGCTAACAACAGCCTCCTTCAGCACAAACCATGATTCATTTCCTCAATATCATTCTCAAATAGTGCTAGAGGCCAAAATGCCAGACGCTACAATTCAGTTCTAACGTTTGCTAACAAAATACCCTTGGATTCATTTTTTAAGAAGAAAAATGAAAAAAACAGCTTCCCAGTGGTGGAAGCCTACTGAGTTTCACCTACCCAACCATCAAGACTGGACTTTGAGAGAAACAAGGTATACCGCTACCTTTCGAGCTAAGGGAGGAACTGATATTGCTACATGTGCAGCATTTTCCTCTGTGGGCAAGCCCTTATGGGGGTTGAGGCAAATGAATTGGCAGACAATCTGCAAGGTGGCAGGCAGAAGTGGGAAAACTGACTTCCAAATTTGGAAAGGGATATAATGGTATCCCAAAAGTCTATTAGCCCATCCAATCTTTATCCTCTGCTGCTGCTGCATCCCAGCTTGCCTCTGGCTTCTCTCAGGTACACACCAGCATCTTCATTTTGTGTTCACTGCTGTAGGGTGAGTTGAGAGAGTGAGAGAAAGACTCCTTGTTCCTTACCTTATATTGAATGGTCTTCATCAGCCTCGAAGAGCACTTGCAAATGCATGGTCTGATTGTTGAAGCGACTATCTTCAAGATCAGTATGGTGTCCTCAAGAGTTTAACGGCTTGAGAATGTGCAGGCAGCAATGCTCAGTGATTTCAAAAGTTCTCCTTTAAAAATCCATATCCTGGTCCCCAGGTGAGCTCCCTAGCTCATTTTCAAGCTCCTACTCCAAAAGAGCACTGCAAACTTTTGGATGAAATAACTGCAAAAAGTGTTTTAAAGTTGTTCAAAGTAATTTTTCCTCATGTTTCACCCCTTCAAAATAATGGGACTATTTTTGCTAGAACATTCCCCAAAATATTCAGGAAGAGGAATACACCCAGCATGGAAAATTCCAGTAGACCATTACAGGGCCTTGTTACCAACTCCTTGTAATTTTTCCAAACTCTAACAGGAAGAGACAGGCTGCTGTAGCAATAGCTGCTGGTGTCAGCTTAATGTGGAATGATACCAGGACCCAATATTGTTGAGTGGTGGTGCATATTACTTCTGCTAGTGCTCAGAAAACAGAACTTTTTCTGAGTGAATGGTAACATGGCAGGCCACAGTTGTATTTTAGATAAGTGGTTTTACACTTGTAATGAGCTGTAAAGATGGAACTAAACAAGGAAATCTGTATAACAAAGATACGGAGGTTTTTTCTCAGAAAGGATTGCTATGCTTAGGCAGCCTGGATTCCTGCAGATCAAGGTCAACAAATGAAAGCCTGAAAGCTCAAGGTGAACTGTCTTCATCATTGGCTGCAGAGCAGGGACTGATTACAGGCAAGGCATGTTGGTACAAACCAGAATTTAAGTTTATAAAACATAAATAGGAGTGCAGCAAGGCAGATCCAGTGCCAGAAAGGGCTGGGAACAAGAATCCATGCAGCCTGTCTGCAGGCCAGCATGAAGGTGCAAACATCTGTGGGATGTGGCAAATCAAAATCAAAATGTCTTTCAGCTAAAAGCCTTGCCAAAATACAGCAAGTGTTCTTCTCAAATAAAATCTCTCCATATTTATCTGTCTCAGCCACATAAACTTTTAATTAGATCATATGCATAGTTTCATAGACAGCTCCCTGAAACTGGAAAACTCCAAGAAAACTTTTCAAAGTGTTGAGAATATTCCAAAGTTCCATATCATGTTGCCCTTGTTCACAGCATGGCCGTCTCTAGAGAAAGAAGCAAAATTTAGAGTTCAAAGCAGATGACAAATACCGACACACCTGAAATGGCTTAAGAGCTTATTATTTTTGCTATTATTATTATTATTGTTATTATTATTACTACTACTACATCTTACAGCAGTCAAATGCATTTGTCCTGGTTTCAGCTGGGATAGAGTTAATTGTCTTCCCGGTAGCTGGTATAGTGCTATGGTTTTGAGCTAGGTATGAGAAGAATGTTGATAACACTGATGTTTTCAGTTGTTGCCAAGTAACATTTAGTCTAAAGTCAAGGATTTTTCAGCTTCTGATGACCAGCCAGCAAGAAGGCTGGAGGGGCACAAGAAGTTGGGAGGGGACACAGCCAGGGCAGCTGACCCAAAGTGGCCAAAGGGGTATTCCATACCATGTGACATCATGTCTAGTGTATTAAACTGGGGTGGGGGTGATCGCTGCTCAGGGACTAACTGGGTGTCGATCAGCTGGTGGTGAGCAATTGCATAGTGCATCACTTGTATGTTCCAATCCTTTTATTATTACTGTTGTCATTTTATTAGTGTTGTCATTATCATTATTAGTTTCTTCTTTTCTGTTCTATTAAACCGTTCTTATCTCAACCCACGAGTTTTACTTCTTTTCCTGATTTTCTCCCCCATCTCACTGGGTGGGGGGGGGGAAGCGAGGGAGAGGCTGCGTGGGGCTTAGTTGCTGGCTGGGGTTAAACCATGACAGCATTTCAGCTCAGAGACTCCAAAGCCAAAAAAATACAATCCAGCTGAAAGTAGACACATCTTTCTCCTTATCTACCTTCTCTTCAGATGCCATCTGACACATTTTTGTGCTTGCTTTCATGACAAACGTGAATCATTCATACATAACGGTGTCACTCAGACTAGCAAAACATCTCTGGCTCAGCTCGCCCTGTAGCCTTTTTATGAGGCTGTCTATCACTCCGCATAGTTGGCAATAATGTGTGGACTACCACGGATCTGTTTCTGATCATATCTTCCAGTTATACTGCAGATGAGAACTCCTAATATGGGGCTATCAGCAGACAAATTGCTTAAGCCTAACAATGCCACATAAAGAAGTGTAAACAACTGGAATCTGCTCCCTTTAAGCAATGCACAATGCTTGCATTGTGTGCCCGAAAACAACAACTGAAAGGATCATTTCTGGATTTTTAAGCCGGTCTGTTGCCAAAGCAGAATGGGAAAGCACACAAAAAAGGGAATGTTTTAATGCATCCACTGACACCACTTCAAACTGGAGCAGGATCACAGAAAACTCCAGTACTTGGAAAAATCAGATGCTTTGCCCTTGAAATTCTCCCTGTGGAGTAGTTTTGGGAAGACTGGGAGGACTGAGAACAAACAGTAAGCAGAAAAACATGTCACCCTACAGAGTCTGGATTTATTGGCAGAACCAAATGAAGGTGCAGCTGGAAAACTGGTCTTCCTATGAATGTTACCTTTCCTCCAGCTACCACCACTGAGAGGAGCAGAGAGGGCTGCAGTACAGATTGGCAGTCCTAGCTTCAGTGTCTTTGTTCTTGGCCCTCCTTCCCGTAGCACCAACACTTCCATGGCTGTAGTATTTTTGCTACATTAAATGTGTAGACTTCTCTTTTTGTTTCTTCTGTCCCTATTCCTCTCAAAACATGGGCAAAGCAAATTGGCTCACTCTCAGGTGACAAGCTGTGGATTTTCATCCTCTGTCCTGTCCAAATTATTTAGGAGAGCACTGGAGGTAGAAGAAGGGGGCATGCATTGAAGGAACCCATTGTAAACTGCTGATATCCAGCTCCAAGGAGTGAGAAAGGCATACTAACTTCAAGTCACCTACATGACACTAGCAGAAACTTCATTTGATGCAAGCTAGCCCTGATATCTGGAATTCTCTTTCACCACAGAGCCCTCATTTGTGTGCTGTCTTTCCCTGTGTTGTTGCTCTTTTCTCTACTAGAGAGAGGGAAAAACTGAGGGTGTGAAGAGGACTATTCCACACCTACCTACAGGGGAGAATTGGAGGTTGAGAAACTTTCAAGACAAGTTCTCCTTTTTTTGCTCCAGAAGGAGGCTACCTATTTTTTTACATTTTAGGAAGGCTGATACCATTCAGTAAGCATAGCACTCTAAAACAGAGAGGCATCCACAGTCGCAGGATGTAGGGCCTGAAGGACCTGGCAAGAGTCTGAAGAAAAGCACCTTTGATGGATAAAAATGTCCGCAGTTAATAAGGCTGTTTATTTGTGCCTCTCTTGGGTTTTTTTGGTTTCTTTTATGACAATAGGATGAAAGTCTTCAGTCACATCAACTCGGAAGGTAATCTACATCTCCTATTCATAAAGCCTTCCTGCTATGATGTAGTTTGTGCAATCTCATCTATGAAATCAAGCACTGTAGCTTTCTCCAAAAAGTCTTTTGCTGTCATTGGATGAACATGTCCCACTTTTGCTCCCTCTAAGCAATCACTCCCCAAGAGAGGAAAAAAAAATAAGCCTTTACTGCATGTACTGGCCAATATTTATTGCTTCTTCCTAGTGGAGGAACACTTGGAGCTCCACACCAGCATGGTCACACAAGTTGTGCCGGGTCCTGCACTTCGGTCACAACAACCCCATGCAATGTTACAGGCTTGGGGAAGAGTGGCTGGAAAGCTGCCTGGCGGAAAAGAGCCTGGGGGTGCTGGTTGACAGTCGGCTGAATATGAGCCGGCAGTGTGCCCAGGTGGCCAAGAAGGCCAACAGCATCCTGGCCTGTATCAGAAACAGTGTGGCCAGCAGGAGCAGGGCAGTGATTATCCCCCTGTACTCGGCACTGGTGAGGCCGCACCTTGAGTACTGTGTTCAGTTTTGGGCCCCTCACTACAGGAAAGACATTGAGGTGCTGGAGCGTGTCCAGAGAAGGGCAACGAAGCTGGTGAGGGGCCTGGAGCACAAGTCTGATGAGGAGCGGCTGAGGGAACCAGGATTGTTTAGACTGGAGAAAAGGAGACTGAGGGAGACCTTATCACTCTCTACAACTATTTGAAAGGAGGTTATAGTGAGGTGGGTGCTGGTCTCTTCTATCAAGTAACTACTGATAGGATGAGAGGAAATGGCCTCAAGTTGCAGCAGGGAAGGTTTAGGTTGGATATTAGAAAAAATTTCTTTACTGAAAGGGTTGTCAGGCATTGGAACAGGCTGCCCAGGGAAGTGGTGGAGTCATCATCCCTGGAGGTATTCAAAAAGCATGTAGACAAGGCACTTCATGACATGGTTTGGTGGGCATGGTTGATGGTTGGACTCCATGATCTTAAAGGTCTTTTCCAACCTAAATGATTCTATGATTCTAAGTTTTCTGTACATGGAAGAAGGCTACTGGCTTGGAGCAAGATCTCAGAGGAATTATCAGTTATTTATTCCCCATATTCACCCAAAACTAGCATAAGACTCTCCCCAGGACACTAGCCAGTAGTTTCATGAAGACGGTTATCAGCTGGGTGACACCTGGTCTGTTGTCCTCTGGACTTTCCCCTGCTGTGGCTCTCCATAAGTATGCTGCTTCTGACAGGGTTCACTTGGGGACATTTTGCTTGTGACCCACCATTCTTTACTTGTTATATAGCATAGAGCAAATTCTTGCAAAGAAATGTGAACAAAAACATTCTTAACTGTGGTTAGGAATCACAGGTTGTGACCCTGGAAGGAAATGTCACATATTCAATGAGCATTTTTACTTTTGTAAAATTTAGAAAGTCTTGTGGATGTACCTGTCAACAGGGCAGTTCCTTGCTGATTGATTATACACACAATTTTCATACAGCAAACCTGAAGAGGAAGCATGGTGAAGTCAAGAGAAGGAAATGGACCAATGTATTCTCTGAAATTTCAGCCACCAGGTCTTGAGTCTGGAAGAGGAAAGCTTTCCATAAAATATGAACTGTGGTATTTGAAATAAAACAAAGCAAGTGAAGTTAGAACCCAAAAGACTGCAGGACTTAGGGAAATAAATGCGTTGCTTGATGAATCAACACACTGTTTTCTTTTTGGGGATCTTTTTCACCACTGATAATTTTGCTCCTGAACAAAATGAAGCAGGGAATTGAAATTTCATTGCACAGAGATTTGGGGATTCCAGCAATTATATCATACCCTTTCAGAGCAAAATTTGTTGTCTTTCGCATGGAAAACTTCTGCTTTGATAGAAATTGAAAGTTGTGTTTCAGTCATGGCTGTTTTTGAATTTAAAGTAATATATAATGTAGTATCAATTTTTAAAAACAAATGACACAATTTAGAAAGAAAATAATACATCTGCAGTTTTTTTTCAAGTATGGAGCTAATTTAGGATGTTTCAACATTATTGGAACTTTTTCATCACTTTTTTTGAAATGAAATTTCCCCAAAAGCAACATGAGCTCACAAACTGCTTTTTTATTATTATTATTTTAGCGCTACTGCATTTTACTGATGGGAAAAAAACCCTTCTCCATCAAAGTTTTTTTTCCTATGAATACTACTGAGTCAAGTAGAAGCATGTCTGAAAATCTTTCAGATGGGAGATTTATTATGTATCATTGGGGAAAAAAAAAGCTATTCAGGGCCAAATTCTGATACAAGCTGGTTTCTGTAAATATACTGACCTCCAGCCAGTGAAAATGAGGCCTTTTCAATGTACTTTGCGCTCCTGAAAAAGAGAGGCACCCAGTAAAAAGGGTCAAAAACATTAGCGTGTGTATGTGCATGTGCACATACATATGTGTACGAACACAGCCACTCTGTTACTGCTCCTGGCACTCAAGAAAAGCTTCTAGATCATTTTAGAAAAATATATGTTCAATGTGATGGCCCGTAGCCCTATGATTTTCAGGTGTTTTTATTGGCTTCTGCTTCTTTATGTTATTTTTTAAAACAGCTTTTTTTTTTTATCTTTTGAGAGAGAATTTTATAATCCTATGGCCAGATACATCAACGAAATTTTGATACTAGTGAGCAAGGCCACATTTCCCAAGAAAATCATCATGTAGCTTGCCTGTCACTAACAGCTTCCCCACAGGACTCTTATTGGATGTTAAAAAAATGCTCACTTTATGGAAGCACGACAATCTGTGGATTACAGAAGAGCCCAAACCAGCAAAAGGGTTAAGGAAGTTGTGCTAGAAGTAAACCAGCATGTTTCTTGAGTACAATTAATTATCTTCACTACAACTTTTATTTTTAGGAAGATGGTAAATAAAAAGATGTCTGTGTTGCCAACCTTCAGAAACCCACTCAGCCCAAAGGTTGTCTGAGAATGTTAGTCTGATAATACGGCTTTACATACAAAAACATCGCGATGTGTATCAAAATATTGCAAAGGGGTAACTGCTGTGTCAAAATGAAAGCCAGCCCTAACATGTGAAGCACAACAAACCGGTGTGATTCAGTCCGTTCCTATAAACAAGATGCAATGGAAAGAGGTTGCATAATTAACCCACTGCCCTAATAAACAGTATTTAATATGCCATCTATTTAAAATTAAACTGCTGTCAAAAGCAGAGGTTTTATTTCTCATTTTAATTTTGTTCAAAGCAAATAAAGTCCTGTCTGCGGTATTGCCCTAGGCAATGACATTAACTGTTCCAAATGTGGGGTTTTGTGGCCTGATTTACAATGTTATGGAATGACCAACATTATATTGCTGTTTGAGTGACCTGGATACAGCTGAGAAACACCCAGCACTCATCTGGAGCAGGGAGCAATGACGACTAAACGGTCTCCTTGGGCCACCTGGATCCTGTCAAGTGCAGACATAAATCAAAGCAACCTTCACATGACAGAGGCTTGTCCAGGCTGAGACTAGGTCAGATCCACTCCTTCAAGCAAATTAAAACTAAACTGTAAAAAGTTGTGATATTATTACTTGCTTTGTAGTAGCTCCTAGAGTCATTTCACCATGCAAACAGAGTCACAGTCCAAAAGAGTCAAACTTGTCTTCTTTCCTCTGCTTTGGACTCATCTGTACCTGCATCCAAATTCCTTGGACAAGTTTGGCCTTGAGCGCAAGCTTGGCCTGCACTTCAGATGTAATGTTGACACTACCACATAGGACAATTTGCCCATTTTCACACCACAGACTGGTGACAAAGGCAAGGGCAGGACTTAGGGCTCTGGAGAAGTCAGTTATTAGGCTCTTGCCTGGACCCCAATGCCTGAAGGGAGAACAGTGTTGCCAGTTAGATAGAGCTAAGCTTTTCAGATGAGATAGAGTCTAATCAAGAGGAAGATTTCTTTAGGTGGTAGAACTTCAAAATAGCACTTCTCTACATGGAGGAAAGCTTCTAGTTCAGGAACCACTTGGCAATTACACAATTTTTCATCTTCCCTAACCTATTCAGGACAGAGTGTAATAAACACTCACATGACATATATATTTCAATTCGAATAGTAAGTATTTATTCTTCTAGAGGTCTGCAGCCGAGCAGCGCTGGATAATTGAAGTTATTCCTGTATGTACTAGCAGTCTTCACCTGCCTCAGCGCTACCACAGCTCTGACATGCGAGACCATCCTTCCTTATTTATCCTCCTTTGTGGCCATCGTGTGAGTGGAGAATGCCAATCACTCCGAACTGTGCAGAGCTCGTGGTAGGGCTTGTGTTGTCGTGACAGCTGTCCTCTGCAGTCAAGGAAAAGATTCTCTATAGGTCGTCTCTAAAAAAGGTAGATTTTGTGGTAGGTGAAAGTATGTTTGGCATTTTTCATATTCAAATGGACAGAATTGTGGTTGAATTTGTGTATAAAAACGGCAAAGTGAAAGGTAGGAGCAACAGGTAAAACTACTGAAAATAAAGAAGACTTAATTGTCCATTAACATATTTTCTTTCTTCACTATTGATGGAAAAGGCTAAGAATTATCCATAAACTCTGTAAAAAAATCCATCCCCTGCTGTGGAATTCTGCTTTATTTTTTATTGGTTCCTATACAGTCCTTATCACCAGAGTATAAACCATTTCATTTCTGAAACCTCAAAAAATAGCTGCCATTAAAGCTCTGGTAATTAAAACTTATTTGTGATGGAATGGCCACAGAGTTTATAAGCTGCATGAGAAAATTCCTAAAGCCATCTTTTACCAGCTTTGATCAGAAACTCTTTCCAGATACGGCCAGCTGAAATGTTATAGAGACAATCTCAAGGCAATCTTAATTCATGTAGCACTGATTTATTTAGGAGCTCATAGCTCAAAATAGACTTTGATGGCAATAGCTTATCTCCTCACATCTGATAAACTCTGAGGACAGATGTATTGCTACAATTAACATAAAGTATATACTGCAGAAAGCAAGGAGGAAAATAACTAGGCTAAGAAAACAGGCACTCCTTAATGCCACCTCTCTTACACCGTGCACTGCATAGCCAGGCTCCACACTAATTGTAGGACTCATGAGTAAGCCGCAAGGAAAGAAATGTATACCGGGAGGCTCCCCACCATGCCTGAGCTCTTTCCAGAGGTGATTTTTACAGCCTAATTAATGTCTGTCACCAGTCTCTTCCCTCATCTCTTCTTGGGGAAGAAAGCTCTAATGTGGCCTTGTGTTTTGTGAGGCCAGGGGCAAACTTGAATCATTAGATTGGATTTCTGAATTGCTGGTTCAGTATGATTTTGCTGTGTATTTACATTTTAAAAGTCCGGGAATTTGTAGAAGAAACTGAGGACATCTGTGATGAGGCTGCATTCCTGCAGAGATTCATCCCACCCTTTCAGACCCTCCTGAAGAAAGCTCTCCATTGTCCTGCAGAAACAGGTCCGGTAGAGAAGTTGTCCTATGGTGTGGGAGTTGTCACTCTCCATTTTCGTATATTGAGTACCCCAGGCACAGGCTCTTGGTCTAGGGTTTAGACCTGGAGGGAATGTGAAGGAAAAGTGAGGCTGGGAACTACACTAAGACCATAGCAACAATCTTACCAACGCAAAGTAATGCAAGGAGGACAGTCCTGTCTGTGTCTCTCATAAGTTAGCATGAAATGCTATCTGAAAACCAAATGTTAATGTCTTCTCTAACACCAAATTTCTTTTACAACTGTTCTTAGAGCAGTCAGCAATGGTTAGAAATTGCTTCTTGGAGCTATCCCTCAAAACCATGTAGACACAATCAAACCACAAGTTACCGCTCTGTCTAGCTAGCTTGACGAAAATAACACGAGGGTGAAAAGCAAAGCACTTCCAAGTGGCCAGCTGAAGGTTGCTTGTGCCACACCGTGTCATAGGGAAAGACACAGCAGGAGAAGAGTTGCTTCTTCTTACGTGTTTTTTTCATCATCCGATAAAATGGGTATTATTTGCAAGGAAGTGTCTACTCAAAGAAAGAAGGTGGGAGGAGGGAACATGAAATAACAGGGTAATTCCATAAAATTTCTTAGGTGCCTACCTTGGCACTGGCCCAGTGCCAGTCAACAGTTAAGAAGTGTTTAGCAAAGCTGGTTGAAACCTGGAATTTCCTTTTGAAGCCAGGGATATTACAATCTTCTGATTTTTTTTTTTCTTTTTTCAAAAAGAACAAGAAATGTTGAAATTTCCTATGAAATGGAAAGCCTGAGTGATTTTGCTCTGATAGCATCAGAACATCCTATTACAAAGATTTGTTTCAACATGTCTGCAATCTTCACAAGGTCACAATGCTTCATTTCCATGGAATTGTTTAGAGTTTTAAAAAAACACAAATTCAACAGGAATTTTTGAGTGAAAATACAATCTTTTGTTTTCATCAATATGGTGGTTTTTAGTAAATTCCCTGTGAAAAAACAATTGGTTTGGCCATAGCTTTCCTTCATTGAATAAGTATGCTCTGTTGGAAAATTTCCACAATCTCAAGTCCATTTCAAGTTAAGCCTATGCAAAGAAGTTTTGCAAGTGCTTAAATGTTTGCAGGAGCCGCGCCATGGACATATCATTACAGTTCCAAGTTGTTTAATCTTTTGTCTAAATATAAATAGATGAGTGAATATCAGTAATTTCCTCTGTCCCTCTAGCTCTAGGGAGTTTATCTGCACAAGGGAAGGCTTTAGGATTAGGCCCAGTCATTGGGGCTGTTTCCAGGCTATCTGTTCAGGAAGGCTCATGAGCTGTTCAATGATAACACCCTGCTCATATTTAGCCTGATCAGCCGCGCTCCAAAGGGTATCCCACATCAAACCGCAGCGCTGATTTAAAGAAACAACAGCTCAGCTGTTCTGTGCTTTGCTGCTTCTGGTGCAAAATGGGAATTTTCCCACGAGGCTGAACTGACTAAAAGGGCCTCTTTTCTTCCATTTGGCTGCTTGGGCCAACCTTCCATTTCTTTCATTCCCTGCTGATTTGGTACTTGCCGGTGAGCAGAAATCACCTTTTCTCCATTGATCTGACTAGCCCAAGAAAACTGGAAGCTATGGGTGGCTTTCTTCAGGACAGATCTCCTGGAATTTCCTGCCAGTTTACAGGAGCTTTTGCTCCTATTGGCCATGGTCACTGCTCTTATCTTTTCCCATAACTGTTATCAATGTGTTTTCTTTTCATCAGAAATGTCTGCTTTTTATCCGTCTTGATCTCTAGTGGGTCACTCACCTACCAAATATTCAGCAAAATGGTAAGCATTCACCCTGATGAGCTTGGATCCACATTTCTTCCCAGTCCCACCACTCTCCTCATTTGACCCCAGCTTCTGCTTTCCTGTCCAAGTCCTACAGCTATAAAAAACAACTCCATCATGGTGGCTAGCTGGCGTAACCAGATAAAGGCAGCACAGCTCATAAGGAAAACTTGAAAAGGAAGCCCTAAACTTTCGATTGCACCACACAGGGAGTTAAATATTATCAAAATAAAATGCACCCCCTCCAAAAAAAAGGTTCATACAGGATCTCATTGCCCCCATAAGGATTAAAACCTGTGCTTAAGCTGGGCGACTCTCCTCCTTGGTAATGCCATGATTCAGAAGTTTGCTGAGCCACAGATATTTGCAGTTGTTAGACTGAAATGTCCTTTCACCTCTGCAATCTCATTCAGTCCCCTAGCATTGTGGGGACGCAGGCGAACCACTATAAATAACTGAGCCTTTCTTGTCAGCTGGTACAAATACCAGCCACTTCGAACAACCTGAAATTTCTTGGGGATTCTGACCAATCTGCAGTGGAATATGGCTAATATCTTTCAGGATTTTCCATGGTTAAGGTATATATAAAGATTGCTAGCTGTTTGTGTGCATTCCAAATGCTTTCTGGCTTGTTTAATCTGGCTGTGACACTTTCTTCTGTGGTTAAAAAATGAAAGTAACATCCCAGTTAATGATTTTTTATGAAACCCATTATTCTCACAGCTATTTTTAAACACCACAGAAAGCAAATCAATCTAACACACCTACAAGACTAATATTTTAATAAACTAACAGAGACAGTGGTCTAAAGCCATGGTATTTTTCCTCTGAACTCTTGTTTTTAAATGAAACCCTGTGAGGTTACCTTGACATTCCTTTGCATGAAGAAAGCAAAACCTAGAAAATAAATTGCTGTTGGTGTCTCCTGAAGTTCATCTTCAGCTTTAAATGGAAAACAAAATAGAAAACGGCTCAGCTAATAATTAGCAAAAGCTGATGAAGGGTGTTACTGTAGAAGGTATTAAATGATTATGAGATTTCCCCTTCTTCCACACACCTGTTAAATGGAATGTGATAATGCCTTTCCCTTATTAATATCTTATGAGAAAAGTCAGAGGGGATGTACCCTTGATCAAGAGATATCCATTTTATACTTACTGCTATAGTTCATTCTGGAATATAGGATGAATCTTGCCTCTGTAAGAAACTGAAGATATTGACCCTGTTCTTAGTCACTGTAACCAGAAAGCTAATGAGAAAAGGTTATAAAACATGGAAAATAATCTAGACTGTGGTTTGCTTCCTAGCTTTGCTAGAAGCTGTACTGAAATTTCAAGAGGATTTTTCATGTCTGGCATTCTCCCTTTCATTCATGCTGTAGCTGAGAGGTTCACCCCCAGCTGCCTCATTTATAGGAAGCATAGCAAAAAGGATCACAGTTTTCACCCACTGGGAGAAACAGCTTAGGGTGGTAAACCACGTAAAAAAATTAGATTATTCACAGAGTGAGGCACTACCTGACAGAAGCAAGAGTGGCTATATCTAGCTCACCAGGTTTGTTAGGTTCCTTAAGCCACTTTGCAATCCTTCATGAGCATAGTGCATCTCAACCATAGATGTTCATTTGTTTCAAGATAACAGATTTCCAAAATATATAGACAGAGCAGAAATGTATCTTGGTCTAAAATACATTTTAGACTTTTACCATGCCCTTTCTTGGCATTTGCTCTCTTTTATTTTGCCCTTTTGCAGCTTAAAGTTCCCTGTTGTTATAGTTAGATGAGAAGCTATGTACCTAATAGAAAATGCCTAAAAGCACAGAGCACCAATCCTCATTCTGTAGGATCAATATATCTGGTCTGGGACTGCAAGATGAATTCCATATCGTGTCCTTATATCAGCTCTTAAGTTGCCCACAACTAAGCAAAGCAGTGTGGTGGTGAAAGAGTATTTGCCTACTTGTTGTTGCAGAGTAAAGCTGGAGATAATGAAATTATTGCCATGTTATAAAAGTGCATGCAAAACCATATTTTCTTCAAACAAGTAGATGCTGATGTGAAATTTGAAAAGCCCTTCACCCATTTAAAAATGCAATAGATTTGGAGGATACCAATAAGGAAACATAAGGACCGAAGGGAAGGGGATCAGCTGGAATACTTCAGCACCTCCCTTCATTGCTTTCCCTGCTCCCCAAAACAAGCAGGCAAGTTCTCCCACAGCTTCTGGGAAAAACTCAGAGCGAGCCTCAACTCTCCACTGCGCTGGGCAGTCCACAGCCAATGCAGCCACTTATTTCTTAACCCAGCTCTTCCTATCAATGCTGAACTTGCTTGCAGCTATGTGTTGTGCTTGAGCGAGTGGTTGTGTTTTTACATTTGCCCCTTCACAGTGAATAGATGAAGTTTTCAGACATTTCTCAGGGACTGTGCTGTCGCTGCAGCTCGAGCCAGGAGCTGTGGCAGGGAGCACAGAGCGACCCCATGACCAGCATTAGCGGTGCTCTCTCTATTAAAGACAGCCTTCAGAAAAGGAGAGAGTTACTGGATGTCAATTAAAATGCTTCAGTGATTTAAGTGGGCAACTTCCATGCAGCACTTTGTAACGTTACACCCCTCCGTCTCCAGTTAACGGTACTGCTCTTACAGCAGCCCCTAGTAGGTGAATTTATGCAACAGCATTGACAGTGACCTTAAGGACGGATCATTAAACTATTCTCCTCGCCTGAAATTTGTAACTCTATCTGCTTCCTCTGTGGGAGAGGATGAGACAAGGAGGGGAGGGAAGGAGCAGCTCACTGACCACCCAGAATGAAGGAAGAACCTGAAATTACTTTGTTAGCCTTGATTCTTCTTGGCGCACATCCTAGGAGAAAAGTAAGAGGCAAAATTAAAAAAAGCAGGAGATGTGATGCCTGCAGTGGATAGGAGCGTCTAACAGCAGAGCCATAGGGATCTTGCTGCCTGACGGAACAGGCAGCACTCTGTAGACTGGCGCAGGCCCGGGTGCAAGCGACGCTCATCTGCTGCCACTGCCAGGGAGGACAACAGGGCCCTTGCTCTCACCGGACCCACGGTTGTCCTCGGGCTCTAGGGGCCACCGCTCTGCTCGCAAGTGCTCTCGCAGCAGCCCGCTGCCAGATGCACCACCAACACCCGGCATGCTGAAGCACGGCAAAAGGCTGGGAGGTGACATCCCAGCAGCCAGCCTCATGCCAGTGGATGTTTCGGCAGCTGTGCCTGTTAACTTATGGGAAAGGACAACTTTAGTCACTTGTCTCATCTCAGACACACTGCAAAGTTCAGCTGAAAGCTTTTAATGATGCTGAGCCTGCAGATACAGAGAGATAGAGAGCGTAATAAACTTTCAAAATATGATCTAACTGCGTAACACATCAAATGTGTATCTTAACTCTATCCAGTGGAGCTGAATGGAAACAAACACACCATTTCAAACCAGACCACACACAGCAAGATAATGCACATGACTAATTTTGATGACTGATTTCATATAAATAATGCACCAAGATTAGTAGATGCGCTGTAATATCCCTTCATTCCACTCCTGTAATTAACTTTTCATTGAGACTCCAACTGGAAGTGGCTAATGAAGTGTTTGCTTTTTAGTACTTAGATTAAAAGTACATCCTGTCCTTACCAAAAACAGTGAGAAACTGCATGAAACTTAGGGAATAGCCTGCTTAATGCCTTTCAAAATAATGCTGGCATTAGAGCTCTTAGCTGGGTGGTAAAGGAAGAAATAACAGGTGTAGATAAGGAGTGGGAAGAGTACAGTATTATGGTCGCTACACATTGTAAATTGCTATGGGAACCAAACAGTTTTGTTCTAGATCAGTTTTGCCACCTACACAAAAGGGGAATAAGACATAGATAACCCTACAGCTGAGTCCTGTTCTTCTGATGTCTGGCAATGTTTAAATGAAATCATGAAGGAAGTGTTGAGTAGCGAAAGACAAATGACCTTTTCCATCTGGGAAAGGTCTTAAAATCTTAAAGCTGCAATGCCTGTGTTTATCAGAAGAGAAAGAAGGGAAAATGCAGGTGAGGAAGAGAGAAGCCAAATCCACATTATCTGAATTCAGAGAGGATGGCAGGATTTAAAAGAGCTAGTGACCTTCAGGAAATTGATCCCAGTGTTGATGGATCACTATATATAGGACGCAAAATAATAGGTCAGCTGTTGCCTTGTCACTGTAGAAAAGATTTCCTACCCCTCTAGAGACAGAAACTTTAAATGGTTTTGAATTAAGCAATTTAACACTTATTACAGCATCCCCAGGGATTTTCAAACCATTTTGCAAATATGGAAGGCAGGTATGGCAGATAAGTCCTCCCACCCTGTCATTACTGATGGAAAAACTGATGCACAGAGATGTGACATGACTTGTCCCAAAAAAACCTCCCTAAGAGGGACTCTCATCACTTGCTTCTCAGGTATGTGATTAACCACCAACCACCTTTCCATTTTAACAAGTTTCATCAGCTTTCACACTGGAAATGTGCAGAACCACAGATTTCATGTATTTTTTTTAATACTAAGCCATCAATTAGTCCAGGTTTACTCATAACAGTGCCCAGGGTCTCTTTATAGGTCTATAAACCTGAGAGAACCTATTTGTGATCTTGGGCTGAGATTCAAGTTTAAAAGGAACAATGAAACGGGCAATTTTTTTCATTACTTCAATTTTCATACTTAGTTCTCATATTCTACATTTCAGTGTGTGTGAATGGCTTGTGTGGAAGACAACTTGCAGATTTCTAAGGCCTTTTTCTGTTTCAGCCTTGATCTCAAATTTTGACTCTACTAGGGCTGGCAGCCCCTCCATACAGCGTTCGTAATACTACCATCTCAGATATTATTTGGATTGGACCTTCCAAGACACATTAGCAATCTTTACAACCATCTGTAATGGGTATTGCCTCTCTGTCACACCATGGTGTAGGAGAGCAAAATGCTACAACAGCAGTATCAAAGCTGGATAGGGGAAGCTAATAACAGCAAACAGAACAAGAAAATAAATAATAAAAGGATTACCCACTGCATGGAAAGCTTCCCAAGGTTCAGTATGACTGTGGGAAAGAATTCATAATCCCAGGTTTCATTCAGACCATTTCTGGGAACAAAGGCACCTGTATTAAAATCAGCGTTGTTGATTTTGGCAAACCATGATCAAACAGAAAAGAAAATAATAGAAAAGACAGTACAAATCTGATTATCCCTGGGCATATAATTCTTGGTGCTTCACACATCCTCTCTACCCTTCCCATATACATCTTGGCATGACCTGGTATCCTTTGTTTTGCACCACATCTTTTTTGACAGAATGAAAGCTGAGATCTGAAAATATCCTTAAGATGGTAATAGGGTGAGTATGAGAGAGCACTCTGTAGTTGGAGTGAGCAGGCTTCACAGGGGCAGCCCTCCTACCTGCCAAGTCTCACCACAGTCTCCTGTCCCCTGGATCCTTTTGGAACACACTCTGAGAAAAATTCAGTCATATGTTTAATTAATTTTAAGCTAAAAACCAACCAGAAGACAACCAGACTTAATAGTACTCATTTAAATTAGAAGGTCTTCCGTATATGGAAAAAGTCCTTGGCTGAGTTTCTCAGCAGCTGGAAATGCACATAATCTCTCTCAGTCCATAGGCTGTTTCATAGTAGCTAAGCACCTTCCCCAGCACTTCTTTCTAAAGGCATCAAGAAAAGAAAGATGGGAAAATGAATAAATACTGGAATCATTTTAATAAAATTTCAGCGAGATAAGAATAGCTAGACATAATAATAGCTAGTAAGGAGAGATGGGGTACTGGCACAGGAACATTCCATGGCAAGGTGTGGATAAACTGGGGACCGTCACTATATGGGTGCCTTTCCTGAAAACAAAAATGTAGCACCTTAGCATGCCCCCAAGACCCAAAGCATTTTACAAGCAGAAAGAAGTGCTACCAGCTTAAAGTGTCATTCACTACTGAACTGTAGCATGGAGTGAAAAACAGCATCTATTCAATAGCTGTTTGGGACAGAAAGTGAAAAACAACATGACCATTGAAACCACAGGAGGAATTTCTGGTAGGCAGAGCGTAATTAGCCAAGTTGGCCTGTGGCCAGGACATGGAGGTTAGTCATCTCCTTTTGTGAAAAGTGCCATCAGGTCTTCAATGACTAAGAGCATTCAGGGCCTTGGGTTTATGTCTAATCCAGAAGTTGGATAATAATGCTAAAGAGGAAACATCAGAGGCGAGTATGATCATAAACAGGGAGGATATGCAAGATATCTTCCAGATAGAGGGGGAAAAATGGAGCTCTAGGCTCTGGCCAAAACAAACAGAAGTCACCATGAGTGGATGGGGGTCATTCAAGGCTACTATGCGAATTACGTCAGGAACCAGCATTGCCCTCCGCCTGGTTTCACAAAGTTTGGCTTTAACACTTGAATGTCACTGGCAGAACAAGACAAAAATGCTGCACCCATGGTCAAAGAAAGCCAAGAAGAAAACTCAGGGAGATAGAAATTAGGAGTCTGATTTCACTTGGGGGAACAATTAAGAATTATTTATTGAGCATGAACTAATGGATCTTTATTTTTAGAGGAAAGCTTTGGGGAATTTTAAGAGTTTCCCGCTCTTAGCTCATATTTAAATAATAAATAAGTATCTATCTGACTTCTGGGGACAGTTCAAGACAGCAGTTCATCTGGTTGCAGCCAGGCCACAAGAAATTGTTTTCAAAATCGAAACAAAGAGAATAACTAGCATTCCTGGAGCCAATTCAGATGTTCTGCCATCTTTTCAGAAAACACACAAGTAAATAATTTCACCTAGTGTTGTTATTGGGGTCTGTCCTGTTAAGACAGGGGAGTACCCCAAAACATACATTTCTGAAACTACAGGATTCATCAGTAACGCATCATGCAGCAAGAAAGTCTGCAACTGTGAAAAATAAATCCTGCAAAAATAATCCTGATGGATTTTCAGCCATCAACAGACTGAACAAGACTGGATACAAATGCACTTGTATTGAAGTTTGTCTACAGTTTGCATTTGAGCTGAAAGAAGGGTTGAAAATCAAACCTGATGCTTTTCAT
>VYZV01039837.1:87711-108326 GCA_013401275.1 Pandion haliaetus | reverse complement strand
ATCTGCTTCAAACTCTAACTAAAATGCAGACCCACAAAGCTAGCCCTAATTATTTACTCTAAAAACATTATGCATTCTCTTCTAAGTACAGCCTTTAACTCTGTCTGCAAGCTATTTATAGGGATTGTGTCTTTCTCTATCCATTTCACACACACTGCAGCAAAAGGTCATTCATAAGTATATATCAGAAGTGGAAGACAGTGAAGAGGCATGCTAATCAGACTTGCTCCTAACCACTTGCTGTTCAAAGAGCAGAGTGGGGCTAGATACTAATATATTTGACCCTTCAAAAGCTTAGTAACCAATTAGCTTTCTAAAAGCTATGATGAACTGCACTCATTTACTGTGCATCCACACATTCAACTGTCATGTTTAACAAGTAGCAGGACCACCTACAGCTGCCCAGCAAGGCCCTTTGCATACTTAACGCTGAGGCCGCATATGTAGTCACTAGAGAAGAAAAAAGATGTAAAAAGCACAGCTTGGGATGACTTCCACAAACAAAGCAATGTCACTCGCAAAACTCTAAGATTCCAGAGAGTTCCATAATTTTCCAAAGTTTTCCTTGAATCCTCAGGAACGGCTCCAGAACATCAGTTCTCTTTGCTGCATTAAAGTCGGGTCTTATGTTTCCTTCCAGAGCACCATAGTCATAACCCCTGGAAAACCCAAGGTGATCCTTGACATCTTCATTGGAAAGATCATTACTAAAATGCCAGACCACATCTGAAGATGTTCACACATTTGTTTGACATGTCTAGCTTATGTTTCCCTCTGCCTTACCACAGCATGCTTGGCTAGTACTGGAGCCCATCATGTCAGAACACTTCATTCCCATCCATAACTCACAAATTGGCAGTGCAGATTTGCTGTTTTCTTCTTAGATATCAAAGCAAGCTAGCCAGGGCTCATAAAGCACAGTCTAGGTAGCTAAATGCAGAGGCAGATTATCAGAGACCCCTTCTATCCCTCAGTGTCCTTCAGTCAATGCAACACCTGAAGATCAGCAGGGCTGATAGCACAGCAACAAAATAGTACAGTTGTGAACACCCTTTATCTGAGAAATAACTGCACATACTTAGTCAGCTACTTGTGAAGGGCATTTATTGGTCTGGTACCAAATCACTGAAACACTTAACATATTCTTAAGTCACATATGTCCCACAAGTGAAGTATGTCCTTGGCAGGAAGCTGAGTCCGAACAGACTTAAACACATGCTTAAATATAAGCACATACGTAAGTGTCTCACTGAACTGTGGCTGTGTTGACATTCATATTACTAGCCAAGGTGTCAAGCAGAATCATTTATTAGTTTCTTCTCTCCCCATTTAATTTTTTTTTTGTACTGGAGTCTTCATAAAGAGGAGTTGTGCTTCATACCAAGTAGGCACAACTAATCAGTCTTTTTTAATAAAGAGAGAAATTAAGTGACAAGGACAATGGCGACTGTGAAATTGGAGAGACATGTTGATGAATTATTTTTAAAGCCCTTAATTTTTAAAAAAGTGCTGTATTTTAGCCCTTGGCACCAGTGATTATGCAAAAATAAGGTATTACTTTTGGCTACTTTGAGCTAAAGTTTTCTTTTAAAATTTCCAGTAAGTTAAACTTAATGGAAAGTCAGGTATGTTTGTTTCATGAATTAAAAGGAAAGCTTCCCCTTTTAAGTAGCAAAGCAGGAGATGAGGAATGTTGCTTTTTTCTCTGTATATAGCAGTTATGCTGTTGTACTCTCAAAACTTCATATGCTTTTTATGTTTTTCCATTGAGCTGCCATGATCTGCCTAACGACATTTCAGTCCCGTGTCAATTTGAGGCCTACATCTAAGACTCAGCCGTAATTCATCAGGATCAGGTGGCAGCCAGTCCTGAATGCATCTCCTGAGAGCTGGGACACTTCTTACCCATTATGGAGCAAAAACAATTATGTGAAGCTACCCACCTGCTCCAGGGCCACTTTGTCAAACATGATACTTTGGGGGTGATACCTACCTGTCACACTGATTTTTTTGGCTGTTGACACAGTGGTTGGAGCGAACATCTGTTGCTGCTACTCTGCTGTGATCTCATTTAGACTCTACAGAAGCAAAGATGAAAACATGTTTCAGTGACTCCCTCCTGCCTGCTTCTCCTGAGAAACCCTCTGTGTCTCCTCTGAGTGGCTGAAAAGCTGTGACCAGACAACACCTTATCCCCTTCTCTCTTCAAAACATCCGTTTAATTCCCAGCTACTCGCTCACTGAATCCTCACTACTAGTGGCATTCCTCTGGGTATCTAGCCGTGTATTTCATATAAATATCTCTGCACCCGTATCAAGGGGAAATTAGACCATTTGCTTTGTAGCTGATGGAAACTGTGGAGAAACAAAAAAAAAAACTGGCTGCAAATCACAGAGTGAAGCTCCAAGGTTGGGTGTCTCACTGAATGGGAGTGTGCTGAGATACTAGGACAGGATAAGGGACCTAGTCAGTTAGAGCACTGGAAGCAGTGGATTGCAGCCTGCTGTCCTCCCTGCTATGGCTGCGTGCCTCCAGCAAACCATTTAGAGTGATGCATGCTGTTCCTTATTTCTAGGATTTGTTCATTTTCATGTTTTGGGGCTTTTGGGTGCTTTTCATACTCTTCCTACCTTGTTCCAGTTGTGCAAGCAAAAAATAGTTTCCTTATTAAGCAGCTTCAGTGCATCTGGGTGAGTTGAAAAACGGCACAGAAGACCAGGCTGCAGCACTGTGTGATGCTACTGTAAAAGTGACACAGGCAGGGTCAGGAAGGAGATTTAGGCTGAGTAATGTAGAGAGGACAGTCTGTTCGGGTACCTGCTCACAATTAACCTGTGGGAAGTTGCCAGGGTCACGCTGGATCTCAGCCTAAATGGCTTTTTTGGGCTGGAGAAGTGAAAACTCAAGCCAAAATGGCAGCCCTGTTGGACTTCAGGCTTAGATATGGTATCAACCTCTCTTTTCCAAAGCTGACAGCAATTAGAGGAAGATGGAAGATGCTTTCTCCCAACAGCTTCTTGCTTTAATAAGCACCTTCTCTGCATCGAAGATGTAGCTGCTCCTCTAGATATGAGACCCTCTGTGTCATGCACAAAACTACATACAGTGTCAGTCAGTAAATAATAAAGACAGCAATATAATCATAGTTACCTATGGGATAGATGGCTCAGTACGATGGCTTCCAGAAGTTCAAAGATTTGCACTGACAGAATACATGGAGGCTGTGTGTGTTAACTAATCAGTGTTTCCATCTGTATGTGATCATTTTCTAAATTGCCATAAAAGTGGCACCAAGAGCACAGAAGATGAGACTTTTCTGTCTGGGTGCTGTAATCACACTGAATGCATCTGAGCAGACTGCATAGCAAATGGGCACTGGAGATTTTAAATATCTCAGTTTTCATCATCAAACATCGCAAGCTAGTTCCTGTTTCCTTCTCAGTCACCTCTCCTGACTCCATCAGGCTATTGATGTAACGCTGAGTGATATGTGGCAGCGCATTACTCCCAGTGGAGATTAATTATTTCTTTTTTAAGGTTCCTACAACCCCCATCCCCTCTGGGTGTCTTAGCTGGTAAAGTAGCATGTCAAAAACTAATGGGAAGGTGTGAGACGTGACATGACTTTACAAGAAAAGAAATTTTGGGCCAAGGGAGATGGAGTTTGGATTTTGACAGCGGACTTTGTTTTTCTGTTTGTTTCTTCCCCCTAAGAATATGTTTCTATTTTAAATCTGAATGCATTGCTGTGATTCATACTGTAATTACTACAGGAAATCAAGAGGGACTGCACCTGTGCTGGACCATGAGGGAGCACAAAGTGATGCCGGTTCCTCCCCATACTGACTAATCCCCTTTGTCTGCTGCACACAAACACCACTACTTGCCCGAAAACCCCTTCAGCCCTCAGAGTTCCATTTACAGCTGTCTCCAGAGTGTCGCAAGAAAAGATGATGGATGGGCAGAATTTTATTTCCATTAGAACAAAGCCAACTGAATATTTCCATCTGCTTTATTAAAAATACTAGTTCTCACTTTGCTTAATCTTGAAAAATGCAACATGTTCCTGCAGCTGAGTTTGCATTTTGTCTAGGAAATGGATGCCTGAAGTGCAGTGATTTTCTGTGGGAACAGAGCAAGGTGCAATTTAATGCCTTCCTTCCCACGGGCAGAGGGCATCCAGCTTGGGAGAGAGAAGCTAATAGCCTGACAACTACCATCTCCCCGAAGGTTTTTGGCAAGGTGACCCCTAAAGTCCAACAATGAAGGCAGTCAGGGAGATAACTCAAACTGGAGACCTCCCTGTCATCTAAGCCCTGCCATCAGGCTCGCTGCTCCACTCCCTGACCACATCCAAGCCCTGTAGAGCATCGCTCTCCCTTCTTTATGGGTTTCTGTAATTCCTGCTGTTGACACATGGCTCGTGATTCGTAGTTGGCATCGGTTACAGAAGATTGCTGGAAGAGGGCACTGAAGTGTTTGGATTCGATGGGATGGGGTGGAAGGGAAGGAAACACAGGAGCTTGGCATCTAAAATAGGGGACTGAGGATGTCAGGTTTGGGTGACCAACTGCTCTATCACAATGTCTGTATAACTAAAACTCTGTTCAAAGAACAGAGTTTGTTCAAGGTTTTTCTTTTCTTGCATTGCTTTTCCTATTTCCCTCTTGTTTTCCCAGAAATAGAACATGACATTTATTTTTGTGGACAGCATGATCTTATGGCTATTCCCCTGTGACGGGGTAATCTGAACACAATTATGTTCTGTTGACAAAAAGTGATAAAAGCGTATTGTGTCAACACTCTGAACTAACAGATTTGTCATCTGCTCTACTCTCAGATAATAGAAACAGAATTAGAAAATGCTCTGACAGACTCTATCCTCTTCTATGGTTAGGTAAGCTCTAGCTCTGTGCTTGGTTACTGTACCCCACTGTTCTCCCTCTTCCAGCAAAATCTGCCTGGCTCTGTTTTAAATTCAAGTGTAAATTTTGCTTTGATGAACTTCTTTTGGCAGTTTATAATCTTTGAAGGAATTTGACCTAAGTTCTCCATTTCACTTCAGCTCTATTACTCCTTTTCTTTTTTCCATGGCTTTGGAAAATCCAACCTTTTTGTGTATCATTTTTTTGCCATGCAAATTTCCTTCTAGAAAATGTATTTGACAATAGTACCTGCATTACATCCTCCCTCCGGCTGACTTCTTCATGAGTTCATGGACAGCAATCTACCTGGACTGTTGTTTTCCTGAGACAGGCACCCACATTTGCCCAATACGTAGGGCCAGCCATAAGCACACACAGTTTTCAGCAGGAAGATGTACGTACATCATAACATAAAACACCATCCTACCCTAAGCCTGAAGATAAGTCTGCACTTACAGCTCTGGTTAGTTGGATGACAATTACTGCTTAAGAGCTAAAAAAAATGATTATATCATTCAAGCAAAATAGAAAAAGCATTGTCATAACCAAAAAAAGCAATTTCCAAAATTTCTGTAAAACCTTTTGTTTTGCAAAAAAAAAAAGGTGACTCCTTTGTGACTCCTGCACTGTTAAATGCCATTAAACAGCATTTCCATTCAAAAGGGGCGTGTGCAATGCATATTAAGGATTTCCAAAAATAGGAATCAATAGCCACCAGGTGCAAGTATGGAATGAGTCAAGCATGATAGCGTTTGGTCACCTGGCTAATGCCTGTCTGCAAAGATCATGAACATTGGTCTCATCAGAACAGAAGAGATGACAGGTGCCATGAAGGTGCTCTTAGCTTATATGTCTGGTCCCTCCTCAGCTCATTCCCCCAGTTTCCAGGTTAAACACTATGTCAGGCTGGGACTCCTAAAAATCAGCTCTTTTAAGCCACAAACATCAGAGTTATCCAAAGTCTACACTAATTTGAGCTGCATGCTGGACTCCCTCTCTCCTCCAGCCTAACCACTACAGCCCACTTTGCTCCTCAGCTTCTGCAGTGCCCCAGCACATCCAGCCACAAAGAGCTTGTCCCTGTGTAAGCAGCATTTTGCACAGGCATTTCCTTTGTTTTGATACATTTGTTGTTTGAATAGAAATATGCAATTGGTTTTGACAACAGGGTGAAATGAACTGAGTATATGCACATGAGGTGCTATTGTTTATTTCCTTGATCCAGTTCCTGCCGGTGGGATTTTTTAGTGTGGGGGTGGAATCAAAGCATTTACATCCTGAAATGAGAATAATGGTCTGGAATAGTGGTTTAAGGTAGTCTGGTACCATATTCCCGTACCCATAGCGCCCTTTAAAGAAAATTGAGCTGGACATTGCAATGGAAACTTAGCACCATCAACAATTTAATTCACAAACCACATTTCCCAGAAGAAGCCACAGCTCATTACCACACCTACAGAACCACTCTTGAAAGAGAGCACAGGTCTGACTCTTGTTCTTCCTCCTCCTCTCTGACTGACAGCCAGACTTGGTGCTCAACAAAAGGATACTGCTGTGAGAAAACAGCTAAAAAAAAAAAAGTGCTAAAGTTCTTTTCAGAATTGACTTAAAGTAATAAAATGAAGCAATATCACCACAAACAACAGATTTTTGCTTACCCACCAAGTTGATGTTCTCTGTGTTACCACACCTAAGGCTTATCAAGTAAATCTCCTTGAATAAATGAATATTTATCTAGTTTTATCAGTAACTGTCTTTCTATCCCAATGTATTTGACCGCATCAAAACAAGCTGCATATATCTAATGTGATTTATTTTACCAAAAATACTTGGTCCTAACTATAATAATTTTGTAAGGTTACGCTCAAGATTATTTTTTTGGTACAATTTGGTCATTATTTTAACACTAATCCAAAGTATCTTAGAATCCAAGGTACTCAGCTTGTAGCACTTGAGTTTTCCACTGGAGTCAATGAGGTCATTATTCACATGCTTAAAATTAGGCATATGCTTAAGTGCTTCGCCTTTGGGATAAAGAGCCCATTTGGGACTCTTTGGTACTTAGCTCTGATAAAATCCATCAATCTTGCTTAGATGATTAAAACAAAAGCATCTTTCTCAGAACTTCCAACAGATGTTTTCATAAATTTTAGCATACTTCTTTTCCCTGTCTCATTCATTTCCAGTACAAGTATTCCCTTAAAAGCTGAATGAGGAAATCTGTAAACTTAATGGAGGAAATTTATTTGGATAGAAAGACATCTAAAGAAGTATAACAGCACTTGCAGTGATCTCTGGCCAAATTCTGCACCCATTAACTTTATGCCTTTCTCCGCTGCCAGATGTATCCGTGCAAATGAGATCTTCCAAAGTAACTATTGTCTTCTCTGAATCCCACAAAATCCTTTCTAATAGTCTCTGAGCAGAGTTTTTAAGAAACCATGTAAAACTGCTTACTCCATATGTCTGAAGTGTATTCTTCCTTCCACCCGCCCCATTTCATTCTGTCGACAACATGCATTTTGTCAAACCTCTTACTGCAAATCATTCAGTCAATGAAACTGAAAGACATTTCAGCACATTTTTATCAACAGAATGTAATTTTGTGCAAATCATGCTGTCAACAAGAAAGAATGCCAAAAGAAAAGTGAAAGAACCCAAACTCATTTTGTCCACAAAAAATAAATTACAGTTTGCTTTTATTTTGTACATGTAGACAAAATGGAAATAGCAAAACTTCCCCATCTGTGGACAAAATTATGATTGATCTCTTAATTCAGGAGACCAAATGGTATTTGGTAGAAAAATACCAACACTATGAAGGACAGCTGAGATGCTGAGTCAGAAGAATTTTTCCAGCACTGTACACCTTTTGCTGTTTTCATTGTATCAGTAAAATACCACCTGAGATATTTAATCCATTGTAGCAAAATATTCAGCGATGGGCTCAAATACAGAAAAGCGGGCTAAGCTAAAGAAAAACAGAGATGCTATTTCATTTTCCAGTTGATGAATGGCTTGGGTTGCGCTGCAGGTGCATGTCCAGTGCTGCCTGGACAGTGCTCCCCGGTCACTGATGCTCCTCCAGCTTTCTGCCATAGCTGCAGCCATCTTCTATTTTTCTCCATTGTGATGCTTTCATCCTTTTGTTGATTTCAGTTTTGTTCTTGCTGTTACAAAGCTTGGTTTTTCGGCAATCATGTCTATACCTCAGGGTCCCAGACTACCTGGCACACTGATGGCTGGTGCCACGCGACGCAGCCCTGTGGTCACTAAAGCTCTGCAGGTCAAAGCAAAGACTGGTTTCAATAACTGCCTTGCAATTGCTCTCCATTACAGGACTGAAACCAGTTTCTACCTCCCACCAGCTAAAGGGCCTTTTTTGCTGGTCTACACCAGAGACAGGATTCCTGCCTGGCCCAGAACAACCCACCTAGGCAAAACATCTGGCTTCTCTAAAGATGGAGTGAAAATTGGCCCCTGGGAGAAGAAGATTACAGGAGGACATTAAACCATTTGCTTTCCTACCCCTACTCCAGTTTTACTTCAAGGTGTGCTCAGATGATTAGGATTATAAGCTTATTTTTGTAAGGGTGGCTGTTCAATTCTCTTCAATATTTTGATACTATTTTTCTATCAACTGGAGTTATTTCTTAATATGGTGAAAAACAACAATAACCTTTCTGGGTTTTTTTGAGAATTTCACTGTGCTTTTAGATCACCTTATCCCTTCCAGTTCTTCAGTGAATTGTTCAAATAAGGCCTTGGAGAACTGACAGTCCCCAAGAGTTTGTATGGGGCTGGAGGAGCAGAGAGAGTGGCTGTTATCCAGCATTTTAGAAATCAGAATGAGACTCACCACATGCCATTTTGGTACACACTGTGGGGGATAACAGATCATTTTCTCCATCAGTCCCCAGTCTTTACTGGGGAAAGCGATGATCCAGCCAAATTCCCCGAGTCCTGCTCATCCACAAGAGAGGGATGCACAGTGAGGAGGGACGCACAGAGAGAAGGTACGCATTGTGCAGCTTTAGAAATGTAACTGCTTTGAGACACAGGCCAACACACTGACACTAAAAGCTGGCAGCAAATATGTCAGAGGGATCACGAAGTTGGCATGAGAGGGTTTCAGCTAATACAAGAGATTATTTTCAGGGCCTTATTGCGTGCCAAACACAACACAAAGCTGGCCTCAGAGAGCAGCACTTCTGCTGGAGCCATAGGGGGTGGCAGCGGAGCAGAGCAGACGCTCGGGGAGAAACCTGGCTTGGGTTTTTATCTGGGACAGCACTAGGGCTCAGCAGGGACCAGCTACTTTTTGGCTGTATGTCACTGCTGCGTGTCCTAGCTAGTCTCTATTTGCAACGGTCTGCCTAAAGTACCTATGGGATGGGTCACATTTCTGATTTTTAGGCTCACGTTGACATAGTATTGGGAGGGGGACTTGGTACATCCCTTTGGCTGCGCCAGCCTGCTCAAGTGAATTTCAGATTCAAAAGCCTTCATTTTTGTCAACATCAAGGACCTCCTCTTGTTTAATCCTTACCGGCCTTTCTATCTGTCCAGAGCAGCCCCAAAAGCAAGAAAGTATTCATTAAAAGCACAGGGTCACTTTAGAAGTGGCAGATAGATTCATCGGGAAGAAGTATCCTGAGGTATAAAAAAATAATTTCATACCATTTTGCTGGGCACTTCTCATGGTATCTTCTTGCCATTTTGGTTGTGGTGACAGTGCTGCATATTGAAAGAAGTATTCATATCTGTGAGGCATAGACAGCAAGCACTGCAAAGCATTTACTTGGTCTGGATCAACAGAAATTTTCCTCCTTTTAAAAGATGTTATGCCAAAGCCTTTCTGAATAAGTGATGAGGACAATAGCTGTGCCTTCAGCTTGGTCATCCTTGTCGACTGGCACTAAATGCCCTCGCCACTATCAGTTCTGCTAGTGTGTGGCACAAGGCTTTTTCATGAGCACAGTGGACAGAGACTGAAACTTGTGCTTGCCCCTTTCCTCAACAATTTGTATTGTGGCCGTCAGAACCAAGGTCTTGCTAACTAACCTGTTTTTTTCTTTATATGTTGACTTCAGTTTCCACAAAATCCTCAGTCCTCTCCTAGCCATGTCTACCCAACCCCACCATTTCAACAGAATTTTGGACAAAAGAGAAGAAACAAAGACCTGGGACTTTCCATGTTTTTCATGGCTGATTTCTTGTACGTATTTTACACAATTAACTCACAAGGAAAGCTGGAAATCTTATATCAATATGAAACTACAGTACTCGGCTGTAGGACACCTGGAAATCAAATCAGTAATTACTAACACAGAGGTAGATTGTACATTCCCTGCTGGAATTTACCCACATTCTCATTCAACAGCAACAATAAAATTATGCAGAGTGGTTACTTCATGGCTCAGCAGCAACTGCTGCAAAAGCCATGTCTTGTGCATGTTGATGGGAGTCAATGCAGCATCTGCATTGGTTCCCCCTTCACTTCAGGGGAGTAGACGCGTGAGATGGGTGGTTGAGAACAAGCTGCTTGCACAAACTCATTAACTTTCCATTAGGTGCACATATATTAAGTGCACCAGAAATGTTGAGTTCCAGACTGGAACTAAGTCACTCCTTGGTGCAAGTTTGATAGTAAGGATTGAGCTGCTGGTTTGGAGAAGTACCTATCTGTCAATTTAAACATGCCATTGGAGGAAAAAAAAACCTTAATGTTGCTACATGTAATAGCAACAGCCTCCCACATCACTGTGGATATGCTGCTGTTGATATGCCAGATCATGGCCAAGAAGGAGTAGTAAATACAGTGCTCATGCAGAGCTGTAGAGTGGTGTGTAGGAATACAGTCAGCATCACCTGTTGAAGACACTAGCTCCCAAATCTTCTGCAAAACAATGGCTATTTGTATTGAAAAGCTGAACTCCTGGTAACAGAAACCTGGAAACTTGCCCATTTGTTTTTAAATGGCAAAAGCCAGCTACCGGTAATTTCTCACAGAAGCACAGAACAGTTCAGATTGGAAGGGACTTCAGGAGATTTCTAGTCCAGCCTCCTGCTCAGAGAAGGGACAACACTGAATACAGCCTAGGTTGCCCAAGGCTCTGACCAGCTCAGCCCTCCAAATGCAGCCTCACTGGGAAACTTCTTCCAATGTGGACGGGTCTCATGGGGATTTTTTTTTTTTTTTCTAAACTCTTTTGTTAGTTGGAACCTCCCCTCTTTCCATTTATCACTCTTATCTCTCATGGTCCCCCCATTAACCTTCTCTCTCTCAATTAGGGCTGATTTTCTTGCATACATGTTACATGATAGAAGCTTTCAGTAATGGGAATCAATCAACATGCCCCAGTAATTCTAAGTGCACTATGAGGAAACAAAAATACAATTTTCAAGCAGAGGTATCTGTTATGCAGCTAATTAATGTATAGTGGCATTATGGGGAGTGTGACCCCATGAATCCAAAGTGATTTACTGTGTTCTGCTGTACCTCAGGAATCTGCAAACCCTTTAAATGTCTAACATTTAAAAATATGTATATCTTCCAACATGCAAACCTAGAAAATGTTCACAGGCTTTGATGTTGGCACTTTCCATTGCTGGATTTTTTGTCATAATAAAATCAGCTCTGCTAATCACCATTCATGCTGTGGAACTTATTTCATTTGAACTGCAGTTCAGAGGAAAACAGTTCTTGATTTTATTCCTGTCCCAAAATACCTGCAAGTGAATTCAAAGATGGACTTCAAACTGCATCCTTCGCTAAAACCGGAGTTCAGTTCCCTGATGCTAGCAGTTGGATCCAAACCCAATGTCGCATCAGTCTTGGCAATCTACAAAAAAACAGTTTTTCAACCCAAAAACCACCTGTATGCTAAATTATTTCTTCAAAAAACAAATCTGGAGCAGGTATCTGCAAGGCTAGGGAAATCAGCAGAGCCTGGCCTCTCTACTTTGCTCAAACAGCTGGCATTCCAGGAAAGACGCCAATAAAGGACTCTGGGGCGATTTTTGCCAAGTTGTTTTTAATTCGTGTAGTTACGTGACTGAATGCAACATAGAACTTTTAGGTTCAAAAATGAGAAAAGAAAATGGAAGTTTACCAAAATCCTGCAAGGTTTAGCTGGGGTGCTTTGGCTCCTTCTTCCCCTTGCTCGAACACCTCTAAGCTAAGCTGGAGGGCCGTGGAAATGAATCGGAAACCTGAATTTTGCCCTGAAGGGTATTAACAGGGGCTGATAATGTTCCCACATCATTTGTAGCCAAATTAAAATCCTGGGACTCTGCTCTACCATGTGAAAAGATAAAACCTGCAAAACTAAGGGGAATAAGGGCAGTGGAAAGGAATGGAGCCTTCAGGCTCAGCAGCCACGATGGGTTATTTGTTAGAACAGAGCCAGTGAAAGATATTTTGACAACACTGAGCTGCCCAATTTCCTCATCACCTCCATTTCATGCTTTCCTTGTAGTGCTTTTACTCAGTGATACAAATCTCTGCCAGTGCCCTCGGCACTATCTGGGACACCTTGTGCATATGATCATTTTGGGGGGGTGTCTCTGAGCATTAGACCTGCTTTCAAAAGACAGTGCACAACCTGTGTACTGCAGAAAGCGTTGCCAGTACTCCTACGGAGCAGGTGTAGCCAGCAAGCTCCCAAGCACCGTTATTTTAATGAGCAGGAGCTAGGCTTTCCTCCTGTGTCTCACCCAGGGCTTCTCAAAGGTTCTCACTTGGCATCTGAATTGCACTCGCTTCTAATGCATCCAGCAGATTTACACCTGTTTGTGGAGCACGCCAAGAACATTTTGAAATTACCTGGCCTATAATTTAGGCCACCCTTTGCCTGCTGTGCATTTCCCTGATACATAGAATGAACTCATTCACTACAGCTATTTGGGTACACACGTCTTTTTTCCAAAACTGCTCGGTCTATTTTAGCATAACTTTCAAGAACGTCTGTAAGTACAGAGAGTCATTGAAAAGTACAGCACTGCTAAAGCACCTGACAACCAGCTGCATTGCTCCAAAACTGATTTATTGAAAGGGATTTGTGGAAAAAGGGATTTAACATGCCTACTCTTCCAATATAAATGACAGTGCAAAGCTGCTTTGCTTTCCGGTTTGTTTGAATTACACATTTTATATGGCACATGTCGCTGGAGGAATTTATTAAAACGCACTAACAATTACAGTATGGAAAGAGACATTGTGGCCCGTTGCTTGCAGGTATCGGTTAAACCCCAGGACTGACAGTGCCACGCACTTGCTGTGTGGCCTCTGGAAGTCACTTGGCCTCCAGAAATTGAGTTGCCCAGGTAAAAGGTGGCTTCAACCCCTCCCTCCTCTTTCCAGCAGCCCCGGTTTGCTAACACACTCACCTAGGGCAGCTCAGCGCTGCCTCCACTGCTGCCTGCACTGCCAGTTGTTAACCACTGCCATCAAACCAGGAGGAACAGCACTTGTCTCAGGGGTATAGGATTAATTAATTTGCATGGACAATGGCATTTTGGAGATGCTGCACTCTGTCTAATTGCCAGGGACTGTAATAGGTCCCAAGTGCATCTTATTCTCTACAAAAGTGATGCCGCACAGACAAAACCATCTCTGGGCCCTCAGACTACTGCGTTGTTACTGTGGCAAAAGCTTGTCTGATGGCAAGAGCCCTTTGAAGATGACGGCTCAATCAGCTCCCAGATATCAGGGGTTTGTTCTGGTTGCTGCAACATGCAACAGATTTCTGCTGCAGTATCTCTGGGTTAACTGCTCCATCATATTAAAGGTGGGAGCAGAAATGTCAAGACCCTAACAGTGAAAGGGAATTTTTGTGAAACTCATCACCATGTGTCCAGAAATATTCCAGGCAGGATCCTGTTCCTCAGGAAAATCTGATGATGGAGATGTGAGAGTGATTCTTTCTGGGGCTGTTTCTCAGGCTCAGCCCGCATTATCGTTTAAGAAATCATATGAAAGAGACTGAGAGGTTGGAGAACAGACACCTCAGAGCAAAACTAAAATTCAAACATGAGATAAGAAAGGGGGGGGGGAGGTATCAGAGTTTCTCTGGGGAGCACACAGGAAAGGGCAGGCACTACCCACTACCTGCTGTGGCTGTTTCAAGACATCAGGCTGTCTCCACCCACACTGTGTGCCAGCGAGCCTCCAACAGTGGCAAAAAAATACACCTGTCTTCTTCAAATCTCTGGGAGCTTCACTTTCACCTTTTAAATGCTCCAGCCACCCAAGTCCAAGCATGCAAAACACAATACACACACACACACACCCCCCTCCCAAGCAGCACCAAGAAGGAAACTTCAAAGAGCTGCTGAAGCCAGTTAGGAATTCACCTGTCAGAGGGAGGAAAAAATGAAAAAATGGGAAAAAGGGAACTGCAGTATCATATGGAGAGCTGTGACAGTGTGGGGAAATGGGGCTTAGGAAATGCTGTTGAAGTAACACAGCGGTGGAAGGACCTGCAAAGGGAGGTCTTATGGGACAGGCTGTTGGAGAAGCAAAGCCATGGCAGTCTGTAAGAGAGGGGCCATAGCTGGAGCCACTGCAATGAAAAATGTCACCTCAGCCCTTTTGCAGCACCCAAGTACTAGAGCAAAGCCCGCAGCAGCACTAGAGCTTCTTTGGAGATAGCAACACCCGCCTCCATGCAGAAAGACTCCGTTTGTCACGTACAAGCAATCTTTCTTTGCGCTCTGATGGGCTTTCAGTCACACCGGTGAAATTTTGCAGCCTGGGAGCACTGTGTAGGCGTTTGTTCAATCATTACCCAAACACGAGCAGCTTCCTTGGCAAATATCCTGTGATTTACAGGTGCCTTGGTTGGGGACCTGTGCAAAGCTCTCCATGTATATTTGGCATCCCTGGTCCCTACCCCACTGTCTCCATCCGCTGGGCTCAGGCTACTACTCCAATGATGAACAAGCCACAGGGTTTTGCACAAAAGGTGGCCCTGGAGAAACACAGGTGTAGGACTGGAGTCTTGTATGCAATGAGTGATACAAAATAAAGACATAAAGCAAAGTCTGCAGTGGTTTCTTCATTCTTTCTCTTTCTCATTTCCTGTTGCTATGTCATTCCCCAGGCAGATACAAAAGAAACAGCTTCCTCAGCCACAAAAATGAGATTATTCAAAGATCCCCTCTGTCTTCTCATATTTATTGTGATAGGCAGTGCTGGAAATGTTTGACAACAACTCAATTATTCACAGTGAATAGAAGCAGGATAGGCAGGCAATTATCCACTTTACCCATGTGAGAGACACCCTTATTCAAAATCCACATTCAGAGAGATCCACATTATTTCCAAACCATTTTGCATATTTTTAATTACCAGCTTCAATTTTCTGGATGGTTATGACTCCAATCAGTGTGCTTTGGAAGGGCTGAGCACTTGTTTTTAAGCCAGGCATGCATTGTCTCATTCACATCAGCTCGCTAATGTCAGTATTTGGACTGTTTGGGTTACATTTGAAGAAGCAGCCTCCAGAATGGTGCACATCATTAGAAAACCTGATTTAAATTTTCAATCAAAATACAAGAAATGAGAAAAATTCCCATAAACATAGATTTCAAGAAGGTGGAAAGATTATATGGAAAAAATAAATTACATGCAAGGTTTCTATTCTATGGACATTTCTTGAACATTTAAAATTTTTTTAGAACTTACTTTCAAAACAAAAATTCTTGCTTTTTCTATGTAAATGACGTTACTTAATATTTGAAATATGTCTACTTAATATTTTAAATATTTTGAGCAACATGAACTGTTCTTTCTGGAGGAAATATTTCTATGGTTTTGATTTTGTTTCTTTACTGGGTGAGAACGTTTCACAACTGCATCACAGGAAGCTGAAAATCTAGTTTCTACCCCTCTGAAGTAAATATATGCCCTTCTGTATTATTTGCTCCCAAACATGATCTCTTATTGCAGCCAAATTGGAGTTAAAAGGAGAATGACTTTAAGTAATTTTTACCAGATTTCAGCTGAATAATAGTATGTTTCTCACACAAAGCATGGTAAATTGCAGCTTTGGTCATGGAACTGTTCACTTTTAAAATTTGAAATTGGACTTTTACATCCACTGTTTTTTGTGTTATCAGAATATTCTGGCTATAGGAATGCACATTTCCCTGTGTGAAGGTTTCTAAGTTTCACAGTATCAGTATTATTCTTAACTCTTCAGCTGCTGAAGGCATGGGATTAGATAGGATTCACACCTTTTTTTTTTAAGAAAACCTTAAAACATTGAATTAAGCAAAAAGTATTACTAAGCATAATTTAAAGGTTTAGAACAAGAAGTAAGAAAAAGTGATCTTATTTTAAGTGATCTTGTAACTGGGGGAGAAACTTCACTCATTATTTTGAATGTACAACTTTGCAATGCCAGTGCCATAATTTTAATAAAGTTTTTCCTAATTTGCTGAGACAAAACAAGGATCAGAAGTTGGCCATGGTATTTTTTACAGCTTCTTTTAAGCTTTTACCCTATCCAATTCAAACTCAAAGCAATTCCAAGTGCTTAGACATCTCAGAGCAACCGGGGTTGAAGCACATAGGTTGCTCCTGAATGCACAAATCTAACTGCAGCTGCGAAGATTGGGTAAAATGAGATCAAAGGATCAAGGGCAAAGGCTTCCCACTGCTACCCCTCCAGAATACTGTCTGAGGCTCTATACATCCTAATCAATCCAAGAAACTCTCAGTTTCCATCCTTGCTATGTACTTCTCCTTTTCAATTTTATTGCATGCTCTTCATCAGTATTCCTCAAAATATTAACTATAAGCTGGACAGAGAGTACATCTTGCCTGGACCTCACCAAGGTCCCAGGCCTAGGACATCTCCCACATTCTTGTAGGATGTCCCATATTTCTTGTCATCACCAGTTGTCCAACAGGCAAAAACACAATTCCTGGCTCCAAAGGTGACAGGCGGAACCTGCCTGGCTGGGTCAAGCTGCAGCCAGGACCTCTGCAAAAATTGGGAACCTGTAGTAAAATTATGCAGGAGATCCCAGTAAAAAGTAAGCAGATCTGCTCCACTTTTTTTTTTTTAATTGCTGCGGCAATATGTCCTTAGGTACATATTTGCCACCAAATGTGATATTGTCTTGTCTGTGCAGCACCATTTTGTGATTTCACTGTGTGTGTTTCAGGGTTTGCAGTGCTGCAAGCTCTTTAAGGTAGTAGAGACAAAGCTCCCTTAAGTCAACAAGCCTTGGATCAGCTTTTAAAAGTTTCAGTGTCATGACTATTACTTAATTTTTATATTTTCCTTCTTGTTCTCCCAGAACATCAATAAGAAAACTCGTTCAGGGAAATCAGGTCTATATTTGCATATTTATCCAGTAACATTGTGGGTAACATTGGCTCATGTTATACAGTGTGTTTCTTTTCATTGTGCAGATTTCATCTGCTCAGGGGTTCAGTTGTTTGACCTATATTAATATTTAATGGTACAAATACTTAAAATAAAAGTCCAGGCACAGCCAAGGCTTTTGGCAACTCCGCTTTAAACAGCCACCTTTCGTTAAAATCATTAAAACCTGGCTCTGTTTGAAAAGTTGTGATTTCTTGCAGGGATTGAAACAAGGAGCAGTACTTTTGATGACTGTTTCATGACTGTTTGAATATTGTCTTGGCTAATATTTTTGTACATCAAGTCTACATTGTAAAGGACCTTTGTACAGTTCTTGATTTACTGAGCAGAAGAGGTCTGCATAAAAATGAAAGAGAAAAGTCTCAGCTGGAATAATAAAATCGATCATTGTATCCAAGCAATGTCTGTTTTTACTTTGCAGTCAGGCTAGATGGGTATTTTAGCATGGGCAGTTACTGACAATGTAATAAAATGTTGTCTTTCCCTTCCCTGTTTCCCCAAACTAGTAACTTCTTAGCTTTTTCACTAACAACTGTAAAAAAATATATTATTCCACTTACTCTGTCCTCTTCCAAAACAAGGTTCTTGTGGTTGCCTTAATCTCCTGAATTTCAACTAAAAAGCAGTCTTTCCTGGCATGCCTGTAAAGAAAATTTAGCCTATGAAAAGGACAGGAGGCTTCTTGGCATTAAGATAAATTATCTGTATAGTACAGTTTATAGATTTTTTTGCTATGAAACAGCTTGAAAGCAAGTGAATGGCTTGCTATGAATCAACCAGCTGCTTTTCAGTACCCTTTTCGTTAATCCAGCATATCTCAGCTTGCCTTTCACTCCTTGCACAGTGAAGAATATCCCTGTGTCTACCTTCTGTGAACAAAATGCACACTTTTACCTCGGGCTAGGGATGTGTCGAGAAGTGGAAGAAAAACATAACCAAGCCTCTAAAGAAAGAAAAACAATCTTTAGAAACACACTCAGTGTAACTATATAAAAATCCTGAAAGCTGACGACATAAAGAAAAAAAACGAACTTAGAGCAAATGTGCAATCGACATGGATGTGATGCAGTTAAAAAAGCACACAAAAGCTTTATACAAACTAATGAATTGATTTAAGGCTCCACTGGGTGATATACAATGACATATTATTTATGTAACCTGTAGTTTACTGTTCACATAGTAATTTCCACCTCCCACCCCGTCAAATAGAAGAAACTTTTTCACCTTAAATCTTAGATGATGATGAGACCAAATAGCAGGAGAGGATATATAAATGAAAGCAATTTAGTGAAGAAAGTTTGACTGACATGAAAAGACAATGAAAGTTATGAGAAAGTTAGGGATATCAAAGTAAAAGCCAGGTGGGCAGACGAGAATAGGCAAGTTCCCAAGTCAATCTGAAAGGCGTTCTTCAACACTGGGGAAAATCCAGCCATTTATTTTCCAGCTTATCACTCCATGGGTCAAAAACTATGTATTAAATTTGGAGCACAAAGACCTGC
Organism: Pandion haliaetus; assembly: GCA_013401275.1. Classification (NCBI taxonomy): domain Eukaryota; kingdom Metazoa; phylum Chordata; class Aves; order Accipitriformes; family Pandionidae; genus Pandion; species Pandion haliaetus. The sequence goes on along the minus strand of VYZV01039837.1, from coordinate 89,497 downwards.
CTTGTCTAACAATTGTACTTATTGTAGAGATGGGCAGGGAGGAGGGGGAAGGGGAAGACTTTCAAAAGCTCAGCACATGCTTTAGAAAAGATGATTTCTCTCTAAAAAGCAGACCATTTGAATCTCAACTCTCCTACTGTTCAGGGAGGCATATATTAAAATGCCCTTCTCCAGTGTTCATTATTGCTTTTTATTGGAGCATGGTTTCCACTCTTTCTCGGTTGGCTGGGTGGTAGTCACCATCTCCATTGAGAAAACAGCCTGGCTCCCTGAAATTGTTCCCACATGGGATTGCAAGACCTGGATTTTCAGAATAAATTAAGAAATGAAGCTCTGAAAAGTATCTGAAGCTCAGAAAATTATCTCTGAAATTATTAAGCTACCTACCCAATGCTTAGAGAGTGCATGGCTTAGCCCAGCAACCCAGTCGGTCAGAGCTGAAGTGATGCAGTTTGGATAAGGCCCTTAGAGACAGTAAGTGGCTAAAATCCAGCAGACCAGTTCCCAAAATCAGAGTGCTGCCAGGCTGTAGAGGAGCCAGGCTGCATGAGCAATGGGTGCTAGGAACAGAAGGGCTGACAAATTGGGGTCCCACTGCTAATATGGTTCCCTGAGGACTCCCTTGCAACCCAACAGGAATTGAGTTGGTACAGGGACCACCAGCAGCTGCCAACCCACAGAGGTTTGGCTACTGGATTTGTATAGTGCTGACACCTAGTTATACATAGAAGGCTCTTGTTCTTTCTGAGATGGGCTTGACAGATGTTTAGACGTTTTATAAATAATAACAGAAAATAAGCAAACACTCCAAAAACCCCATGAGCACTTCAGTTGTGTGAGGGATCCTACACTTCAATAATGTTCCTTTTCCTTCCTGTTGGATTCATTGATGGTTCTGTCCCTGTTCTTGTAACTGCCCTGCAAAAATATGAAAAAAAAAAAAAGGCTGGGAACAGAGGTTTTTGCTTGAATCTATTTCCATTTTAAGTTTCTATCTCCCCAGACAAAAAACAGAAAGCCCTGCTGAGAATGGAATAAATAACAGTCCCAGTGATTAACTCCTCTCCTTTTAAAGCATACAGTCAGGTGCTCTGAGCACTGGACTGAGCCCCTCCAGCTTAACCCTGCCAAGTTGGAAGCCAAAAGGGCTTTTTTCATACTTACGGGGGAAAAAAAGTGCAAGACATTGTTCTCCAGAACAGAAAGGGCATGAAGGTTTCTATTCTGAACCTGCTATTTTTGGGACCAGTCCAGTGAGTCAGCGGAGAGCCCCTCCATGTGCTGACATGAAGGAAATCCCAGCTCTGGGTGTTGCTTCCGAACATGCTCTGAGCTCAGCTGAGAACAATACAAGCGTGGTGTTTCCAGTGGGGGTGACTCGGCTCAGACTGCTGCAATCAATGGATGGACAGATGCATGGATGGATGAATGGATGGATGGATGGATGGATGGACAGACAGACAGCAGAGCAGCACAGCTAGTGGAGCAGCAAGGCACATGGCAGGACCAGAGGGGACATGATTACATTGTCTAATTTAGCCTATTTTAGCTGGCAACCAGAGGTGCAGCATACAGGACCAAGACGATTTATGCATCCCCTAAAGGTAGGGAACTGAGGTAGCCACCTCTGTTGAGCCAAGTCAGAGCATTGTTCAGATGACTACAGCTGCCATAGTGGTTCCCAGTAGTACCAGTGCAGCTTCTCAGAAGAGAGGACTGGGGAACTGCACCTCAAATGTCTCTCCTCTCCCTTATTCAAAGGAAAATGCCAAGCAAAAAAAAAAAA
>VYZV01039837.1:22817-87699 GCA_013401275.1 Pandion haliaetus | reverse complement strand
AAAAAAAAAAAAAAAAAAAAAAAAGATTGGACTGGATGGTGAATTTTATATTAGCTGCTTTTAGAGCATTTGAAACATGGCCTTACTGACATCCTGTCTAGGGTAGCAGTGGACAAGGGACACACATTTTTGCACCTGAATCTTGTATTTCCTTTAAACACTTACAGCGTTAGCAAAGTTAGCATATTTCCTGTACCTCTCTTTTATAATAAGAAACAGATCTGAGGCCTTAAATTTCACACATTACCAAAACCTGGGTATACATGTTGGAAAAAATTCCCTTTGTGCAGAAGTGCATACTGGGAGCACCTTGTGCCTTCTATCAGCCAGGTAGTCATGCTAGGATGGGTCTACAGCAACACTTCCACCTGGAAAGACTGTGCTTTGGTCTTGGAGTTCAGCTTCCAGACAAACTGGGGAACAACTGCTGGTGTTGAGGAAACACAAAAGTCAGATGTTAATCTTGGATTAAACCTGATTTGGTTTGCTTTTGTACCCCCTTTTTTTTTTCTTTTTTTTTTTTCAAGCCAGAACAACATGGAAGTTTTGAGCCAAGAGCTCTCATTCTATGCAAACATTTGAAACACTGAAAATTCAAAGTCTGGGAGTCATCCTGACAGTACAACCAATGTGTTAATCCATCAGGTTTCCTTCTGAGTACCAGTAAGAAGGGAAAATATCATCCTAACAGGGAGAATGGTTTCACTTTCCAACATCCAGTTCCTCAAGAGGGTACTGGGTAACTAAAGATAAGGCCACATTTGCCAACAGGTTGACAGCATTCACAGTCTTTAGCTTTGGGCATCTAATTTTGTCACTCAGACTGATCTCCTCAAGCAACCACCTTTGAAGATGTTCATTTAGCTATTCTGAATTGCCCCCACAACAACACAGAAAAGCACCAAAACAACATTATTACATGATGAGCAGACCTGTGGCTCTTTTCACAGTTATTTATTTGAGTTTCTTCAGTTTTATACTGAATATTTTTAATGCCTTCTGGTTGTTGGGTAATATTCTACACTGTGCTGGTGAATGAGTCAGTTTTGTCATGTGGTTTATTTTCAGCATCTCAATCAGCTCATCATCTTGAATAAAGAAAGACAAGCTTTGGGGACCAGACTTGCCTGTGAAGCAGCAGTTTCTGAAACCACTGGCTTCTCATCTGCAGCTCAGCTAGGCTGGGATCAGTAACCCATTCACAAACCTCTTTATTGGCAAGTGCTTAGACTGAGAAAAAGAGCCATGCCATGTAAACATAAGCAATTCCTCAATCCCATGAAAGGAGTCACAGACACAATTCCTTCTGATGTTTGCATTCTGCAAACACTTGTGCCAATACAAAACTATCACACCAATGTTCATGGAAAGCAAAGGAACAGGAAGTGCAAAAATAGAAGTCATTCATTTTCACATGCAAATAAATATTTCTGGGGAAAGAAACATTATTTATCCATCCAGCTCAACTTGAATCCTTAAAATCAGAGTAGGGTTACTGGGAATGTTGACAGGAAAAAAGAGAAGGTAAAATAGAGATACCTTGTTGAGGCTATTTAATTGATAAGCAGGTTCCACCTGCATCCTTGTAGCTAAAATGAGTTTATTCCTGCTTCTTCACCAACTGATGGAGCTCTTTACTGAGCGATGTCTAGCAGTGATCAAGGTGATACTGTATCTCTTTGGAGACGCAGACCTCTCCGAGGATCTGTTAGTGTCATGACTTGCCAATGATGTATTGCTCTAAAAATGGTGCCTTCTACAAAAGAACAGGTCCTGGAGCAGATTTAGCCCTAATTACAGGAAGGAAGGAACAGGAGAGGTATGCAGATACCAGGAGATTCATCTTGCCAAAATAGAAAGTGTGTTGCTGCAAGCTGGAGAATTTAAATGGTGATGCTTTGGGAGGAGACCCATGCTAAACAAATACGTCCTCTGCAATAATCAAGAATCAGGCCAGAAAAATGCAGATACCTGAAACCATAATGTATGTGGTTTTTAAGATAAGAGATTTACTTCTAGCCAGAGAGACTCAAAATACTTTTTTACTTCATCTTCTAATATAGCACAGCGTCTCACATCGAATCTATGACTCAGTATCATACAATCACATCCTGTTTTTATTAGGTAATTTAGTCCTAAGTAGCAACTGAAGAAGTCCCACTCCCCTCTCAGTACTTCTCTGATTTCCTGTGTTTGTCACCTGAAGATGATTATTTGATATCCCGTGTTACTGCTCATTATCATTATTTTTTATACTAGACTTTTGAATTAGATTACTATGTTAGTCTAATAACGATGACAATCCCAGGCAATGATACACAAGGGTGCATATCTGAGAGTTTTTCACATTGCAAGACTTATAAAATTGTTGAAATTATTCTATGGCCTTAGACAAGTCATTTAAATTAGTAGCAAGACCAGGAATAAAACCCAAACAGTCTAAATCTCAGCTCCCACTCTAACCAGAGAACAAGACAAATGTACCTCTGTATTGGTTCATTATTCTGTATCATATAACCACCAGTACATTGTCTTTGAGAGCTGAGCATGGTAGGGATTAAGTTACTAAATGCTCTTATCATAAAACAGATATTGCAGTCCTCAGGTTTCCTCTGTTAATTTGTTTGGTTTGCTCTATCTGGAGAATAAAAAATGTGGGAGTATGAAACATTTATCTGTTAATTAGCAATTATAAAACAGTAATGGAGCTTGTGTGTTTTAAAATATGTGAGACTGTTTGATTTTTATGCTTCATTTAGAAGTATCATAAGGAGCTAGACATATACTATAAATAATTTAAAACACTTTATATGAGGAGATATGTGTAATCAAATGAAAGAGAGACAAAGTCCATGCTGAAAATAATGACCTTTTTAGCAAAGGTGGGTGTGTTTGTATAAATACACGTCTGGGTGCTAGCTTCAGCGTTAGTACTTGCCTAATTCATTTAAACATACGCAAATGAATACAAGGTGTCAGGCTATGCCACTTAATTGCACAATGAATTGAGCTTGTCAGCAAAATTTCCTTGCACTACCCTCCACTGATAACAGTAACAGAACACCAACATGCAGAAATATTTGTTCTTTCTGTACATGCTGAAGCATTTGGGGTTTCTAGGTGCTCACCTGACAGGGAGCAACTATCATCTTATCATCATGGGGAAAGAGGAGAAGAAATTGGTCTCTGGTCCGCAGAGCTACTTTGATTGACACTTGGTGGAACCACACATGTAAGGTTTAACCTGGCAGAGTTTCTGCCCCTCCTGAGCCATAAACTGTTAGCTTCATGCTGCAAAGCAACACCAGTCAGAAATCCCCACGCTGAAAAATTTACACTGAGCCAGCAGGAAATTGAGCCATTTGCAAGTATGTTCACCAGGGAGAAGCTGAAAGGAAAGGTCACATTCAGAAGAGGATTGCTGCGTCCTGATTTCATTGAGAGCAATATTGCACTGGTAGGGGAAAGGCAAGCCCTGCAAGGTCTGCTGGCTGCGGCCAAAGCTTGCAGAGAGGCAGAGCTGCAAAAGGCCATGGGCAGCAATGGAACAGTGTAAGACAGCAACAGAAAACCCATTTCTTGTTAAAGGGGTATTTGTTGGCCTTTATAACTAAGACATCCACTTTTTATGTTTACTACTGTCAGGTGATAGACCATATCTGCAAAATAGCCTTTAAGACTTCTCTCCTAAACACTCACAGGCAGTGAGGAGATATATAAAACCATAAATGTTAATTTTCTAAACCTGTGCTGGGCCCAAATCCTGAGCACAGAGGAGTACCCAGGTGGAATTGGGCTTTTCAGCCTGGAAAAGAGAAAAATGGGGGAGAAAAAGAGGATTTGAGAAAGCCACAGGTGGCCTGGCACTCTGAACTGACCACGAGCTCTGTTCATCTCACTCAAGTTGGCTCACCAGGTACATACAGCAAGAGGCACAAAGCATCCCTCACTGACATGGGCAGCTCTGCTGTGAGGTTACTGTTGTCTCCATGCTTGTAATCTCATCTCCTTTATTGTGAGCTAGGACTTCTGCAATGCTTTCTTTGTCACTGCTCCACATTTGAGGGCTTTTGTGAAGCACCAAGGACTTTGCAGCTCAGAAGGGTTTCCTCAAAGTCCAGGGAATTGCTTTGTATCACAGAAAAACTGCCTTATGAAAGGGTAGGCAAGTTCTGAGCAATCTCTGAGATGACCAGCTTAATCAAGAGCTTAAAGAGTACGGTCAAGATGTTGAGCTGGCACAAGCAGTGGTGTTGGGAGGGAGCAGAAGGACACAGGAAGTGAGGCATCAATGTCCATTATTTCTGAAACTTCCTTCTTTGACACTGCCTTCATTTCCAGGTCCAGCTAGTTATGAGTGTACAGGGTAGCTTTGATGAATTTTCCAAGGCCATGGCCAGATCCTCACCTACACAGAAATGGCATCCTTTAATGGCAAGCCAGAAGAAGCTGCCTTCCTTGCCATTAATGCCACCTGAGGATTGAAAAACCACAGGAATAAGTCTAGTAGGATGCCAGCCAAAGCATCCTATTGTTTCAGAAACAATGTGCATGTCATTAAAGCATGGCAGGGCAGTGCTCTCATTAGCTCCTTGAGACATTTTTCCCTTCCCATCACCATTTCCTTCCCACCACCACCCTGCCAAGTGCCTCCAGAAGTAGATGCTCTTTGTAACACGCATTGCTCTCCAGCAGGCTTGGTGTTATTTGTATTAACCCAATATTAATTATCACTATTAATCCCAGGGCAGTTGGGGGGCAGTTATCAAGCTGCGTGCCAGAGCAAAGCCAATGGCATCTCACTTCCGCAGGTTGTTTCATGTCCATCCATCAAAGGCAACACAAAGAGAGAGACTTTAAAATGTTGGACATTGTAAAACCATAAAAAGCTTCTACTTCCCTGGAGTACTCTGAATTCTATTCCCCTCCTTACTCTGCACCTTCTCTCGCAACTGCCCTGCATCATAGCAACCAGCTATTGGGACTGCATTAATAAAAATAAGCTCTGCAACCAGAAATAATTGAATATTACATATTTTCCCTCATTTGTGACTTTCACAGGCCCTTGCTTTTTTTTTCCTTTTCCTGCTGCCTTTTCCTGCGGCTCTCACAAAGGTTCAGACCCAAGCAAGCTGGACACAATTTTCAAATACAAATAGCCATCTTATTCATCAAACAGATTCAAACAGGTGGGGTTTTTTTCTAAATTGGAGGTTACGGGGAGTTCTATGTATGTTTGACCTCAAGTTCAGAGATGTCATTTCATAAACCATATGTCATGGTGGCATCCAAAGTGTCCTGGCTCTTTTGTCTTGCCTGAGTTTCCAAGGGGAAGTAAGTCTGTTTGCTCTTTTGAGAGACTTACCAGGGCATATGGGACACCAGTTGTGCTTTACTGCATCACGCAAGCCTCTGCTGTCAACAAAACTGTGCACTGCTAGGAGCAAAATAAAAAGAGAGCGGAAAAAATTAAAGTTAGCTTTTGTGGAAGGAAGTTGCTAGTTAAGAATATGGTTGTTGGAAACAGGTGTTAATCTTTACTGGCTCGTTCCATGCAACAGTCACACAGGGTGTCCAGTGTCCCAGATGTCCTTGTGCTTCTTCTAATGTCATTGCCAGCTGCACCGAGAGTGAATTGACTTCTCCTCCCTTCCCTGCCCTGAGAGACACAGAAGAAATAAAGGTGGAATACGTTTGGCATGAAAGTCCTGCCTCGGTAAGCGCTATAATGGCTCTATTTGCCATCACCCATTACAAACAGTAACAGTAGTGATTGCAGCTCAGCGGCCAGATTAACCCAAGAGCAAACTGCTAATATGAATTTTAACTGATGTATGATTTTCTGAGCTCTGGCCACATTACTCGTCTCAAAGAAGTTCCTTCTCCTTCCATTGCTTTAACACATCTTACGAGTTTGGCAGCACTCTTCACAGTCCTGCAAACCTGCGGGAGGTTTCTGTTGGTGGAAGATCTTCAGTGCAGCTGAAGTGCAGCCCTGGCTGGGTGCAGAGCCCCAGCCTCCAGGCAGACTCACAAAAGGTTCATGAAGAACTGGTGGGATGGGAGAGAAGTTTCAAGAAACTGCTCTGCATAGTGCGCAAGGGTTATTGCATTGTACTTGATAACAGAAGGAACCTTTGGCATCGTACTAGGCTTACACCCGCACTTTCTATACAGGTAATCATAATGGCAAGAATTACATTCCCTTCCCTGTTCACCCACCATACCAGGTTGGTCTGATTTTTCAGACAATATGATAATGCTCGTGGTTACCTTATGAACAGATCCAGTTTGCAGCCATCAGCTCTAACAGAGCAGCTTGAGTATGCAGCACACGCAGCTGTAACATACATGGATAGACCAGCCATGTGTTATTCTTCTTCTGGTCTTGGGCAATTAAACATCTGCTTTCCACAGGGAAATAATCTTTTTTGTATAACCCTAAGGGAAAAGAAGCTATTTTATTTCATTTTTCACACTATGCATTTACTCTTCACTAAGACAGGTTACAATTAAAGCATACACAGCCCCAGCACAACTCAAACCATTCCTTTCCACCAATAATGACAGTGGGCAATTTTTGATCACTGGCTACTCCAATTGCCAAACTATCAATCTTTCCGCAGTTACTGCCTGTTTATTCAAAGAGCCTTTGGGGAGCTACCAGCTAATGTGTTAGCTCCAAACACTCCCATGGCACGATTCACATCCCAGTGTCTTTGACCCACTTCTAACCATTACATTCAAATCACTATTTTTAGATTCCACACTTATGAAAAATAACTACTATGCAAGCCAGAAAAGCCAAACTGAAGATAACTTGCAAATTCAAACCATCTCACACTATAGCAATGTCCAAGAGTGGGGCCATAGAATCAGAGAATAGTTGAGGTTGGATGGCACCCCTGGGTATGATCCAGCCCAATGTGAATGCCTATGGTCACCTCTGCTAAGAGATGCCATAAATATAAATCTGCAAGAACAGAGCAGAGAGATGTTGCTTAGAATCCCAGCATTTACAATGGGATTTTTAAACTGAAATGTTTCCTGTGATGTGCTCTTAGCTACAGACTTTCAGAAAAGCCAAGGGTACTAATAATTTGTCCATACAATTTTTTTTGTTAGGGATCCACATACAAACCCCCATACAGGCAGTCAAGACATAGGAGCCAAGTGCACACAGCTATTTATGCCCAGATACCTATTCTCTGTTTACTGCTGCAGCAAACTGCATGCAATTGCTCAAGTGTTTACCAAATGTGAACACAAATCTGGCCCCTAAATTCGCCCAGTCCATTTTGACACTTCACTAAGCTGCAGTGGCTCCCTCAGAGAGGTCTTCACTTTCCCCATGTTTTCCACTTTTTGCACACTAAGCACATTTCCACCTGCAATTTTGCACATTTTCTAGTGCAAGCAAGTGTGTTTTCAAGCAGTTGGGGGTTCACAGATACACATGTGCATCTTAGACGATTTGAGACTTCTAAGGCAAGTGAAGAGACAAAACAGTTTGCCTCCCCCTAAGCCATCATGTGGATCTGGAGCAGACCCAAAAAGGTGTGTGTGCCTGTGTGAAAGGAAGAGAAAGCGCCAACGAGCTTAGGTTGCATCCAAGACAAAACAGTTACTCATTGCCAGAAGGCAGTGGCTTTGCCTACTTGAGGAATTCCCATCCCTAACCTTTGCAGATTAAAAAAAACCTCATCATCCTCTCGTTTATCAAACACAAACGACTATCTCTAACAAGTCAACTAAAGCATACAGGGAAATGCAACATTCCCAGCTCTTAAACCTATCGGTTACAAGCAAAAAGCCAGTGGCTAAACAAACAGAAGAGTAATCTTTCAGAGCCCAATTGGCTTCCTATCTATTCTGAAAGCGCCTGCAAATTCAATGGTGATTTATTAACCACTATTGAAGGACAGAGCTGTTAATAAAAGCTCACCTACAAATACCTCAGAAAATGTCAATACCCACTAATGACAAGTTCCTGAGATTCCCATTTAGTCCCATATCAGCACAGCATAGTGCATAAACAATTGCTTCCATTCAAATAGTGTGCTTAAGTCCCATTGGTTTCTTTTATTTGAAATAAATATGTAGACCCAGAGAAAACAACAGCACTTTTCATTACCTAAGTTCTTAGAGGCACAGCTGGCAACTCTATACATTTAAGATCAAGTTCAATGTTACTGAATCAGGATGGAACTCAAAAAGTAGAGGTCTATAAGTAGTGCCCAGAGGCATGAAAGCTACAGGATTGGGGTATTTTTCACGTACACTGGCCTAAATGTGATGTAGTTCAAACAAGAGCAGAATTTGGCTTTGTATCAGTGGAAGTGTTAAGTGTATGATCTCTTAGGGCTTAATATTCTGTGTGCCTACGCTTCTGTGGAGAGCAGGACATTATGCTAAGGGCCCTCTTTGTTAGTTTACAGACTTCTTTTTTAACGCTTGAAACATTTTATTAGTGCCAAGGACCATAAAGCTGTTGTGGCAATTAAAAAAAAAGATTACATTTGTAAGAGAGGTACCAAAAATCATACTATTCATGACTGCCAAAAATAGCAGCTTTGGATTTCTCATAAGAATTTCAGTACTGAAAGGAAGGAAAAAATGTCAGAGCAATCATTCCTCACTCTGGGAATCAGTGAAAAAGCTTAGTGGTCCAGACTGTGCAAGATCCACAGTCCAGATTCCCACCACTGTGTCCCTCCTGTACTCATTTAGACATGTGCAAAGTAGGTATAAACTTCTGTTGCAGCAGAGAAATATTCCTGCTTTCCCAGTTTCCAAAAGTTTAAATGACAAAACATATTATAGGCCAGGGGAGATTCAGCCCCATAATAACAGTTACTTAACTGAAATTCCCCAGATCGATTTTTTTTTTTTTTTCAGGAAGAAAAATTCCCTGTGATTAGTTTTTTCTTGTATTATTTCTAATAAATTCTGGTCCCAATCCTATGAAAATATGTTGAAAAAATCTTTTGTCAGACTTTTCCATGAAATTAAGAAAAAGGATCCAAGAAGAAAAATTAAAGGAAATTTAAGAACTTTAACTTAATGTCAAAAATTCTTTCATTCAGGTTTGAGTTTAAATTAGGGGTAAAGCTTTGGTAGAGATTCCCCCTTACTTTATATAGTTACTTTTGCCAGTTCTGACTTACAGATCTACAAGTATTTTCGTTGCATTTGTCCCATGTGAGAGTTCATTAGACTGTTAAGTCCATTTTCAATAAAACATGTGAGGCTTTAACTGTGCATAAACTAATGAATGCCTATGAAATAATGATATGAACTTAATCCAATAAACGTGCTGTTCGCAGCATATTAGTAAATATCAGGCAGAATATAAGTCATTTGTCGTAAAGGAGCCCATAATTTAAGACACCTAAGGAATTCCAGTGCTTTGCAAGGCAGTACATGAAGTAACATGCAACTTATGCTGTCATTATGGCTTATTTGAGAGGTTTAGATAAAGGGGAAAAATGCCAAAAGCAAACTAACACTTCAGAGGCACAGTTAAAAAAATTACATGCTTTTTGGTGGGGGAGGAGGGGTTTTAATTTTTCTCTTGTTGATTTTTTTTTTTTTCAAATCTGAGTAATTATGACATTCCATATCTTGCACAGCTTAATACCTCGATGTGTTGCCCAGCCTGGGCTCCTCAAATACATTTTCAGGACACAAGCTTTTCTTTCCTAGGGCACAGACTAAGTGATCTGTTCCTCTCCTATCAGATTACCCCACTTGTGTCTGGAGCAGGACCCAGTGGGGAATATGCAGGAATCCTGCAGATCAGCCAGGAAGCGCTCCAGCCCAGGAGAGACTTCCCTAATTCCCTTCTTAGACGCCAGTGCCAACATAATGTTCTTGGCTTCAAGAAGTGTGAGTTTCTGATTCATTTTTATTTTTAAATGAACCATTGCATGGTGGAAACCCCAAGTCTTTCCACTCCAAGAATTGCCATTATTATTAGTGATGAGTAGTAAGGGAACACTGAGTATCACAAAGGAAGGGCAACCTTTACTGGAGGTCAAAATACTACCTCAGATCCAAGTTGATAGTGCTATTTTGTGTGGGTAGCTAGTTGAAGAAGGTGTAGGGAGGTCCTTCTGTCCAGGATGGGCAGGGTGAAGAGCATCATCTCTAGATTCATGATGCCACCGATGCTCACAGAAGAGCAAAGGCTCCTGTTTGGAGAGCAGGGGGTTTTGGTAGGAGAAGAGAAGATAGTAGGACAGCAGCAGAAAGCGAATACAAAGAAAGAGAGGCATGCAGAGGGGAGGGAAAGAGTGAAGGGCAGGGGAAGAGAGAGAAAAAATAAATTGGTGAACTCCCAAAGACAGAGCAATAAACACTTCCCTTGGCTCCAGTGAGCTCTGAGGCTTGCAAATACAGCAAGACTAGATGCTGCAAGGGGAAGAAACACTCAGATTCCTATTTCCACGGAGATATGACAGACTGGGCCTTTGCAAGCAGGGTACGCCTGGGATAGAAACTGCCATGCAGCAAGGACTGGCTCCTTTGCACCTTGCGGGCATGTCCTCATGTAAGACAGCTTTGTGTTTGGTTTTGGCCCTTTGCAGCATGGCCACAAAGCCATGGCTTTGATTGCACGCCTGGCAGTAGACTACTGAATAATAGTCCTACCTTTGTGAGCAGCCCTAGATGAAGGAACCAACCTAAAGCTGTGACATAGCTTTGGAAGCTTAATGAGATAGGTCACTCTTAAGAGATTAATTTAGCAGAAGAATGGGAATCTCTTTGGAAATTTCTTTTTCTTTAAACCAGAATTACCCTCTTCTGCTCATGGCAAAGCAGACTGTGGTAGGCAAAGTCAGGATTGGGTAATCAGGGCTTGGGTATTTTATTGGGTAATACAATAAATCTGCCAAGGCAATTGATATGAGCCAAAATGAGGGTAGGGAGTCCCTCACCATGTCTTGGTTTGGGATATTGGTGGGAGGGTTTATCTCCCTTGATCTCACTTCAGGAAAAAAAGAAGCACCACTTCAGCAGCTTCATCAGTGCAGTATATCACCCTATAGCCAGAGAGCACAAATCTGGGCACATCCCTTCCATCAGCTGCTCTGGACCCACATTCTGGGCTTCAAGGTGCAAATCTTGGTCAACGCTCTTTCACGTAGGGATGTTTAAGTATGTAGCTGACAGCTCTCACTTGCATTTTACATTATAGAGATGGCAACTCTGCAGGCACATCAGCATTTAAAACACTCTTGAGTTACTCTGTATGTAATGGTTCATGTGTTTGTGCCACTGGCAGGTCTGGCAGAAACCCAATATCCCTCCTGACTATGTGGCAACCCTAAGTTTAATGATCAAAACTAAAACAAAAAGCTTAGATAACATTAAAGTCACGTTTCAGCTCAATCCCTGTAACTTTGACCCACTAAGTCAAGGCTGAAAGTTTTCTGGGGAATTGTCCAGACGGACAGCCATGTAGCTCCCTTCAAAGCAAATAGACTTCAAAATCTCATCTGTTCCAGGGGATCATTTAAAAACTACCCAGTGTTGTTGCAGAGCAGAATTCAGGTCCGAGAATGAAATAAACCATTAACTTTCTGCCCTGCTGCAACTGGTGCCGTTCGGCTGAAGGGCAGGAGCCAGAAATTCACTCCTTACAACCTTTTGGGCCCATCACCATTTTTGATTCTCATTAATTGCCTCTCAGTAACGTGGAGGACCCCCAACGGAGATCAGTGCCTGACACCACAGATAGATATAGAGGTTGGTATTCCTCTCACCTAATTTTAGCTGTCTAAAGATTAGCTATCTAGTTTAAACTGGACGTCTAGGCTCCCTTTATAGTCAATGAAGAGTGATAGACACCTTTGTGGTAAAATTTGTCAAGGGTCCTAGCTGATGAATTTAATGTGTGTGTTTAGGCCTGAATTCAGCAAAGTACTTAAGCAAATGCTTATCTTTAAGCACATGAATAATCTGATCTCTGTTAAGTGGAGCACTTCAGCATGTTCTGAGTTTAAAGATCACCATGGGCCTAAGTGCTTTGCTGAATCACTGAGCACAGAGTCGGGCTTGACATGATGAAACATGGCAGAGCAGAAACCAAATACGCAGCATTAAGCTCAGAAGAAAGAGGGATTTGGGGAAAGGTGAAGGGAGGGAAGACAATGTTCAAGGGATGGCTGGAGCTCCAGCTGAATAAAAAGGACTGGAAGGCTTAGAAACAACCCTGGATGGGTATCTCCAATATCTGTAAAATTCCCAGTGGTCAAGAGTAGGTGCTCTGCCCTCCGTGTTGCTGCCACAGAAGAACAAGGTGACATTTAAGGCAATGGAAAAACAACAAATCCAAAACCAATAAAAGGGAACATAGCTTAAATCCAGATGCAATGAATTTATGGACATCACCACCACAGGAAGTCACAGAGGGCTTAACAGTATCAAAAATTAGGTTTAATATTTCTGAGGATATCCAGAGAGCATCAAAAATAATACCAAGAGGGGAAATTATGGTGTGATTATTCAGCAACCTTCTTTCAGGCTTAAGCTAGTTTCTAATGGCTAGAGATCAAGATGCCACCCACAAGGAAATGGCAAGGGAGGGCAGGCAAACATCACTCCGCAGATTTTGGTACCAACCACTGTCAGGTTCACACTGAACTGGTGTGTGGATCCATCTCTGTGGCCACTCTTTTGAACCTTGGTATGTAAAAAATCCTGTAACAATTTCAGCACTTAATTTAACCCCCTGTATTTAAATTTAAAACTTGAGCTACTGCAGTTAATGGGTGTTGGTTGGAGCACAGCACTGCATTAGAAAAGTCCAGTGAGACAACATTCATGTTTATAAAATACCCTGAATGATATCCCCACCTTTCTAATATCCTATTCCTTCAAACTCTATTCATGCTGACAAAAGCAAGATCTTAACTATTTCCTGAAGTGCGGGACAAAAACAACAGCTGGGGGGTTCTGTATGTGGATGCATGTTTCAGGTTTGCATGCACCTGTATCTGTAAGCAAATCTGTCCTTGGGTCTGTTAAGCTCAGATGTCTTCCCTAGCGTTTATTTTTCTAATCTTGGCATCATTCTGCCTGCAAATTGCTGACAGATAGATGTCATGCAGGTCCCATGGAAGAGGCTGGGGGAAAGGAGGGCAGCAGATACCAAACTCATTGTAGGGAGAAAAATATCGGAGAAGAGGCAAGACATGCAGAAGACCCAAAGTAAATGCAGAAAGTCAAATCCCACAGTAAAAATCACTTTCAATTGCACCACAAAGCATTAGGACCTTTCTGCAAGAATGGGTGCTTTATCAATTTGGGTTTGTGACCTTATTTTATAACCATGCTCTTCTTACAGAGCACTGCTCTGAGAGACATCTCTCTCTTCCAGGAAGGCCAAGTGATGTAAACATCTGGCAGCTCACCTTGCCTACAGCCCAGATGACAAAAAGTCACAACAGAAGCACAAAAAATTACTGCTGCACTTCAAATCAGGCATATCAGATGCCAGTGGTTGGAACAGCAGAAAGGCTGGAGAAATCTGAACTCTGACGAATAAATTCCCCTATTTTCTTACAGAAAATCTTTGAATGACAGGGTAATTTGCCCATGAGGCTCCAAATGGGAAACCAGCCTGAAAAACACCAGCATCTGGAGATTTTAGCTGTCTTGGTCTAAGAGACAGAGCAGACAGGGGAACCAAGATGATTTACTTTTTTTGGGGGAAAAAAAAGGACACTCAAGCAGAAAGTCAGAGGAATCTTTGCAGAGTCTGATACAGAACCACCTTCACAATCATTTTCTTTCTCTGTTTATACTATATTCCTTTTCTTTTCTTAAGCCTGTGATAGTTACGGGAAGCTGATTGGAGATGTTTTATAGTGCATGTCAGGAAATATTAATATCACCTTTTAATTACCATACAACACCCTGAGTGCTTTTACAGGATGTGGTGAGGGGGAGAGCTTTAGAGATAAAATGAGTAATAGAGCACCTTTCCATACCTAAGGCCTTTGGAGTGCTGAGCAGAAAATTAAATTAAAAAAAAACAAATCAATATTTCTAACACAAATACACTGCTTCTAACTCTTTTGAATTGTCCCTCATCTCTTGGTATTTTGTTTTTCTTAAATGGTCTCCCTGGAGACAAGTGATTGCATGAGGATCAGAGCTTTTTCTTAAAATAGAAGAAACTGTAAGTTTTTAACTCCTGGTGCCTATGAAGAAAAACCAGAACAATGTTTCTAACAACCCAGAAGCTGAATAAAAGGAGTCCCATATTTCGCACCTTGTATTTATTGTCTCCATTTTCTGGTCTCATCTCATTATATTTGGAGACCCCTCAGATAAGATATGAATATTCATTGTAAATTATCAAAATACAAAGTAAAATAAAGGGGGAATGAACAGTTCAGGCATTAGACTGGCAGACTATGGATAAGTATTCCTGGGTTTTGCTAAGCACCCAAGCAGAAACCCAGGTGCTGGAGGTGCACCGAGCAGCCGCACACACCAGCACACAGGTCAACTCATGGTCATTGATTTCAGAGGACTTTGGGTCAGGTTCAGCTAGCAAGCTCCTGAGTTTTGACTGTTCCTTTAAACTTTATTCCTTCTGCAGAAGGTACTGCCATTGATTGATTAAAATCTTGCATCACTGGCCCAGGCTTACTCACTCCCGCATTGCAATAACTATGATAATTACTGCTTCAGTTCCCCGCAAAGAAATGTGTATTTGTCTCTTTGTGGAGGAAAAAAATAATGCATTTTCCCCAGTGATCAGCAATTCACATGGATTTCTAATAATCAAAGGGTTTCCTCTGGTTCAGCAGCATGTTGTAAAGTAAAGTTTATAATGTTGAAACAGCAATTGCTGGCAGCTTTCTTCCTAATTTCTTGCATAAGAGAAGTGCAGAGACCAATTTCACATTTTACTGTTACCTTCAATAAAAATTAGCATTTAACTTGTCAGAAAGAGCTATCTCTCATGCCAAGCAGTGTCACAATGTTGAACGCTCTGCAGTAGTATGTTTCTGTTAGATTTTTTCCAGCAGCAGGGCAGCTCCCAGAATAAAAGAGCCAAGACTCAATTCCTTGTAATTATTGACAGACAGTTCTCGAAATGCATGTGTTTAACAAAAAGGCAGGCACAGAAGTAAAGCCCAGGGCCAAGTTTAACGGTCTATCAGTGATAGCCTGTAGCCAATGGACACTTGAGAAATCTGTATGCTGCCTGCAAAATGAATGAAAATGGCTTTTTAATTATGCATCAGCTGTGTAAGTTGTTAGAAGCCAAGCCATTTAGAAGCTGTGTGTTGGAAAGATCAAGATGAGAGTTTTCATCCTGGGAGCTCTTGAGTGTGGTTGCAACTGTCTTGCCAATAGGCAAAGCCAAAGCCTTTTCTGGTGGTTACAGCTGAGGGATTCGGATGCCGCTGCCACTGTCACCTTCACGTACGTGAGCTTTTTGCTCCTTCCCTCACCCCTTGCTCTCCCCCCTGCACCATGGATGTAAGGAATGGTCTCTCAAGGTGAGATCCCACAGCTAGGCTAGCTACATAGCTCACAGTGATGTGGCCATCTTGGCTTTGACAAAGGCCGATTGGACATTCCCAGTGTGGTCTCCAACAACAAATTCTCAGGCCAGGCCAACTCCCCAAACCTACACCCCACATCAAGTCACCCACCCTGCAGTGCCTGAGCTGGCTGTTTTAAATATATGTATAGCTGCAAGATCTTTTGCCGCTGCACGATCTTTTCCACTGCAATTACCCATATGTAAGCAGCCTGGGTGGGATTCTTCTCATTCAACTTCAGCTGCCTAACACGGAGCTGTCTACCCACCTGGGCTTTCCCTGTCATCAATGGAGAGAGGTAAGAACCGCCGGAGGGTGATTCACCACACCTCAGTTACGGGTCAGGTACGGTGAGTTGGCTTCTGGAGGCAGGTATTTCTCTCCATGGATTATAATGAGAGTCTAGACACCTATCTGCAGACAAACAGCCAATTCTGAGACAGTGAAGTGAGAGGAAAGCCACCCCAGATACCTGCCTACAGAGGCAGGCACTGATCTCAGCTAGGGGCCTTCAGTGTTACTGGATTGCAATTAGTAAGTTTCATAAATGTTGACAGGCCCAATTGTCTGTGGGAAACGAATTTTTTTTGGCTCCCTGACTTCCCAGAATTGCACCCCCTTGCATCACTTCCACCACTGACTCCATAGCACTTAAACCAAATAGAACCAAGGGCAAGAAACATTTGACTTGGTAGATAGCATTTTTCTGGATGTTGTTTGACCATGTCTTAAGGTTGGTCTTGCTAAAATACAGAATTTGGTAACATTGATGATGGGTTGGTGGATAAAGAGTTTCTTCCTTCATTTTCAACCATTTCCCTTTGCACAATCCTTAACATTAAACAGTGCTGAAAGTATTGATTTCATTTTTCTTCAATAGGAAGACCAGGAATCCGTGATAGGCTGCATCCTGGGGCCATTACTCAGGAAAAAGCTTTCTTTGACCTGACCAAACTCTGAGTTAAGGACCTCAATACTTGGTCCTTGTGAATAAACCAAAATGGAAACAACTGTGCTTGAACTAATGAGATAAAGATCACCCTCTCAGAGGGCTTTTAATCAAAACAATTGTCTTTGTTTCTGTACAAGGGGGGCTTCTTTATATAAGCCCATTATCTTTTTGAGTCTGGAAGGGATTCTGTAGGTTTCTGAAGGACTTTCTCATGCAAAAATCCCCAAACCTCTGATAGCAGACTACCCTGAAGTTTAATCACTTTTCATCCCAAATGCCCACCAAGCCTCTATTTTAGGGAAAAAGTTAAAAAAAACAGGGGAAAAAAAAATGCAAACAGGGATAATTACTTCTTATTCTAAATCAAATGACACCTTGTGTAGACTTTTTCTCTTAGGTTGTTTGAAAAATTTGCCAAAACTGTAAGGTTTTGAGAAGTGCTCAGATTTGGCTGAAATCCACACCACTGAAGGAAGGGTAAAACTCCAACTGACTTTAATAGGAACAGGATTAGGCCAAAAACGAGTACTTCTGAAAATCCCACACCATTATTTTTATCACTAATGTCTGAAGGGAATGTGTCAGACGCTCACAATTCAGACTCACTTCAGATGTAGATCCCAAACTTAACATAATGAACTTGATTAATTCCAAGAAAATATAATTAGAACATGTTTATAGGCATTAAGCCATTTTGATGAAAGAAATATTTTCCAGCCTTATGAAGAACAAGTCGAAACAGACTAGTGCAGGTTTAAAAATCTCAATATGATTAATGAATTGGATTGTACTTCTATCTGTAAGCAGAACAGTAATTTAATTCACTGATGAATAGTAAGAGGACAAAAATTAACCAAACATCTAGTACCTTCAAGTGCAAAAAACCTTAGTAGCCCTACAGCACTTGAAGAAGTTCTCCATTTAAACCATGCTCTGTAAGAAATGTATATACCTCAAAAACGGAAGACATCCCTTTAAGCTGAATTAATTACACTGATAGAACTATATTTATAGCCTTCAAACCTCAAGTATGAAAATAGTATTTCTATATTAGAGAATGATCTGGGCTTTCCAGATGTTATTTTGCAAGTTTTAGCCTTACCTCTGACAGTCTTAAGAAACAGGCTGCTTAAGGCATTCTTCCTTGAAATCAGAGACAGCACAGCAGTCCATCCAACACCACAAGTGAAAAGCTCTGTAAAGTCATTCCTAGGTTTAAAGCATTGCTTTGCATCTGGCCATTCAAAGGAAGCAATGGGACTTAGGGATTTTAAAGCTGGTGACTACAAAAAACGGTGAGCGTAGCTTTCTGCAGTTGGCAGCAGGGAACAAAAGAAGAGCTACACTCCAACTGGTTTCAGGAATTCAGCCCAGACTTTGACAGACTTTCAGGACTTAAAAGGGAGGAATGGGAAGGGAGAGCAGTTGGATCTGAGCCATCCAAAGGACTTTCTGACCCGGAAGGATTTCTTCAAGCTAGAATAACCATTCTGCGGTAGGCTTTGACAAATGTGCTTAAATAAACAAGACGGCCAAAAAAAATTACACTTTATACCATTTTCTGGAGACAAAAGGACAAACCGGCTGGAAGAAAGGCTATCTGTTAGTTTGTCATGGCTGATTCTCTTAAACTCACAAAGTCTTTGGTAATTGGGAGGGATTCACAGAAGTTCAGTACATTCCTGATTTTTGTGTAACAGTGATAACAATGTTAGTGATACGCTTGGAAACTCTCACCATTTTACATGTTCAAAGCATTGTACAAACATCACTTAATTAACAGTTGCTAAACAGTGTTTTATTCAGGTGGTTCAGATATGCCTTTGAAGGGTACATAAGTACTTAGATTGTATATTGTGAAACAATTTGATATATTTGTTCATTTTAATTAAGTTTTTCCATGTTTACATACATGATACAAGGTAACAAAACATGATTGTACAGGTGTTAGAAAGGAGGGGAATCACGGGGGCCCAAGGGGATATAGAGAGGTGTAATAGGATGAAACTGGAAAGGCAAATTAGGCAGACTATCAGACAGTATTTCCTACTGACTAAAAACTGGAGAACTTCTTAACTGTGCACCATGCTATATTTATGGCAGTAAATGTATTAGCCAGAATGATGCATGAGAAAGCTCAAGGAAAGCAAGTGAATTTCAGACACGTGTCCTAGAAATGCCACGGAAATATAGGGTCTAGTCCAAAGGCTATTAAAGTCAATGGAAAGATTCCTACTGAATGCAGAGAGCTCCAGATCCCAGGTTTCCCAAGGGAAAACCTGAAGGTGTCATTTCTGGCTCATTTTAACACAACAAAAAACTGTAGAAGAGAAGTCTGCACTAAACAGGGGTCACAACCAGCATCTGAATTCTGCTCTAGCTTAGCCCAATGATCAAGTAGCTAGCCCGTCTCAGCCTGCCTCCTTTATTTTTTATATTTTCATTAAAACTGAGTTAGTTGCATTGAAATTCAACCAGAGCTACTCATGTAGTAACAACTGATAAAATCAGTTATTTCCAAAAATTGGTCATAAAAGGCTGTTACAGCAGACAGAGCAAATGACCCAAGAACAATGAGTATTGCCCTTAAGTGTAGTCCTTAAATAATGGCATCAAGGTCACATCTGTCACAAGAATAGCAACTCTACTGCTGTCCTTTGTTTACTGCGGTCTTCTGCATTTGGTTCACTGAACAAGAGAAGGAAGTTTACATGGTTGTTAGAAATGACTGGAAATGTCCAGGGACTGTGGTCTTTACTCTAGATTTTAATTCTTCTCATAACATATTTTTCAGAGCTAATCTGACTTAGGGAGGAGACATAGTTCCTCTCCAGTGTTTCCCCAGAGACTTTGACCTCTTCAGCTCCTGGATTCCACCCCTCTGACCATTGCTAAATATGAAGACTATCCACCAAGTATAGTGTTGTATTTAGCCACGTTCATTTACAAAGCTTTTTTCCACCCTGTTCCCAGCTTCCAGTATTCCCTCTGATTTTTTTCCTACACTGAAATATCTTCCTGAGTTGTTTTTTTCTCATCTGTCTGTCCAGCAAACCCCCAACGTCTGCCCTCATACACTTACCATGGGAGTTTCTGTAGGACACTCAACTTACTGAAATGTGTGGAATTTCTTGGTCCTGCTAGTTAGAACATGATTTGGTCTTCATTCAAAGTGAAAGGCAAATATTTGTCTGGCAAGGTGACTCTAAGCATTTACTACGTGTTACTTATCCAGTTGAGTCTTGGCAGCTCTCCCTACCCTCATACAGACTGACTCTCCTCTCCTTTAGTTTTTTATGCTCAGATACACTCAAGCAAAACTTCTCCTGACTTACTGTGCTGCTGAGACTAGGAATACTAATATCTATTCTCTCAGTGTGGGGTGTAATACTGCATTCCCATTCATGTCTTCACCGTCTGAAGAACAATATCAGCCCTTCCTACCCACAAAAATAAATGCATTAAAGACTATGACTCGCTCAGGCAGGACAGTAATGGAGCCCATATAAGTACTTTTCTGGATAGACAAGACTTATTCCTAAAATGGGATAAACTTTCATCTCGCTCTTCATGAGGATAGTACAGCCATTTCTCTCTGGGATCTTACATGAAGAAATGAGTTCTTGTGAACGTTTCATTCCCTCCACCCTCATGAAGGACACTTGTTGGCATGTTTCCAACCATGCTAGAAGATTGCTGAAGCCTCCTGGAGGCAAGCCAAGCCATGTCACATCCAGGGGGCCCACTTTGCATTTTTGGCTTGTATGTGATTTTTGTTTTCAACTATGGTGGATAAAGTTTTCAAGTATATGATTCATCGGTGCTCTATGTCAAGCCTACAAATCTTTGCTTCTGAAAGCCTTCCCTTGCTCCTAAACTATATGCCAGTAGGGGTGACGTGACTTTATGATACCTATGCTGTCAACTGAGGAGAGCTTCTTTTAGTTAAATGTGATGACAACTGCACCCTATTTATACCAATGAACTTAGGCATATCAAAATAGTAACATCAAGAGGAATATCCTGGGCAAAAATTTCACACTGCTCAGTTTACACTTTAAAATAAATATTTCTTTAGCTTACAATTGATCACTAGCTACATATGTTAGAGAAGTGTTTTGTGGCTTTGACTCCACCCTGAAAACAAGAGAAGGTTTGGGGCTTGGCTCACTCAGGATTACAGGACTGACCAGGCATTCTCACGTGGATATAGGTTGCCATCCCTACAACCAAACATCCATGGTACCACTGGACATTTCACTCTGACTGAGGGCAATCTGAGCAGAAAACAAGTAGCAAGGGAAGAAAACTTGTAATTTTGTGGTTTGCATCGCTCTTAATACAATTATTACTAAGGGGCTGCAGTGCCTCTGTCCTCCGAAATTTTGGAGTGCCCTTTCTAAGCCAGAGTCAGTGCAGCTTCACTGGTTGATTGCAGAGTGGAAGGAGCATATCTGGAGGCCGGGCATCCCTTTGTACCACGGAATTTTAGGGGTGTCTTTAGGCCATGCTGAAACCAGAAGCAGAATTCCCCAGGTCTCAGCTTTCACCCTCCCTCCCTAGAGGCTGCCCAAGCAGCTGAGCACAGTCAACTGGTACAGGGCTTTTAGATGCATTTCATTTAATGGAGCAGGCGGAGGTTGTGCAGGCTGGTAGGATGAGCACACTGTTGCTTGTGGTCCCAGAAGAGTTATCCACTGCTCAGCCCATTTACTTAGCTTCATGCTGCGGGGAGAACTCCCCTTCAGAGGGTAGGCAAGGCTTGCCTGCATTGCTGGAACAAAATTTGATTTCTAACAGTCACTTTTTTTCTTTCGTACCCTGTGGTATGATTACCAGAATTCAGTCTGCTCCCAAATCCCCCTTCCCACCAGCTCCCACAACTTTGGAACAGTTTAGAGGTCACTCTGCATTTTGCTGTATAGCCCTAATTACTACTCAGCACTATAATTGATACGTTAAAGCCTATTAAAATATGGAGCTGAGCCACTGCTTTACAGTCACTGAGCTCCTAATGCCAAAAATCACTTACAGTTTGTTTCTGTGCTTCATTTCAGCTACTTTTAAATAAATGTCTCTCCCCAGGACCTGGACGATACGAAAAGGATTTAGTCTCAGAGTGTGAAACTTACAGCCTGCAGCACCAGAAAAATAAAGCGTTCTTACAAAGCTATTCAAATGGATTTCCCTCACTGATTGCTTCAGCCAAAAGTAAATTATAAGCCAGACATTATCAAAGAAAATCGCTGTAGCACATTCCAGTTCATTTCACTGTACAGCAAGGATTTGAATGCAGAGGTGCAGGCCTTCAGTCACATTTTCATATTTGCAAGGCAAACTCACACACTAGAGCAAACATTATTTATACATGTATACTTTAACTATCACTTCTGTTATTTATTATGGCAGAGGATGCCTTCAGGACATTCTTGAGGGGATGAGCTGTCTGGCATGCATATAAAACCAAAGCAGCAAAATCAAGTAAAATTAAACTTAGCAGAACTATTAAAAGACTTAGACACCCAGCAGTCAGGCAAGGCTCCTGCAGGACATTTCTAAAAGCTCATGAATACAAGATAAGAGGGGAAGGGGCTGCCAAAAGCCAAGGTGAAATGTGTGCTCTTGCATATCATTTCAAAAGAAACACAGAAACAGAGGGAAAGCAAGAGAGCTCAAAGGGCTGACCCACCCAAAAACAACTTGTGTCAGGGCAAAGAATAACAAGGACAACATACAAATGATGAGATAAATACAGCAGCAATTTATTAGAGAACAGCATTCTCAAAATCTAGGAAATAGAGGGGTTTCTGCAGGACATGCAAAATTCCACAAATGCAAAAGGACTAAACGAACTCTACCTATTTCAAGAGAATTAAATGCTCTGCAGCTAAGACCATGCTGGGAAAACTCCAAGTCAAACTGAATTCTTTATAAGTCCTTTTAAGAAATAGTTTGGCCAAAGTTTCCAAAGGCATCTCAAAAGTCACTGGGCACTTCTATTCAAGCATATAAATGGGCATGCACAGGCTAAAAGGGTTTTTTCTGTCACTATGTTTGTTTCTACCATCTGAGTCTTTTAAGGAGGCATTATACAGATGGAAATAAATCTTCATCTGTGTGGCATTTACACCACAACGTGGGGAACTACCACCAAAGACTGTCAGATGCAGCAGATAACATGTGGAGATGTCTCCCCAGCCCCAGGACAAATCTGGACTGACACCCCACAAGACATACAGCTTCAGAAGAGCTCAGCTAACTGCCTTATAACAGCGTCTTCATGCATTTCTCTGGTGCCACACTCAAGAGAGACAGAGGGAGAGGGGACAGAGAGAAAAAAAAAATATCTGCATTTCTAAAATCAGTGGGGGACCATTGGGTGTGATACCTGAGACAGCAGGAGGCTGGACTTTCCAACCCCGTGTTTCTCAATTCCTGTAGCCTTGCAGTTCTCACAGGGTTCAGCACATGTGGATCTGTTTCCAGATGACCTGGATTTGCCCACCAGGGAGGAGAACCCAGGACAGGCATTGAGATCAGCTTGCCTTTCAAGCTGCTGGGAAAAGCTCTACATCAGCTGCGTCTCCTATGGCACGGGGAACTGACCCACTTCTTAGAGCAAGTGGTGATACCAAAGTGATAGCCACCGAGAAAGCCCCATGGTGGAGGCCACGTGAGGGATGTGTGGAGTCAGCGTGCCCACATCCCACCTGGCAGACCTCTTGAGCGAGGACAGCATGCCACAGTTGGACACCACCCTCCTCCTTGCCCACTCCTCAGCAGACCTTCTCCTCTTTTCCATTTCACTTCTCGGTGCTTGCAGATGCAGCGTGGCCCAGGTCTGGATTTAACCCGACAGGACATTCCCAGTGACAAAATGATGCCTGAACAACCT
This sequence comes from Pandion haliaetus, assembly GCA_013401275.1. NCBI lineage: Eukaryota > Metazoa > Chordata > Aves > Accipitriformes > Pandionidae > Pandion > Pandion haliaetus. The sequence continues at coordinate 64,283 of VYZV01039837.1, read as the reverse complement.
CAGCCCCTTTAGATCTTACTACATTTTGGATGTGATCCTCTACAGCTGTATTACATATCCAAACTCTGCATATCACACTCAAGTCTCTGATAAGGAAACGGCTGCTTCTGCAACTCTTGCATTTGGCTGTAACCAGTACGTTATGACAGTTTGGCTCCCACTAAATTCTCCCTACCCTTGGCACACTCGGGACAGCATCCAACTCCTCTCCCATCTCCTAAAAGAAGGAGGATTTTATTCTGGATCCATGAGAAGAAGAGATAGGTCTCTGCTGGTGTTTATGGGATACAACTCAGCTTCGTAAGATCAACATTAATAGTGTTTGAATACATAACACTCAGTCAGCTTACCGAGGAGGTGCCATCATAGCTTCTGGAGTGCATTGGACTGACAGCCTGCAATATATGCCTTATACATCACCCCTGCTACACGGTAGCACTGAGCCAGCCTCAGCCAAAGTCAATAAAGTGCCATGAAGGCTCAGGATAAATTTTAACTGGAATAGCAGTAATTGTGTCCGTCACCCTCTGGAGATGTAGAGAAAGCAAAACTCTCTGACACTGTTTAAGGACCTTTAAACTGCAGGGCAGACTGGCCATGGAAAATCCTCTAACAGAATGAGATTGTCCCAAGGAGCTTCTGGAGAGGCAGTGCGCAATGCAGGAGCTGTACACTGCAGAGCAGCGATTTGTTCCAGTTTTGAGATATGCTAAGAGACTTTTCCATGATTACTTCCAAACCGGACAAGTCTTTTCCTGCCATCTGAAATACATTCTACTAGTGTAATACTGGTTTAGGGAAAAAAAAGAAAAAATTTTAAAAAATTATCCTGCAGCTAAGCTATGCCTAGGAAACATTGTGGAAAACAAATTTTGTCATGTGAGTGCTGGAGGATAGATGGGTGTTTTTAACCAACAAGATGATTGTTGTTCTAAGCTAGCTCTCTTTGTGCTCATCAAATGGACTATGCATTTCAAAATTAGTAGTTAATAATAAAATGTCAAAGGGTGAAGGAAGTGCAGGTTTCTCCACATAGCTAGGTCCCTGTTTGGGAGTTTCTGAGCAGTTTCCACATCCATTTGCTATTCAGCCATGCTGCCAAAATGGCCAATAAATGGAGCAGTCATAGTCATGCTTTTTGTGCTATTCATCCCCGGTCACTCTACATCAGACAGACGCAACTCATTCATTTCATAAGGCCACCAAACAGAAGCCGGGTGGTGAAGGCATCCGGTCCCTGCTGACTTGGCTCAGGTCTTCCTCGCGATGAGGGTCTCCATACACCACTATTGGCCCTTGGAACAGCTCAGCCGCCAAAATTTGTGTTCCTTTCTTCCGATTAGTGAAACAGAACCACGTTTGTCAAGGAAATGCTCACAGTGATCTAATAGGTCATTCCTATCTTTAACTTCTATCATTCAAAATAGAAGGAAATTATTTTCCAATCATTTGAAAGTTCGCATTGTGAGCAAAATAAAGCAAAGTTCACTAACCTTTCATTTGCTTTGTGAGTTTTTCCTCTTATGAGTATTTAAAGAAATCAGATGTGACAATCCTGGACAATTAAAGTGTTTAAGAAAGGTCAAAAATCTCCCCAGAATAGAGAAAATGTGATGTTTCCAAAAGGCTGCTAAAACCTTTCCAGTAGATTTTGAAATAATAATAATATTAAAAAAAAAAAAAGCCTTCTGTTTCTCTGCCAAGTGCCACCAAACAAATCCATGTTAAAGCCAGAAACTTCTCTTGCAGGCTAGTGCTGCACACTAGAAAGATAAGTTTCCTGATCTGAAAATTAATCTGAGTCATGTCTGCATTTTAGCATTTGTGAGGAGCACTTTTGTAATACNTTCACACAACTATGAGGATGAGATCAAGCACTGCAGTGCTGCTCGTTTTTTTTTTTTTTTTTTTTTTCTTCAGATAAAGAGATTCTGTAACACAGCAGACATTACCACATTGTCTTTGTGCTGTTGTAACTACAGCAGGGAGGAATTACAGGCTGGGATTTTCAAGGGCATGTTAGCCATTTGGTTCCAGCTGAAACTCCACAGAACTGGGCACCTAACCCGCACTGTAACCATCATGCTCCAGCTTTCCAAAACGTACAGCAGGGATTTCAGCCTCTTCTGGCACAGATTCCTGAGCTAACCTCACCTCTTACGTTAATAATATCAAGTTTTTCCTTCTCCAGCAGAGAGTGGGACTGGGATGAAATTCAGTTCTGGCTTGCTATAGTCCTATTTCGAGAGCTCACATGAGACTCTCCTCCTAGAAGGATCAAGAAAGTCTCTTCAGCCTCCGGCTATTGTGCACCTCACAGCAGGTGACAGCAGTGTCTACAGCTCCTTGGTTGTTTTCCATGCAATCTTTCACAACGTCATTTCTCTGGAGGCTTCAGCAATGGCAGTGGGTGGGAGAAGGGAGGAGGACAAAAGGATGGCCTATCTACAGGTGCTTTGGAAAGGTCGTTTCAGTGTTGGCATCTTGAAACTTAATGGTCTTGTGTGTTTGAGCACCTCCATGAGGAATAAACAAAGCCTGCTTGAAGGACTCGCTGGGGAATGCAGTGGATCAGTGACATGACTTTGTTTTAATACTAAATTGCTACAGTGTCACTCCTGGATAAAATAAAATAAAAGCAGAAATGCTCAGCCCTGGGTCAGAATCAGCTCTGTCCTTCAGGCTATGCTGTCACACTGTGTCCTGGTGATCCAAATGTGGTTGACACTACTAGAGAAAAATGGAAATTTAGAACAAAAGACACAGGCAGACCTAACCCCACACATGGGAAGGGTAAATCAGCACTGGGTCCAGCTGCCAGCCCAGGCCTCCAAACACTGAGTATTGCTTCAACTTTCTAAAAGTCGACAGTCACTAAGGACATTGAGCAACGTGGTATCCCCTTTGCAACACAGGGTCTCTGATGCAAGGGATGTATTTTGGGCTGCAACCATTTTAAGTCTGCGTGCTGCCCTCACTATTAGCCATGCATGTTTGGGCCGAACACGGAGACCAGGAGCAAAGGCAGGCACCCACCGTGCCTTGGAAGTGACAGCTCTTCACCCAAAGAACAAGCCTGAATAACAAGTAAAGTGGGCGAGAGAGAGTTTATCGTGGTCTCCTAATTAATTCCTCTGTAATGCAAAATTGATACTTATTCCCCATCTAGGCATTTTCCAAAGTTTTTTTTTTTTAACTACCTCTAATCCCACTCTGGTTATTAGGTAGCAAGACAGCTGACTGCACCTACAGCCACAGAGTTAATGTCTGATGCAGTCACGGAAGCCAAAATTTGTCTCCGAGTATCCTTTCACAGCAAACTCGTTTATGGCAACCTGCTTAATGGCAAACTGGTTTACACCACAACCTGCACAGCAGAAGTCAGCTCCCATTTGCCCTGATGAGGCCAAAGGGGACGTATCTGTACCATGACTCAGCAATGATTTCATCACAGATATTTATTAACTGCATTTTTGGGAGTGCCTGGTGATGTCAGAGGTTGTTGCAGCGATTGTCATTATTAACGCTGCTGCTGGGCACAGCGCAGCATTGCTGTGCTTTGGTTTCCTGCTCCTCCACCTGACTCTCCCAGGAGGTCTCTGTATCAAGTGATTTGCACTCTCTGGCCTAGATATTGCAGGACAACCATTACATAGATTTCAGCATCTTTTTTTTTTAAATGATGCTAACCTTCCTACTGTGACTGGATCATAAAAATATAGGCAAGCTATCATTTAGTAGGACACCAATGAATTCACCTTCTGCCTAAGTATTTTTGGAAATATTATTGGCTCAGCAGGGTATGAGACATGAGTAAGGGAAACATTGAAAAGTTCACAATACCTGGTAAATAGGCCATGCAAACCCAGTCCAATGGGTTAATTACCTCTTTCCATTTTAGAAAAAGCTTATGTAATAAGCTTCATTCTTTTCATAATCCTATAAATCTTTTTTTTTCTTCTTTATAGAGCTTGCTCTTATTCAGTGGACAGGAATTTAGCTATGGGTTTTAAATAAAGAACAATCAGACCTAAATATAATCTACCTAAATTAGGTCCTAGGAAATGTAGCAATATTTTTCTTCAAAAATGCCAGTTTTATACAAAACAAAATTAAAAAAATTCTTTTCAATCAAATTATGTCAGTGCAAAAATACAAAGAAGAAAAAAAAAGACCAAGAAAATATTTCAAAGGAAGTAGACCCCTGGGAAGATAAAAGTGCTGTATATTAGGAGAATGATAACAGGATTGGCACAAAATCAGAAATTATAAATATAGACCAGTGGTTCTCAGCCCCTTCTGTACCATGACCCCATACTTCAAGAGAGAAAAATTTGGGACCTTATCCATGTAGCCATCAAGAAAAGAAGGGTGGTTGCCTGCTCCCTGGGGACAGAGAACCACAGATCCTACACAGAGGATACTGAAGCAGAACTCCCTGGAAATCCAGAGTTAGTTTCAAACAATAGCTGCATGGCTTTTTGGAGGACTTACCTACATAATTTCTTAATCAAAAGCAAAAATCTATCATCCAAGCTCCTACTACTGTTGCTAAGAAATGTTAATATCAGAAAATAGGCCCCTAAGTTGTTTAGATATCTTGGGAAATGTTAATCTCCGATCTCAAGACCTATTTTCAAAAGAGGCCTGGAAATCAGGACTGCCTTGCTGAAAAGATGATCAGCAGCTGAGAACAGCCCAACTCTTTGTGCCATGGCTCAGATTTCAAAGTCCATGAGATCCAGGCTGCTGACTACCTGTGCCAATCCAAATAATGTCATCAGTCACCTAAAGCAATTAGGACCTGACATGCCAGTTATCACCAAAGCAACCTAGTCATCCAAGTTTTATCTTAGTGGCATCTCTTATTTCCTTGCCTTGGCCTCATCCTGGCCTTGACGGCAGAGGCAGCTGTTGACCTGCACCCTCTGGGGGACCCTCTCCTTCCATTTGGGAAAGTGGGTCCAAAAACAGCTCAAGCTGGCTGTTCTGCTGTTATTAGCCTGCTGATAGAGGGGGAGGTTGACTTAGTCACTAGCATAACTACAAATATGTTTATAGGAACTCATATCCCCTGACCAAAAGTTGAACTCATGCATTTTGCTTAACTTGTGAATCACATGCTCATTGCCAACACATATTCTTTTTTGTCCATCATGTCTCGTGGTCTCCTGTCTGTGCACAGCTACATGCCTATTGGCAGGGATGTAGCGTTGATGCCTTCTTGGTTTTTCCTTTCTGCCTTTGGCTTTGGTCCAGGGAAAGGAACAGAGGTTTAGCTGGAGAGTGTCACTGACACTAACATCCTTCTCTGACCACCTCAGCGGAGGGGAAGATGACCGTGAAACCACTCAGTAACTTAGCTCAAATTTCACTTCAGTTCTTCCCTCACATATGCTCCCCTTGTTTCTTTCAGCAGACATGGAGAGATTTCAGTTAGAAAGCTGAAGATACTATAGGCTGGTTAACTTTAAAGGATTTTGTGGCAGTATGTTCACCTAAAATACAAGCCAGGTTCTCCTCTGTGGTCTTACCCAACTAATTGAAGTGTCCAGTGAATATAGCCTCTGGGAAGGCACTTCACATTCAGAAAAAGTAGGTTTGCATTTTGATTTTCATGACCCAGAACTAATAACATGTTTATCACAGCTGTCCTGCTATATGGGGGAAAGACCACGAATATGAAATGCACTTCCTTCCCCACTGAAGCTCTGTGAGCCAGTGCCACCTTTCCCCACTGATGTATGTTGATCTCTTCTTTTGGGGGAAGAAGGGGTTGGTTGTTTTAGCCATGTTTGGAACCAAATCCCAAATCCCTTGCAAGAAAAAGATCTTCTGCAAAGATTGAGGGTGCTGCCCTTTACTTGTGTCTGGCCATGCTGCAGCAAATGAATGGGACTGTCTCCATATGAGGCTTCTCAGAAGTGTCCTCAGCTTATCAACAAAGCATGGCATATAAATGAGAACTTCAGCAAGAAAACAGAAAAGCTCATCTAAATGCCAGCAGGGCCCCTCACCCCCACACGCAAGACAAAAAGGACTTTCATGCACACAATGATTTGTTTCTTGTATCTGACTCAGACGGCCAAGCACAGAGCAAATTTTCACCATCTGGCCAGACTTGGGTGGGCTCTGTCTCCTCCCAAAGAGGGAAATGTTTATTGAGGAATAGACCTTAATGGTGTGTCTAAGTGGTGTTTGAGTGAACATGACTTGGGGACAGTCGGGGAGCAATTCAATGACCTATCAGGGAGTGCTGGTGAGAGCCAGGACTGCTCCTTTCCACATAAACTGTTTTCAGGGAGATGGCTTAAACCCAGGTGTTTCTGTTACTTGGCTCATCATTGCTCCAAGGAACATTCCTGGCATTTCTGCTTCCTTCTTGAGGCTGGGTATGTGGGGAACACCAGGGCACCCTCTCCAAAGACCCACCTGGGATGGGGCTTCCTTCCACCATTGCTTGTGAAAATCTTCACAAGCTGCCTGTGCTCTGCCAGGGGATGTTGAAGATCTGGGCCCTGACCTCTAGACTTCAAGCACCCCAGGACCTGTCAGGTGAGGGTCTTCCCCTCACCCTCTTTTCTTCCTCACTTCACTGCTCCACCGTGTCTGAGATATATCAGTATGAACAAGGCAATCAAGGAGGCCACTGGAGGTTTGGGGACTACCTGACCAATGGTGATACGTTCTGCTACCAGAGAGGTGGTGACACCTTACACCGCTTGGACGTGATTCACCAAAAGATGCCTGTTACCATTCTGAAGCCAGCGGGGATTGCCAAAGAGAAGTCACTTCTGCCATCAGTTTTTAAGATGCATTTGTCCCTGGGATCCACGGTATGGCTGAACAAGTTTTCTAATTTATGTCTGGTCAGAATGAGAAGAGAAACCTAAGCAAATATGAATAAATTATGGTCAGCACACTTAGCTGGCCTGTGGAATGTTAACGATTTTCTGTTGTTCTGTTATATTCATTCATCCATGATGTGCCTATTACAATAGAGCCTCCCTGTTCTGTGCTACTGCAGAACAGCCTCTCCGGTGGATTTATATAATTCATATCAGTAAAATTTTCATGTGTGCTAATACACGAGACAGCCAGAGAGAAGAAAGAAAGTTTGCCTTGGGGGGGAGCAGGGAGGAAAAATACCATCAGCATCAGACTTAGACGACTCACTTAATAGATTTCCTGGAATATACCCATCTTGCCAATAGGAGATAGTAGCTTCCGTAAAGCCATCTCATTCACACAACATATGGGAGCGCGGAGTGTGGGGAAGATGAATCCTTAGAGATACCTTTTGAAATGTAATAGGATCTCCTGGCTCCCTCAGCCATGCTGCCTATTACCGATTTAATAGTAGAAGAATGAAATGCATCTGTGTATCTTTTTCCACTGCAGTAAATACTTTATCTGCAGCTACCAGTTTAATCACACTGTACACAGCACTCTGCTCCCCACAGGGAGCCCGCGGAGAGCTCCCGGCCACCCCTTCGCTGATCTGCCACAGGGGCAAAAGCCCCGGGATCAACACTGCTGTCCCAGCAGTGGATGGGGAGGGTGAAAATTCACAGCCTTCTAGTTCCTACCTTCCCCTCCTAGAGAAACCTGGACGGGACACAAAACTGGGTGACCCCGCACACAGAAAAGCAGCAGCCATGGTGAGAGGCATGGCGCTGGGCCCCTGCCACCCCCTCAGCACTGAGACTCCAGGCTTTGCTCTCCTTGCTTGCAGTGACACTGACCGTGGGGTCCCCTCTGTCCTGTTCCTTCCTACCTGTTCAGGTCCCCCCCACCTACCATTGCTCTCCTCACCTGTGGGGTTTTTTTGCCCTCTTCTGATCTCTTCCCTCTCTCTATCAGTTTCCTCCCCTTTCACACATTTCCTTCTCTCCTTTCCACCATTAGTTTTCCACCATTCTACCCTCCTACCTCACCCGTATCATCCTCTTCCAAACTTCACCCCAAGGCATATATTCTCATGGGAGCTCTTAGGCAGTAAGGAACAACTGGGCTCATAAAATATCACTAATGGTCTGCTTATGCACATCTTTCCTCTTTCTCCTTCCTCTCCCTTTCTTCTCTGCTCACTGCAAGCTGTGGGGGCAGAGACATAATTTTCCCGCATATTTGCTGGCATGCATTGCACGCTATTGTTCTCCTGAGCTGTGAACCTACCCAGTGCTGTAGTAAAATCAAGTGGCTTAGACAAGGGATACAGTGGATATATTTGCCTTGTTTCTTGGAAACCTGAAAGCCAAAAACCTGTTTAGTAGAAAATGGTTGGACATTTTTGCACTGGGAACTGGAGGAGGGAAGAACTTTCAGCCAAAAAAATATCAGTTTTCTAACAGAAAATGGAAATGTAACTAAAGCAGATACTAATAAAAATGCTCAACTAACACTCCAGTTTCCATCTTGAAGGAAAAATTTCCAGCAGCCTTAGCACAGTATTTTGTATAACTGAAAATCAGTTTCTAGTATTATGTTTATTCTCTGTGAGTTATTTATTTACAGAAAAGCAAATCTTTTGGGGCTTACTCTTGGTATGAAGGATTTTTCCAAGATTAGTCACTGTAGTCAGCCTTCCTGATTAAAAATATTTATTGGAAATCAGTAAAAGATCAAAACATGAAATGTGAGGTCCTGATCATTCATTAGACTTCTAGTAATGAATTCTTCCAGCATGTATGATTTTCCTTGAGTAATAAAGCTTCATATAGTTGTTTTAAATTCATCAGGTCTCGTCCCACCCTCAGCCCCCCAAAAATCTTGAGAAAATCTCATTTCACAGTTTCCCATAAAACCAGGTGCAAAACAGCTGCTTTGGGCATGGAAGGATTCCTGAAGCACTTCATTGGTATCAGTAGCCAGTGAAAACCCATGAAATTGAAGGGATTTTGATAGGTACATTCACAATCCTCCAAGAAGGTGCCATGGAGGATAGTATGGCTGAGCTAGTGTTTCCCACATTTGGAGGAAGGACATTCACGCGATCTAGTTTTCCATACTCTGTGAAATTTTGCAGTAATGGCTTCATTCGACTCTGTGTTATTATTGAAAACACCCTTGGTTTGCTCTGCGGGGATGGTGTGGATGACTGCACTGCTATCTCAAAGCTCACTGAGACCATCCACTGGAGAAAGGAACTTTCCAGTCTTTCTTTAATGACCGTCGCTATGATAAATGGCTTTGGCTATTTTGTGTAGCATTTATAGGTTGTTGCTGCCTTCCCCTTACACCTTTCACTGAATCACTTGTTTATATATGTCAACTAAAACCTTAGTTAGTTAAGAGGGGGATTTTACCTATAACTGTATCCAAAGCCAATTAAAGACAAAATCTCTCCATAATTCATCTTCTCCGGCAGTACTTTGACTGATCACAAGGTTTCCTTCCATTGATTACCTGTCTTACTATAAGCCTTGCTTTAAAATTGTTCTCTCCAGGCAGGTTCTATAGGAACTGTAATTTAATTTAGCAGTAGTATCAGGAGCTAGGTGATTCAGTCCTAGAAATATTTACCACCTATGCCCCATTCTTCCTCCACCAAACTGAGTTCTGCAGCTTCATGGGAAGATCATTTCAGTGAACATGTTTTCATCCACCTGGAGAGTGAAGAGGCTGAGATCATGTAATGTAATAAAGCCTGTAAAATTAATCCTAAATCATCAAGGAAGCAAAAGAAGCAGCTGCAGGTTCCAGGTTGCTAGCTGTTGGGGGTTTTTTTTATTAAAACTCCATCAAACTACTTAGTGTTCAGCATTGATTTAAAAATATGCTGTTCTTAACTACTGGTTAGGCATTTCATTCACTGTGTATGGTATTTGAGGAAGACATAATGATACATGCTCAAAAGAGTCAAAACAGTGGATCAAACATTGATACTCAAAGAATGACAGTTCTTTTTTCCAACCCTACTTTAGATGATTATTTTAAAGAAAAATACAATAGCTTTAAGAAGACAAGTCACCTCCTGGGACAAATTCTGACTCCACTGTATTGTAAAGGATGTTTTCCAGGGCCAGGGGGCAGATGGTCATTCTGGCTATAAGACTGATACCAGTGATATTCCTACTGTGAGGAAAGTATTCAATTTTCATCATTTGCTTAAAAAAGTACCGCTTTGTTTTAACAAATGGGAACATAAATGAAAGATATTTCTGAGTGCTCTGCTTACATGAATATTTCCCAGTGTTTTTATATCTCAGTTCTCTAAGGAATAATGTTTTCAATTTCCTTCTGAAATGTAAAATAAGACCTCTGGGCTTAAGGACTCCATAAACGATAGTTCTTACTTGCTTTCTATTTAATTAGCATGAAACAGATCATGTAATCATTCAGGGATAAATCCTGACCTCTCTGGAGGGAGAGGAGAGAAAAGAATAAATGAATTTTCTTCTCTTGTCAATAGCAAAAAAACAAATGCAGAAAATGTATGAGGGTGAACTGGCACTTATCATCCTATTGAAAAGTCAACCTCTAATCAGAGGGGCAGACTGGCTGGTGAAAGTAACTTACCAGCAGTGGTTGGAGAAGGCATTCAAAATACTGCTCCACATGCTCTGTGCCATTACAAATCTTACTCCGAATAAACAAGAGTTTTCAACTGCTAAACAAGAGGCATTTATCTTCCACTGCCTGCATTACCAGCATATTCCAAGTTGTCTTTTGGTTAAGAAAAGGCCACAGATGGTGAAGAACCATTATATAACTATGTCCATAGGCAAGACAAAACCTTGGCCCAGTGCTCTCAAAACTGTCATTATTTACTGACAGTTCTCACAATTTTCCATTGCGAAACCTACCTCTGGAAAAGCAAGCAGTGATACTAACACAGCCCATAATTGGTTAGAGACGCACAGCTGAGCTTTCAAGCTCACAGGCTCTGGAGACCAGAGCACAGGGACTAAAACCAGGACATATTCCATGAGCAATTCTCACATCCAAAGCCATGTCCCCTCCTTTTCCAAGGAGATGACAAAATTGGTGACACAGGAGGCTTTCATCACAGCTTGGGTAAGCCCTGAGCAGATGAGGTTGGAAAGGAGCTCTGAGATGCTGTTGTGTGTGGAAGGGATTACTTTAAATACTACTATTACACTGCTTAAGTATCGTTTGCTTTAACACTGGATAGCCAGACAACTCCGGATACGGAACAGGTTTAGCATTGACTGCAAAAAGGAGACTGACTGTTCCTCAAAGTCTGTTTTTGCAAGAGATGCATACTGGTTTTGGCCCAGGGATTTGTTGGATGTTGTAAGCCTGACCTGCTGTTCTCCTGAACTCCAAATAGCCGTTTGTGCCCAGTCTGCATTTATTTTCCCCTGGAGAGACTACAACAGACTATAGATACAGCAATAAACATCTGAAATGCCAGGAGAGACAGTCTACTAAAATGCACGAGGGTAAGGACATAAATGAATGGAATGAGCAGGTACTGGAGAAGCAAATTAGACACTTGGCTTCCTGTAGCTAATTTAAATGGGAAATGGGAGTTGTTCCAGGTATTCAGTAAACAGGCTTGTAAATTAGCTTCCCACAGTTTCCTTATGCTTCTGTACATGCATAAAGAGCATGTACTGCAGTTCATTGCTTTAACTCACTTTGCTTCAAAAATCAGTGAATTTTTCCATTATTTTCAGTTATTTGCAGAAATGTTTTCATACCTGGTTGTGAGCAAATAGGGTAGGAGATAACTGGAAGTGAGTGCTGGGCTGTTAATAACCAGGTAGCCAGATTCTTTATTCATGAAATGTTTCTTGAGCCTGGTGTTACCAGGGGATACAAAACTGCTTTTCAGTAGCTGATATCGCCCTGTATGAGAGAGAGAGAGAAAGAGGCTCAGAACAGCTTCATATCTTCATCCCCTTCTTTAATTCCATGTGAATTAACTGGAGGCCAGTAAGGCTTCAGAGAAGTGCAGAGGGAAGGGGACTGCTTGCCAGAACTGAATCAGCTCCTGTTCATAGGGAAAAGGGGTCTGGAAAAATGGTGTAAACCAACCAATTACTTCAGACTGCAATTTTAGCCCTAGATTAGCTTCAATCCTTAACCCAAGATTAATCTATATGACAACAGATCTAACTGCCTGTGCTTGCCTTCAGAATACCTGTTCTCTGGCTAAAGACAGCAATGAAGATGGTGTTACTGAGTTCATTATAGTCTTTGGCGTGTAGATACACGTCCCATAAGCTTTAACAAACAGTCCCTTCCTATGTGCTTCCTACCCTTACACAGGACGTAACGCAAGAGTGGAGGAGCTGTGTTTCCCTTGCTTTCAAAATGGTCAGAGACTGATATGCTTTAGCAATATAATGTCNTTTTGCTGGGAATATTCAATTTCCTACATTGTCCATTTAATTTGAGTGCTAAAGGCAAAAAAGAAATCAGCATTTCCAGTTCTGCTCATTCCTTATATGGTGAAATGTTAGATAACTTGCATTATTTATAACCTGCACATTTGGTATTTTTTTATAACGGGGGGAGGAGGAGGACATAGTGGGCAAGAAGATTCTGGATTTTTTCCAGTCTAACTGAAGAATTAAGAATTAAACTGTGTCACAAGAGCAGTCAACTTTATACCTATGCCTTGTAGAAGGGCAATTCTTGAGCTGGGCAATTAAAATTGGTGTAGTTTATGACATTAAAAAGGGACTTACATGCTTACCGCATACAGCATGGTAAGAGGTAATGAACATTGATCGTAAAGCTTTGAGCTATAAGGTAGTCTTTAAATGCTTGAATTTCAAGACCTCCACACTTCCCAACTCAGTAACACTTCTAACAATAAGACACTGGAAATAGGGTTTTAGACTTACAGAGATGGAAGATGTCTCATATAACCTCCTGGCCTTCTCCCTGCCATGACTGTGTTGCATTTTCAATCAAGATGAGCTGCCCGACACAGCTGAGCTGCTGCTCATTCCCAGGTAAGGTGCTTTCTATCCCTCTTGTCACTGTTCTCCGTGCTGTGTTGTGTCATCCGGTTATTTTAATTTTCATCAGTGTCATTGTTCCGATGCTAAATCCTGCCAAACCACACTAAAATGACTATTTTCCCCACATGGTGCTTATGTCATGCATAGTGTGGAGCAGACTCGTACCCCAGTCCCAGGTTTCACAGACATCACTCACCAACCCCTCTTCCACACCTCAAGAGGCTTTTATTTCACATGTGAAGTGAAGGTCACACAATTACCCCACTGCTTACCTCAGTCCCCTGATCAGCGTGTAATGACATTTCTCTGCCATATTCATGAACTAGACCTTTTTTTAAAATTGGGAAACAGGCAATTTTATTTCATAGAAATCACTTTAGGACAGATGACCTTTACCTTAATGCATGTGGCACAAATCTCTTTCAGGCATGCTGCAGGGGTACGTCACAGAAAACTCCGAGGGCACATAAAGCTGCCCTACGTTATCTTCCCAAAATGTCAGTTATTTCTGCCTAACAGCATTTAACCTGGGGGGAAAACCTCTTCGCATGCAACAGTCTTTGTCCTAACTCTTCACTCAGCAATAGCAATGATATATGGAAGATCACAGGTTATTTCTAAACTAATACTAAGCCTAAAGCAAAGGTAAGTAGGGCATGACATATGTGAATTTAAAGGCAGTCTTTAGCTGTGGTTAAAGATTGCTTGCAGATGTTGACTACTGATTTTTACTTTCATTGCCTTGCTCTGTCTCTTAGAATATTGTTTTCAATGTCCTCATTGTCTTATTAGCTTTCTCTTCCCCCTGGATCCAGTGACATGCAAAAGGAATGACGGTAGATCTTACTTTTTCCTGCTCCATGGCAGAGAGAAGTGTAGGGTTTCATAGACTGTAAACTATTTCTTCTGCACTGAGAGACTGACTGCATGGGTAGAGCCCATTAAATATAGCTATGCTGACAGTATCGCTTCGGAGAGTTCTGTGGGAAAAAATCTGTCTGCACTATGTTGGTACCTCCAGCCAGGCAGAGAGCTGTCTTGATAACTCATTCAGATAATGAATAAAATGTGGAATGAATTCCATGCAGGATCAGCACTCTGTTGATGTGAGAACTGGTTGCAAAGCGTACGACAGGATCCTCCTGTGGCTGTTGTTTTAAGCTTGGCAAATACCATGGATTGTATATGCTAAAGTCAGGATATTATTAAAATAAACCCCTCAAAACTCCAGAGAGTTAAGATATGATACGGCTTCCTTTGAGCTCAGGTCCCCTTATCGCTGAGATATGTTGTATGTGAATGCAATTTATATGAAGTTCTTTAAGACTAGAACAGCCTGTTATTTCTGCCATGCCCAGGAAAATCAGGAAAGGTATGTAGCAGTAATAAATCAATTATTTCTTACAAATTAGACCAAGATAGCATTGCCTAACAGCAGTCTTCCAGATGGCTGGGATGAAAGGTGGACTGGGCTGGAGGGGAAGGGAGGATTTCTAGATAACCGGAATAAATGGGATACAGTTTAGCAGTAGAACTGAAAAGATCCAGAGGAATGACACCTGTGTGCAAGGAAACAGATATCTCTTAGGTTATGTCACTGGGTTGGCAGAGAAGGATTAAACAAAGACATTTCCTAGACATCATCAAGGAGGCAAATTCTTTATGGTGTTGAATTAGGAGTAACCATGGGGATAGGAAATGACAGATTTAAATAAAAACGGGGTCATTTCTAAATATTAGGGGCAAAATATACTTTTCCCTAAGAGATAAGAAACAGCCAAGGGAGGAGTGGAGGGGCAGGCACTAAAGCAGCCGGTAGGAAACTGAGGAAATGGGACAGCAGCCCCAAAGCCAGCTGCTACGCTGTGCAGAAATCAGCTGCCGGTCGCCTCTGACGCTGTCTTTCCCTGGGGCCTGGATGAGGATCAAGTGTTTTCACCCGCTCTTCTTGGGCTAATTGCCACTCTGCCGTTGTGCACATGGTAGAAACCATCCCTGAGAAGTGGCGTGTTTCTACTCACCCAGTAACCCTCCCTCAAAGGACACAGGACGCCTTCCAGCTATGGCTAGGAGAGACCGGTCCAACACTTCCTCAGACTGGGATGTTGGAAATAATAGTAATTACACACACACAAAAAAAGTTTTGATCCTGCAAGTCTATTTCAAATGTAACTCCCAGAAGCAGTAGACTTTCAACTGAGCAGAGCCCATAACCAAAGAAACCTGATGCTAATTACCTAGACATTAACTCAATAATATCTATATTTTGAAATATTGAAACATTACATATATTAATACTAATATATTAATATTAGTTATTTTAACGTTCATCTGTTCCTAATCATGGGAGTAAACCCATTAATGTTACTGAAGAATATCTATACATCAGTTCCTAGAAAACAGCAGAGTTTGTTGAGAAATCTTGATTGTCAGAGAAACAGGCAATTACATGAGTTCCTCAAGGAGGCAGAAACCCAGAAAAGCTCCTGATGACCCACCATAGATGGCCAAGTGGGAGTCCAAGTAGCTGAATCCAGCCTGTGAGGCAGTTTCATATGGCCCCTATGACAAGCCAAGCAGATAAAAAATATTTTTGGAGGTATTTGTCAGCGAGGACTCAGAGGGTCTGGTGAAGCACCGCACAGATGCTGGGCCCACCTCTGAACATCTGGCTGGGAGTAAGAGTGGCTCTGGAGTGTAGGAAAGCTGACTGTGATAAACCAAATAATCCCTGCTAACTCTCTGCATAACAGGCCAACACATCTCTCCCTGCTAACTCCAAGAGGGAATTAGTCACACAGATGATTTGGGATGAACCTGAAGGAACAGCTTTCCACTCTGTGGGAAGCAAGAAACACTCAACATAATTTTGTTGCTACACCTAAAATACTGGTGAAGAAATACATGTTTTACCACAGGCATTTTTTCCAGTGCCTCTCAAATCTCTGCCACTTTCCCAGCACTCCTAAGACAATTCTTCAACATAATTCTTCCCCCACCACTGGGTTTGCTCAGGTCTAATTGCACTTGGGCAGCTGCTGAGAGCACGCACTGCAGAGGCTGTGTAGCTCAGGGGACACACACTCTGAAGGAACAGGGCAAAGACAGACCTATGTCCCTTCTACCTGATGGAGGTTCTGGCCTGAACTTGGTCCTGGGGCAATGTGGAATAGCCCCATGTTCTGCCATAGTTTAATCACAGCCTCCAGGATGATGTGAAGACCAAAATCAACTGAGGGCTCTCACCAGGTACTCAGATCTCACTCTGCACTTTGCATACTCTCTGCATCTGTCCCACTGTCCTCATGAAATTAGCTATTTTTTCTCTTTTCAAAGACAGAAAACACCCACACCTGCTATATTTGGATGCTGGACATCTGAAAAAAGAATCACCCATGAAAATAGCTTGAATGAACCTGCTGAATGGCAAACCACTGCCAGCTAGACTGAATGATTTTTGTTGCAGAGATGTTTTTGCTCTTTTCTCCTCTGAAAGCTATAGGAAAGGATGGGGAAAAGAGCTGGTTTCTTTTCTCATGCACGCACCCATCATCGACAGCTTTGTTAAGTCCAGAGAATAGAATCTCTCTTCCCAGCCATGATGCAATAACTAACAATCCAAATCCTACATGTAATACTCAGAGCTGGCAGGCAAGAAAATTATTTCTGTGTTGTTTTTCTTGTTCTTAAGATTTGTAAATTCGACAAAAGTATTTCAGATGTTATTGCAAGGTAATAAAGATGGAAACTTCCTGCCTCAGAGTCCAGAAATTTCAGGGGCAGAAGTATTTCACACAGACACAGTGAGACAGAAACATGAATCTCTTTGAGAATGAGGCAAGGGAAAACCAGAGAGCAAGGCAAGAGGACAAGGGATTGTTCTGAGGTCCCTATTGTAAATGAAGAGGGTGGGTGGTGCAAGATAAAATCAGGAATTTGACTTCTCAGGACAGATGGATTTGAAAAAGGAAAAAAAAATATCTATAGGCCAAACTAAAAATGGTTATCATGGTGAAGTTATGGGCTGTTTCAGGCTGCCAAAACAAATAGCTTGCATCCCAAAGCAGTAAAGGTTACATGCATGGAAAATGGAGCTATCCCTGAGGACTAACTAATATACTGCAATTATTATTATAATTTTTTCAGAGAGCTTTGAGAAAACCAGGACACGCTGAGCTACCTAGTCTGACTGCATCTACAAAAGTCTTAAGAAGAGGTGTTCCAGCCTAGAGTTTTATTCATATTCCTAGCTTGGCTAAAATCAACTAATGGCGTTTGAAAACTGAAGGCAGTATTACTGCAGCAATTAATAAGAATTTTTTGAGGTTACTGATACACTAAAAATGCTTTGAATTTCAGTAAGTTCGAAGTTATTTCCTAATACAGC
Source organism: Pandion haliaetus (assembly GCA_013401275.1). Taxonomy (NCBI): domain Eukaryota; kingdom Metazoa; phylum Chordata; class Aves; order Accipitriformes; family Pandionidae; genus Pandion; species Pandion haliaetus. The sequence continues at coordinate 46,955 of VYZV01039837.1, read as the reverse complement.
TTGTGCCACTTCTGCAGGAGATATACCCAAGTAAAATGCAATCACTCCTGGAATCTCAGCTAAGTACGGGTACTACAGGGAAAAAAATCCACACTTCTGACAAGGTTGTATCAATCTCCACTTATCTGCTGTTTTGGTAAAACTGCGAAGGTATTCTGAAAGGCATGGTCTCCAGCCTTGCACTTACACGATGCAGCCTTTCTGCAGGGTTTGCTGCAGGATTAGTTATATTACTATGCAATTATTATAGATTTGTATTAGTTATTTTATAAGAATATTGCTTCTTTTTGGAGCAACCTGCACGGTTGTAAGAGAGTGTGAATTCCCCAATGTCCCGTATTTCTTCGAGGAAAAGTGTAGCCTAATGGTTAGAGGAAAGGATGGAACACTAGGATCTCCTAGGCTTCTTTCCCAGCTGTGCAAACTATTTAGGGATGGCTTCTCTTCCACAGAAATCAATGAAACTCTGTACTGAACTTTCCTGGGAACGTGATAATATCCTTAATCTCTGTCTGCCTTCCTACCCTATCCTGCAAGATATCAAGCACACTAGCTCAGCCAGTCCACCAAAGCCCTTAAGTATATGCATGTTAAGTGCAGAATTGCTGTAGCCAACGCCAGTGCTTGCGGTAAGCATGTCTCTAAGTGTGCTGCCATTTCCAGAGCCAGGAATGAGTGGGGGGCGCCTATATTCATCTACCTCCGAAGGATGTTTCAAACATTAAGTAACAGGATTCTTGGAGACTGGGCACAGGATGCAACAGAGTGAGATTATCATTTCTATCCCTATTCTTAATACCTATTAATGGAAACAGATGATAGAGTATCTATACCTAAACATATACAACATCTCTCCCATCCTGTCAAGGCAGAGCGTTATCTGGTAAAGAAGTAGTGATTTCATGTTTGAGGAGGGGGAATAAGAAAAAGGAAAAGCTGTTTTTAGCACATTAAGCAGATACTATTGGAAGTTTATAGTATAATTCTCCCCAGGGAAGCCAGAACCTACCTACAGGGTGTGTTGAGTTAGTTCCTCATTCCTTTCTTTTTTTTTTTTTTTAAAACTTCTTTTGAAATCACTGAGTGTGGAGCATACCTTGCCCTGGGGGAACATATTGCTGAGCTGTTACACACACTATAAAAGGGTGCCACTTCTCGCTCCTCCCTTTCTTTGAGGCCCCGTGTCAAGGTGAGGAAAGGGCTGACTGGCCAAACCACTAGACCCTAGGACTTATCAACCCTGGGGCATGCAGCAGGATGGCTTTGGGGGGGGGCTCAGCCTTGGTGCCTGGCTCTGAGGAGCTCGTTCTGGCTAGGAGTGCTCCAGCCTGGGATCATGGCAGGCTTCAAGAGCATAGTCTGGAGGTTTGGTGTTATCTCCTAAAGTTGTTCTAGCCTGGAAGCTGGGATTGGCTTAAGAGTGAGTTTTCTTCGGGTGGAATAGTCTCCTGCGAAAGACTGTAGTTTCTCTCTCCTGAATGACTGGCTTTAGACAGGTTGGGGATTAGGAGGGGGAAAAAAAGGGGGTGTCCTCTGAAATTTAAAGCTAAAATCCCTCACTCTCTGTTTCAGTGGACTCTGCCCTTCTTCTGTTTGCTTTTCCCTCAGCATGTGCCAGACACTGGCCCACAGCTGAGGCTGACACAGGGTCATGTCAATGCCCAAGTGTCGGCAGTCTCCGGCACTTTCCCCTTCCCCTTCAGTGCAGCACACAGCCGAGGCACCTCACAGGCCTGAGGGCTGCAAGAAAAAGGAGAAATTCTTTACAGTTTATAAACTTCATTGAGTTCATACAGCCCCATGAACCTGCAGCCTTCCAGCTCCCTAACACACCACAACCCAAGCTTGAATGAGGAGAAAATCATCAATGTAGTTAGCAACCTGCCATGAAATTCACTGATTAAATTACTGGATAAATATTTGAGTGGATCTAGCTGACAGGTATGTCATGCATGCAGTCTTAAAATAGGAAGGTAATGGGAAATGAGGGAGAAATGTGCCAAGGAACAGGAACAGGAATGTGATTTCTGGTAATACAACTCATGTTCATCAGTGCCTTTTTAGCAACATAGAGGACGTGTGTGGTGAAACTGAGAGCAAGGCACTATTTAACTGTCGTTAAAATAAACTGAGAGAAATGGCAGCTATGAAGAAACAGAGCATTAAGCAGCAGTTCTCCGGGAATAAGGCTGGTGAATGAATTTATGGAGATTTACGTCGGCTGGACCTGGCAGGTAGTTTTTAACATGCTCGCAAGAAGCAGACACAGCTATTTCCAGTAAAATCTTGGGAAGCTGTCAGGGAGTGTGGGCTTGCTGGAGAGACATGATGCTCACACCAGCCTCTGATGGTGCTGGGTTTGTGGCTCCGCGTTGGCTCCTCCACCTGCCATCTCCACAAGGGGTTCTTCTCTCTGCAGGCCAAGGATCTTGTGTTTAATTTAAAAAGATGAAAAGAAGAGGTCGTCCTCTTGTACAAACACATCATGGCAGCGAACGGCAGCCAGCAAGACTCTGCTTGTGAGCTGTCGAAACACACATGCGCATGACTCCAGGCAGCATCAGCAAGGGCAGGATTAGGCATCACCACATCCATCAGGTCGAGCCCATGAAGGTCTCCAAGGACGGGCTGATCATATTTGTGTCATTCAGAGTAAACAGTCTGGAAAGTAATTGCTTTAAAACACATCTAATTCATTTTTTACCGATTTTGCAAATGTTTCCTCTTTCCTGAATGCCGCATTGACTGGCCCTGCAAACCATTTGGCATTGGCAGTGTGGTGTGTGCAGTCACTTCGCTCCTTGATGTTACCTCATCAAAGAGCAGCTGAAATTGATATTTCCAGCCAGATGGATTTCAAGAGTGGCCGGTGAACTTGCTCTGCCCTGTGCCCTCCGATTTGCGATTAGATAGGTTTCCTGTATGTCAATTCAGCTACAGATCGGTGATAAATTTAAGATTGCAACATGCTGACCAAAAAAAAATAATAAAATCATGACGGGCTATTTTTGGTTTCAAAAGAAACTTCTCTCGCTAGGTCTTTTCAAGCCCTCACCTCCACGTACAGCTGCAGCGGATAAGGCAAACAGGATGCAGGGTTGTAGAGCTGGAGGAATCAAGTGTAAATCAAAGGAGACAAGCTGGTCCCTGTGTGTTGCCTGGGTTAGACCTCAACCTTTGAGCAAGGTGAGCAGTTGTCACTTGCTGGGGACTCTCCCAGTAACAGCATTGCCCAGCTGCTTGAGCGTTTATACTGGGCCATAGCCGCATCTCACTTTTTCCTCCCACTGTGTCACCTCCTTCCCTTGTGCTGACAAGTGATTTAGACAGCCTGCCCTGCTGGCCCTGCATTTGAAATGTAAATCAAACACATGGGACATAAAGCTGGGTTTCAAAGTTGACTATTAACTAGGGCAGAAGGGGTGGTGTAGCAAAAACAAACAGTTCCAAGTTCAAGTCTGAAACCATAAGAGCAGGCTGAAAAACCTTCCTCCTTTTCCATCGCCAGCCAGCATGAGGGTGAGCACATTGCCTAGGGCAGAACATATTTAGTGGTTCCCTGATTTCCTAACCCAGGTGCTTGGACTCCAAATCAAGTCTGACAACCGACTTCAAAGGGAGGAGGATGCTGGGGTGCTAAGGCTGGCCTTCCACATTAGTATGCAGTGGCTTTAATCATAGAATCACAGAACCATAGAATGGTTTGGGTTGGAAGGGACCTTTAAAGGTCATTTAGTCCAGGGCTTCTTGCAGTTCTTGATGTCCTGAAAGCTTCTGACGTTGAGCTCTGCAGCATGAACTGGTCCCTGGTACGGAAATCTAGTGTTTAAAAGTAGCCTTTACTCAGCTTCCCCCAGGAGAGTTAATGACCAGCCGTACCTTGCAAGACATGGGAGTCCCTTAACCTGGAGGCCCCCTCTGCTGTCCTAATGCTTTCAAAACCAGTGGAAGTTTTGCCTCCAAAAATACTGGAGGCCCAAAGCAAATCGGTATGAACATAAGCTTTATCAAGTAGGAATGTACCTCTGCCCTTACAGAATGTAGTTTACTATTTCTTTACCTGTCACCCCAAATAATTCTGGGGTAAAAAACCAACAGCAAGTCCTGTTTTCTTTGAAATAATTTCTAGCACGACTTTGACAACTTATCTCTGCTAATACTATAGTGACACCCTCATCATTAAGGCTTAACTTGGAAATCAGAGACATGAGTAACTGATGGCATAAAGAGGTTTGAGTCAGTTCTGCTAAGCCCACCCATTCGGGTATGTAGCAGTTCCCTGGGCTTGGCCAGGTCAGCATCAAATCCAGCCTGGGTATGAAGTGAGATTTCATTGCTCTCAAGGACAATCCAACAGGAAAGAACACCCTCACCTTTTTCTGAATTCCTTAAAGCAGTATTTTTAATGCAAATTTTCCACCAGTGAGAGATGGTGAGAAGAGCAGCTGTGAGAAGTGCTGTCCTCCGGTGAGTAGCAATGGTCCCAGCGATGCTGGGCACCAAGCTGGCTGAGCAGGGGACGGCTTGAGCCTTCAAACACCGTACTCTGATAAATGGGTCAAGGCCCCTGGCAGACAGGGTGGTGTCCTGGGCCTCCAGGGAGCACCTCTGACTGTCAGCCGGCACAACCTCAGACACATCATTGCATGCTTCTGCACCTCAGCTTCCCTATTTGTGGAGTGACAACACTTAGCACTTTTGAAAATTGATTCTGGGGAGGGAAGCAACACTTCTCAGTTCTGTATTTCTGTCCGCATCAACAGGAGGGGCTCCGCTGGCATATGTGTATGCACAGACAGCTTTTCCATCTCGGAGATCAGCTCCACCCCAGTGCTCTCTGAAGGCAGAAAGCACTAAGTGCAATTTCACGTGAGCTGCTAACCAACATATCTGTTAATAACATTCCTTTGTTGATAGCTTGGACCGTATTCAAACAGGCTTTGCCGTCTTGTCCAATATGGGAAAGCATTGTCCAAAACCAAATAGGATTATAATTATGTAGTAGTCTTCCTGTAAATAATGTGTCATTCTAGTGAAGTAAACTGCTCTGCTCCTCATTAGGCTGCATCGCAGATCAAGTTGAAGCCAATTTACTAGAGTAGCAGTGAGGATATCATTGCATTATCTTCATTTCCATTAAACAACTGGATCTAACTCTCTTTTATTTTTAGACTAACCATGCTGAGCTTTAAAATTGCCTTGATTATAATGTAGCTTTTAAATGATTTGTCGTGGCTGATAGTTTTGCACATGAAAGTTGCTACTAGCTGATTAGGAAAAAAAATCCACCATTGCTACTTCTATTGCTTAGGAAATTGCAAACCTCAATCTGCAGCTTGAAAAGCATGTTGCCATGGAAATGATGCTTATGCTGTCGTAAATAAAAGTATTCTAGGGTCACCAGGGTCTGCAGCACAAACAGGGGCACAAATACTGTCTGGAAAAGCACCAGAGCGGTTTAAACATATAGGAAGATAATTTTAATGGTATTTCACCATTATCGTCAGAAGGACTGATGACGGTTAACATGTAGCTGTAACCTTGGCATGAAAACAAAGCAGAAGAAGTCTTAGATATTGGTATTAATAACAGAGTAGAGAAAACAATATCGTAGCCCTTCTGACCAGTATTTCTCTGCTCAATCGGATCAGTGTTCCTCTCCCATTGTATTTATCACACATTCAACAGTGAAATCTAATTGTATATTCATTCAGGGGCAGTTTTATCGAATTCATGAGCACAGCACATGAGAGCTCAGGAAAACCAGCTGATGTTATGAAATGCTGTATCATGGACTACCTGATGGCACAGTGGATCTTCCCTGATTCCCCAGCTAAAACCCACCCACAGCCCAGGAGCAACCATGGGAAATTAGCCTTTTCCTTGGAGGGGAAACACTTTTGAACAAGAACCCAGCTGAGGGAAGGAGCCCATGAGACTTTCGCGGCTCCTGTGCAAGGGTGATGTGAAAGGTCTCCACGCAGGACCAAGAGACAGCACTGACACTGCTTCAAAGGAGAAATACAGAGGCCAGCAACAGAGAGGGTTTGGGATGTGTTGGTTCGTGCGAGTTTTCAGGAGGAAAGCAGGCAGTTACTGTTTCTGGTGGGTTCTTAATTGTTCAATGGACTGCTCAATGGCATTAAACGGGCCATACCACGAAGCTGCCTTGGGCAGTATCAAATCAAGGATATACGCTTTTCTCTTTGTATTTTTAATATCCACACAAGCATTTAGAGCACAGACAGTCACTAAAACTAGAGAGATTGCAAATGCCACAGCTTGCTTATTTACTTACTGTCTCTTAGTCTGCCCAAAATGTGGAAATAATGTTTCCAGAGATGCTGGAATTCATGTGCCTGTTGAGGATCCTGGCTCCTGTCCTGGATGATATTGCATATTCAAGGGATGATTCATTCACTCCTGAGAGGGAGGAAGGACTGTACCAGCTGTACCACCTCTCCTTTGCTGACTGACAGTGTGGTGATGTTTCCACAAGGAAGCCTCGTGCCTCCAGGTTAAGCCAGCAATTATGGAACAAACAAAAGAGAAGTGAAATGGAGAGATGATTCACAGGGAGAGAAAACAAAAGAGAATTGGAAAGGTGATGCCAAGCCAGACTGACAACAAAATTTTCATTTGTCTCAGCCCAAAATGTGCAGACAGGATTCTGCATTTCTTTCGTGTGTAAATTAATAATGTCCTTTGCCATCTGCAAGGGAGGATCCGGGAGGGAACAGCTCAGCTCTCAGGGCTTTGCCACCCCAGCCCTGCAAAAGGGTGGCAAAACCTACAGCCAGCAGCCCTCGGTTAAAGACGAGTAAAACCCAAATCCAATAGCCTTGACTGCTCCATAAAGTGACTTTAAAGTTCAAAAAATGGGTTTTCCCTGTTGTACTCCAATTTTTAAAAAAAATTCATCCCTGCTGGGACAGGAACTGTGTGGGATACGGGGCTGATACCAAGCACATTACACACCTCGCCATAGATTTATCACAGAAGGGCTGGCCAAGGCTTTGAAGGCAGCTGATGTGTCCCAGCTGGCTGGGGGCTCACTCACATGGCCTCTGTGGCTTCTTAACGGGAACAGGGTAGAAAAGCTGGGCTGGGCTCAAAGGTTGCCCACAACAAGGAGAGAAAAAATTCCTCCTGCCACTCCTGTGCTAATCAAAGGGGTGTGGAAAAGAAGTTTCGATTCCTCATGCCCTGCACTGCCAAAGAGAAAAAAAACCCAACCCATATATATATATATATAAAAATTACACAGCCAATCCTTATATTAAGGAAGAAGCCTTCATGGTATCAAAATCAGTCTTGAAATTAATCTTGCCTGTGGTATATGGAAACTGAGCCAGATAGTCCAAGCTCCCTTAAAACATCTTTCAAACACACCTAGTCTGTTTACTCCGGGCTTTTACTACTGGCAGTACCTGGGACTTCGCCTCCAAGATTTCCTATAGTTTGTGATCTTAGCAGGTCAAAGTTTCCAAAGGTGGGGAGAAGAGAGGCAATCCCTTCCCTGCCTGTATGAAAGGTATGTGCCTCTGGGCTACTAATTTAGAACCAATGAATCAGAAATAAGTAACATAAAAACCGTCTAACATTTATGTTTACAGAGCACCTCCTCTAAGCAGACAAAAGCATGTGTCAACAGGGAAACAGCCATGGAGAGAGCTTGCGTGGCAAGTGGCTCAGTGTATTTAAACAGCTTTTGCAAAGATGTTAACATGTTGCTAGGGAAGCAAGAGCCTGCACTGATATAGATGCCCTCCTGCACCAAGACCCGCCGCCTGTACAACGGGAAAATGGAGCTGCCCTGGCACTCACAGCTTTTTGTTTTCATCTTTGCAGCTTAAAAAAGGCAGTTCTTCCAGCAGCTGATGAATGGTCCTTCTGCAGAAACTGCATTTTGTGCATATTTAAAAATCTTGGGCTAGATAACACTTTGACCTAAAATATAATAGGTTCTTTTTTTTTTTTCTGATAGTGTCTGACATTTGTAACTTTTAATACCTTATTTTTGAAAAAAAGTCTTTTCTAACTTGCAGAACAAAGGTGGCCAGGCTGCGGCTCTGTATGCGTGTGTACCCTCCTGCATGCGTGTGGCTGGTGGGTGCTCTCAGCACATCACTAGACCAGCTCTGGAACATACCAACACATCTCAGACCACCAGGACAGCCAGCCCAGCGTGGCACCAAGAGGACCTCCTGGGCTGTGGAAATATGCCCAGCATAGTTCTCCTTCCCATGGGGTGAGGTCCCTGGGGAAATCAATGTCATCCCCTGCCTGTGAACCATTCCCCAAATTTTCTCTTCCCCTGAGTACTCTTCTGTGTGTGATACAAGCCTGGGTTATATTAAGCCCGTTGCTCAAAGGACCAGAAACGATGGCTCCCATGGGCACATAGCAACAACGCTACAGAAAGAGACAAAAATTCAGGGAACAAGTGGCACTGTAATATATCTTACCTACCCAGAATATATCCATGTACCAACCTCTACAAACACACCCATTTCTCCATATGGGTGGGTATATATTTGTATGTACCAGTCTCAAAATACCAGTAAGTTTTTATTAGCCCCAGTTGCAGATGGAGTAATGATGACAGACAAAGTGCTGTGATGCCTCTAGGCTGCTCCTTCTCAGGAGGGGAAAGTTTGGGTCTTCTCTCTCTAGGAGAGGTAGGAGAGGGAGTTTTTCCCAAAACTCAAGTAGCTCCTTGGTGCGGGAGTCTTGCTCAGCTCTCGCTTTGAATCATGCTGGCAAATAAACATGAAAGTGAAAACGGTATTGTGAGATAGTTATGTAAGAGCGGGCGGATCCCGGGACCGAGCCATTGTTCCAAACGTTTAATTAACATTATGAAAGCTGATTAAAGGAAAATCTTTAACCTCCAGGGAAATCCTATTTTCCCTCACTTCCCATACCTCTGCAATTTTCACAATGTAAGAAGGAAAGTGTTATTTCAAGGCATGATTCATATCAGCTACAACCTGATCTTTGCCACAGCCATGTCCTGCAGCTTAAATAATCACTAGCAGTGACACTAGACGGGGACACTTCTGAGGCAGCATTTTTCCCGTTATACCATGACCTGAATTGCCATCATAATTTCTAGACTTTGTGTCATCCTGGCACAATGACAAGTGTTCACCCACGCTCAAGAACTAAAAGTTAGTTTGCAAGGACAGCGATACCTTCCCAGACAGAGCATCTCAGATACAAAGTGTGAATGACACACTACGGTCCGGCTTTGTAACAGCAGGGGCTGTTTGCTTTGGTCACCGCAGCAAATTCCTTTGAAGGCAGGAGACCGAAGCAACATCTCCAGTGACTCCCCATCTAACTTTGAGCAAATCACTTACCCTTTCTCTTCTTTTGGAAGTGGGGATAAAGGCAGTGTTACCTCTCTTGGAGCACTGCAAACATTAATGAATGTAACCAGGCACTGGAGATGTTTAGGTGGAAAGTGCTATTGCAAAGTTATTTTAGTGNCCCCCGTATTCAGCTGTGTATGGGTTGCATATTGCCTCTCTGCTCTCCTAGGCCTATTTTAATTATACGGCATGGCCAGCCCATCAGAGACCTAATCCCAGGACCTAATCTTGGAGGCACTAGACAGCTGACTGTCTGCACTGTTTACTCAGAGGAGCGCCCTTGGGGCTGCGTTGAGGGCGATGCAGCCGATGGGAAGCACGCAGAGCAGGTACCTGCCCAGGGCATAGCCAGGACCCTGCTCACCCCACCTGGTCAGGGCACCTCAAGCTTCTCGGCCTCTCTGACAGCAATGGCACATGAGTGGCATCAGGCAGACACCATGGCCATGGGTCCTCCCCTGGTTGACAAGAGCCTGGGTGGAGGACGCATCTACAGACACCCAGATCTAATTCTTGAGAATACACACGGCTTCAGTCCTTCCCAAGCATCAGGCTTATATAAATACATACACATGCAAATACATGAGATATATACAGCCTCTGGCAGCAATAGCAGTCTCATATGCAGATCTTCCATAGTTCTTCCCATCTGCAGATCTTGCAGGACAAGGACATTGCAGAACTTCAGGGACCATTCTGAAAAGCGGAAAGATTATCTTTTCCCTGTTGTCTGCATTCGCCTGATGCAAAAAACATTTTAATTATGATATAACAGGATCATCCTCACTACTCTGACTATCAAGAACAGGCACTGCTTTTGTGCATAGACATCAGTAAAATAGAAGCTTTATTTACAGGATGAAATTCCTCCTTCAAAAAGCACTGGAGATAAACCAAAGGAATATTAATGCAACATCATGAATACCAAATGCATGAAATTCCGACTCAATAAAAGGCAGACAGCTGGGTATTCTGATAAAAATGGGCCTTTATTTTTTAATTCTTCCTTTCATTACCTGGATTCTGTTTGTCAGAGCAAGAAAATGCAGTTTCTTTGATACGCGGCAAATCTGAAAACAATCCTGCAAGTAGCACAACACAAAAACTCCTACAAAAAGGGAAAGCTATAAAATTTGAGAGGCGACGAGGCTTTCAGAAGTGCCAGTTTCCCAGTGCAATGGCTGGAAGGGTGGCCTGGCCTGGCGGCAGTTCAATCATTTTGTAACGAAGGACAAATACTTTCAACATCCTGAGAAAGAGGGCGGGGGGGAGGGGGGCACGGCTCCCTTGCCTTCCCTCCTCCTGCTATTCTTTCTCCTCCCTCCCCCCACCCCTTGGATTTTCAATAGCTCTTTAGTGTTTCCATCAAAGGCTTTTACCATTCATCCTCCCTTCTGGTGCCTGCCTTCCACCTGTCTATCCATCACAGCCCTAACCCAGGTCCTTTTTTTTCCCCCCTTTGCTATTTTTCACGCGGTGGGATTTGTTTATAAGCTTCTGTATTACCTAAGCTCGAGGGGAGGAGGCTGCTGGGAGGAAAGTGAGAAAGCAGGATTAAGGAGAAGTAATTCAGCTCCATTGCATTTCCATCTGAACGGTCATAAAATGTGCAAATCCTGTTCCTGGGAATTTCATGTCAGAGGCCTTCCCTGCCGTTGCCCTTCCGGTGCCCCCTCTCACTCTCCCTTTCACGCAAAAACAAGTGTCAAGAAAGATGCTTGTGACTCCGAGGACACGACAGCCCACGATGTGTGTGCCAGCGGGGAGAAGGCTCCTACCAGCACGTGAGCAGGGCAGACACTCCAGATGTGGCCATAAACTACAGACGAGGGGGTGGGAAGCTGCAGAGATTGAATCCGGCAGGACAACAGGAGTAAGCGGGGAAAGGCCATTTAATATGACAGCTCCTAACACCCCCAGGTATAATTAATTAGCCCAGGTAAAAAATATAAGGTAACTTCTCAGGCTTTTTCACTCTGTAAGAAAATGATACAGCAATATATGTGATTCAGACCCCATCAGCTTGCAGAGTTGCCACTATCTCCTTTTTAGCTCATCTACTACCACAAGGCACCAAAATAGACACAGGACAGCTTTCTAGACCCCAAAGATCCACCAACAATCCATCTTTGATCAAACTGCAAGACAGAAAATGGACCACTGCCATATACAGGTCAATGAAGCTTTGTCATTGATTCAAGCAGAGGTCTGCATGGCTGGATGTGGCCTCTGTGCACCCTTGCTACGTGACCAAACACATTCAGAACAGCAAGTAGTGCTAAAAAAGGAGGTGGCCGTTAACCTGTCCCCAACCCTAGTGAGTCCACAAACCTTTTCTTGGTGGAACTTCATGTCATGTCTGCTGGACCTGGCAACAGCTGGCAGCATTCTTCCACTTATGGACACATCTTGGAGATACTGAGGATCACCCAACAGGTAGCACATGTCAAACTAAGTTTCTCTGATTGGTAGTTATTTATTATTTTTAAATAAAATTAGAAGAGATTGAATGGGTTGCCCATCAGCAGCTCAGTTGTTTGGCAACTGCTTGGGCAGTTTTGACCATACATACGACAACACAAAATAAATTTCACTTGCTTGCAGTAGCAGTTTGCTATAAACTCAGTCCATCAAGGATTTATAGTTCTAGCAGCAGTGGGATATATGAAATGAGAAGCCCTTCCATCCTTAAACTGCTCTGCAGTCTGGTTGAGATGATGAAACTCATCGTTTCTAAGGCCAGAGGAGAGCAGGAGTTCATTCAGCCAGTTCGGCCGTGCTAGGAGGAAGCGTGCAAATTGGGACCAAAGACAAGAGGAGGCCCAGAGAAACAGCAGCCCTTGGTTTTGCAGAACAGTCAAAAAGAAATCCTTAATGATGCTAGCCTTGCTTTGCAGGCTGGAGGGGAGCAGTATTTCCATCAACTAAATGATCTGAACTCTTTGGCTTCCCTGAGGGCACCGCAACAGGACAGACTGCAATTGCTCACCAGAGTCACTCTCAGACGTTTGTGTTCTTCCCACCCACCAGCAGCCTCGAACCTGAGCAAGTCTTTGGCACAGCAGGTGGTATCCTTAATCCCATGGAGGGCCAGCCCGAAGCGAAGATTAGCAGAAGAATTTGTTTTCATTAAAATCCAACCTACCATTACCATCCTATCTGATGGTGCGGGTTTAAAATGCGCATGTCCAGCTATTCTAGCAGCTCTGTTTCTGCAGGGAAAGGGCAGTTCAGCAACCTGCCTCTTCACTTTCTAATGTCTTTCTTTTAACCAACAAGTAACTAAGACAGACACAGCAAAGAATGTTAAATGCACCTCCTCCTGGAGAATTTTGCCAGCAAGTTCAATGGAATTGGGATTTCGCCTTTATTATGTTTCTTTTGACCGTGGAACTGGTCTGATTTTCCTCCCAGAGAAATTTTTTCATGGGCCCGTGGAAAAAAAACCCGAACAAAACAGAAAAAGACATACAAATAAACACTAATACGTGCAGGAAAAATACAAACCTTAGCACCATGCACTCCCTTCATTATTAGACAAAGGTTGGGAAGGGTTCACAAGTGTAAAATGCTCATGTGAATTATGAGATTACTGCTCAGTTTTCTTTCAAGTCGTGGGCTGGAAACAGATGGTGGCTGTAGCATTTATGACGGCACAACATGTTACTGCAAGCCTAGCCATCTCTCTCTCTCTCTCCTCAAAAATGCAGCTGCAAGGAAAGTTGTGGAAAATCACATTAATCGTCTCTTCCACCACACGGTTTTCCAGCCCTTCATCCCTGGCCAGCACATGGACAGAGCCATCTTGTATGCCAGTAAGAATACTCTTCTAATCCCTGTCCTGAACAGTTACCACTGACTGGCTTATTTAACGGCTAGTTAAAATGTGGGGTTTGTTAGCATCGTAAAAAAGCCTCCAGAAAGCAGGTCCTTAAGGTCAGAGCAGATGCCATGTGACCCCAAGCGCTCCATAAGGGAAACACTCAGAAAGAAGCAATCAGACTGTCTTTCAGCTGTTTATTTAAACATTCAGTTCAGGCCAAGCAGGTTGATTTATAGAGAAGCAGACAGACAGATACAACATTTGCAAAAGCATCTTTGTGACTTAGGAGTCCAAATCTCACTTTCAAGCATGAGTAGAAACTTTCACAAGGGCAAGTGCCTCTTGATTTTCAGTAACATAGCCTTCCAGAGACCACAAGTTTAGAAGTACTGGATGCCTGAAGATACAAAGAGCAACTAACCTGATATTTATGTATCTTGCCTGTACATAAGAAAAAAATGTCCAAGCTTCACTACCCATGTGCTTCAGTCTTGATGGAAATGCCTTGCTGCCTACAGTATGTTCATACATACAGCAAAGCTATCTTTACAATCTGAGAAAAATACAAGAGCTGACAGGTGGACCTATCTCCCGTGGTGGAGAACAGCAAGGTAAACGGCATGTGTGCAATACTCTGCACATGATAAGAGTTGCACCCAACACTGGCTGATGCTAACTTGGGGACAGCACGTCTGGACTTGAAAACATGAGCTGAGCTTGCGGCACATCCCCTCAGCTCTCTCTAGTGACCATCGAGGGGCCTGACTACACCAGGGAACTCTTTAAACAGTAGAAAATTATTACTTGTCATCCGTAGGATCTCTAGGTGCTTTACAAATATGAACTATTCCTGTTTCACAACACTTCTGAGAGCACCAACTCACTAACAGCAAATCCAGTAGCTTGGGATTCAGGCCCTTGTCCAAAACCAGGATTTTAGGATTACTTCTTCAGTTGAGTTAATTAAGAGTCTGTCAAATGTTAATTTTCCAGACAAGTGTCACTGGTAAATCTGAGTATCCATTTTGCCATTCTCACTTTGCTGGCCTCACTACCTGATTGAGAACATCAGCACTGACTTTACCATGTCCACCCTTAGTCATTCAAATGTATTCCTGCTGTCCCCCCTGCAGCTAGATAAGATATATACAGTGCAGTATTTCTGCCTTCTAGGGTGTAGAACAGAGCAACTGAAAACAAGATAAACTTTTAGCATTCCCTTTATCACTTTTCGTAGCTAGACTAGGAAGTTGCTACATAAATTCAATAATGTACACATTTGAAACTTTAAAAAGCCTTTCCCCAGAGGTACACTTTTCTGGTGATATGACTGTACACATCCACTGCATTATCTATCGTAATTGCAAAAGCCCTGAGACCCTTCCTCTAAGATACAGAAGGTGCCATTTTCTTTTTCTTTTGGAAACCTCATCCTGCAGAATTCATTAGTATCGTATGCAACAATGTACTTCCTGTAAGTAATGAGTTATAAAGTGTATTAGAAGTTTCCACTTCTGGTTTTATCTTTTCCTGATCTAGCCTGAAAATTCTTTTGAAGTTTCTCAAAGTGTTCTTCGGCGTGCTTGTTTTAGGAAATACCAGACCACTATTGGCAAACTTCTCCTTAATTAAGTGAGATAAAGGAATCAAGATGATATGATCTGCTTAATTTCCCACCTTTTTAAGGTTTTTGGGTTTTTTTTTTCACTTGCCTTAGAAAAGAAACATGCTGAAGAAAATAAGGAAGGAAGAGACCTTAAAGGCCCAGGGAGGGCAAGCATTCCTATGGGCTTTCTAGTGTAGCTGAGCTTGCTGGTACAAAGCCACTGAATAGTTAAAGCTTTCCCTCAATACTATGGAATAGTTTACTGAAAGGCTGCAGAACGCTTCTGAAACTAACATCACTCCAGGCAATGCATAAGAGGAATAGACTAAGCTTACACTGTGTTAGCACTTTAGGCTCTTCAGGGCCTCAGCTTAGCAAGCCAACTCAGATCATGCCTAACTTTAAGCAAGAGTAACTTCAAAGAAACATCTCACGTGCCTCAAGTTCAGCTTTCCACTGACTGTCTTGCTGAATCACAACTTAGGGGAACGCTGGGAGCTAATGGGAAACATTTGCACTTGCTAACTGCAGCTGCAAGGTCCCCAAACCCCTATTAGGTATGCAGACATAGCCTAACCATTTTGGATGGGCCAGCAGGCTCTTCACAACAAATGGATACAAGCTGTTACAAAAGCTCTTCTGAAGTGCATGTAAAAAGAAACATAACCCTCAATAAATAGTGACAATTTGATTTAAAAGCAGTATTTGTGGCAATCAGTAAAGTATGCAAGCTGAGCATTAACCTGCAGGACTCGTACATGGCCTGTTGAAGAAACCACTCTATCTGGGATAAATTGCTTCTGTCATTTTTGCTGTGGAAACCCATTGCAGTCAAGGGGAATTCAGATCCTGAACACATTTTTGAGTAGCTTCCTGGCTCCAAGGAGACCTCTGAGCATCTTACTTTACTGTGGGTGTGTTTGGACCAAGAAATGTCTTCACTCCCAAGTGCATGAGCACAGAGCCCTCAGTCTGCATGGGAATCTTGCTGTCGAGTAGATACATCTCCTCAACCACACGATGCAGCATGAGACCTCCCTCTGCATGAGGGACATGTCGACATCAGGGAAACATCAGCCTTCAAGGCAAGGGGGAAAGGGGGAAACTGCAGTGCTTGGTGGCAGCCAGGGAGGATTTTCTTCAGGCAGGACTGTTTGAGCATGAGAAGGCATATCTTGGCTTCCTTGAAGTGCATCTCTCCCTCCTTCTCTGGCCCCACACAGCTGACACAGTTGGGCAACAGGCTCCAGCAGAACAGGGCCCATAGCAGAAAATCTGGCCTCTCAAAACTTCCCTGGTCTTCAGCTTAAACCAGCACCACCTTTATACAGAAAAGACATGTAAAACCAAAGTGCTAAGGAAAAGGTGAAGCACGGCTGGAGTAAGGAGGACTCCCCACCTGAAACGTCAGGCTGTCCCAGCAGTGAATGCGGCATGCAACAGGCACTTGAAAAGTCACTGCTGGGAAACACCTACATCAAACAGCAGAAAGCCAGCCTAAGGTTTGAGTGCTGCTACCCAGAGGAAGGCAACACTCATAGTGACATCCCTGGGTCAAAATTAGTCTCTCTGCAGAACAAAGACAGAGGCATTCTGAAGCCAACTGAGGTTTCTTGAAAGTCTTGTAAAAATGAATTAAAATTGGATACCCAAATCGCTTAAGACTATTGAAAAAAATCACAGCTAGGGATGTCCAGCAATTCTGGAGAGCTCTTGATGCTTCACTGAGGTCTACAAGTTTGAGTTCATCCCCAAAGGGAGCTGAGGCCACTCAGCACTTCTCCCACAGACCCTCTGTGAACAGTCTTCTTTCTTGTGGTCAGACAGGGGATATCTTGAATTTATGTCTTGCTTCGCCCCTTGTAAGCAAACAAAACAATTTCTATGAGTAATTCTACCCGCTAATTGCCAAGGAAAAGTCTGGTAACAAATGCTCTGCATTTTTGACAGGTCAGAGGCTTCCCTAAACAAAGTTGCTGTTTTATGTTTTCTAACAGCACATGTTCACATCCGGGGACCTCGGCAAATTCCAGTGTGGATGAATCTCTGTGGGAAATTGCTTTTCCAGATTTTCTTGTTTTAACTGCTCCAGGAAACGAGTCTATTTTTACAACAACACTAAACAACAAAATATGAAACCATTATCTGCTTTGTGGCAAGAGTTTCGGGTCAATTCTCAGGTAACTGTCATCTCCAGTGAAGTCAATGCAGTTGAATCTATTTATGCAAGTTAGTGATCTGGCCAATTATGTAATTGGTTGATCAGTTACTGGAACATAAGAGCTACCATTGGCCTAAGGAGTGTCCCATTTTCATAAGTCTCAAAGTTCATCCAAGCCCTGATGTATCGATAAGTGAAGTATTCAAGTATTATGGCCTGTAAAGATCATCATTAACTGCTGAAAGATTTAAGCATGAGCATTTTCTATGAACACCTACTTTTGTCACTGAATGATCATTATATGTAGTGTATTTCCTGGATTCTTTTTTCACCTGCCAAATAAAGCAGGGTGGGATTTTCAGAAGTGTTTAAAATGCTTTTCTTCTACTTATCTGTGATTGCTTTCAAGAATCAAGATTTTTTCAAAATCCCCAGGGGATTTCAAGCGCTATAGCCTCAACTGCATCTCTGGGTGCTTCTGGTTTTTGCATACCTGATCTTAACAGCTACTCTCAATTTCAAAGATGGACAGTAAAACCAGTTGCCTTCATTATGCAAGATGAAAGATAGTACGTAGAAGCCAAAACACCAGGTCTGATCTTGGGAAGATGAGTGTGCAACACTTGTTACAAACTTAGCTCCTTATTTCCCTGTTTGAGGGACTACTCCAGCCTTCATATATGTTTTTCTTTACTGTTGAAGTACACAAGTCAGCCTTTCTGGGTGCATTTTTATCTAAGGTCCTGGAAGATATTTGGCATGCACAACTATCAGCCCCAAAAGAAATTTTTAGATGCTAAAAACTCAAACCAAGTCAGATTTGATGGCCTGCTAATGGGTCAAATACAATAATGATTGGATTCCCCTCTAGGGGAAGTTAACACTGGAAGAATGTGACACTGAAACCTTCAGTGACAGAAATTCTATCACTAGGACGTTGCCAGAATTTCATCTATTGATTATGAACAAGACTAAGAGTTAGCACGTCCTTAGTTTCAGGTTGGAAACTACATTTTCTTGACTTTGCACCTAACTGAAAAGCTCACCCAATGTTACTCAAGAGACTAGCATACAGAAAACAAACTTAGAGACAATATCTAAGGAAAACAGTACCTAACCTATGACTTGTTCTTTGATTTACAACTGTGATTGCAGGCCCCACCTCACAGTCATATGCCATGATAATAGGTAGCAGTTCAACGAGAACTAGCCATAACTTTTTACATGTTGTAGTAATTCTGAGCTACTTCAGCACATAATTTAGCCTGATACAGAAAATAATTAGAATGACTAAAGGGACAGGTAACATTCCACAACTGAAAAATGAATGATCAAGCTTTTGATCTTTTTCATTTTCATTACTTTTTTTTTTCCTAAACTAAAAGTTGCCAAGTTTCACATGAAATTTGTTCTCATTATTTTTTCCCATCTCAGATTTGTCTGTTATGGGTATGACTCTGAGTTTTCAAATTATGTTCTCTGAGGTATCCAAACAGATAACCTTAAATGGGCTCACTAGCACTAGTAATTGCAGTCCCGAATCCACCCATGCCAGGCAAGTACTTTCCCAAAAAAGAACAAACATGTATTTCAAAATGGCAACCTCCATGGGAGAAGAGAGAGGAATTCTCACAGCTGTTTTTCTAGTTGTATATTCTAGTCTTGTTACTTCATCTTTGGGGTTGCTTACAACATACTTCAATACTCTAAGAGCATGAAGACCCCTATCCCACAATTGGGATCCCGTGTCAGGAAAGCACACCCTACTTAAAAAGTGTAGTAAACTATCAACTCTGCTCCATTTGCCTGAGGTGAATGAGATGTTTGTCCAAAGTTACGAGCATGCTTAGGCACTAGTGTGAAGAAGGGCAAACACAGGCACCTCTTAAAGTGCTTTTCCATGTTAGGGCCTGGGAAAAAAAAAATCAGGATTGGGCCCATGATAAAAACAGTTCCCTTAGGAAATGTTACCCACACCATAAAAGGAATGAATGACACAGAACTGAAGGGAAGTACAATGAAAATTTGTCTACTGAATTTTTGTAAATTCCCATAAAATCTGAGTCTTGGTTTGTTCTATGTGGATAATTTTCACTGTAAGTCACGAAAGGTTGACTCCTTTGAGATGCAGGAAAGGACTAGCTCATGATAGCATAAAAGGCTGCATAACTGCATGGGCAGAAAGCTGGATTTTCATCAGTCACTACATTCTCTGATGATACTGCAGTGGTTTTTGATCATGTATCTGACGCACAATAATTAGGCAAAATGACTTACCCTCAATCTTTTCAGTATTTAGCTCTAAGGGTGCAAGGATTCATTCTTGGACAGGGAAGATGGTCGTGTGATTTAGGGCACTGGATGAGCACTCAGATCTGAGTCCTATCCCTGGTTCTGCCATAGCCTTGCTGTGTGACCTTGCACAGTCATTTCTCCATGCCTCGGTCTCGCCTAAAATGGGATAACAATAGTTCTTTATTTCAGAGGAGATATGAGTACAAACCAGTTCAAGGCTGTGCCACAGAGATGCTACAGCAAAGAGAGGCACAGAAAAGCTCAGACATGGAATAATACCTTGCTATTGAAATGTGGGAAAATACACAGTAATTAAATGGAGTAATAAATACAAAACGAAGGCTGATTTTTGAGGAATGCAACACTGATAGGCTTTTCTCTGTTACCTGAAATTAAAGCAAACTTAGGTGGGATTCTTATGGGTTTAAACAATTTTTACCTGACTCTCTTTCTGAGATCTGCTAGTAGTAGATAGAAGCTGTGTATTAGAAACACCAAGAAAATTACTTCATTGAAAACCTCCACATTGCTTCTCTTTTAAAGCAACCATGATTTCCAGCCCAAGAGAGGGTCAGATAAATATTCAGAGTAAGATTTTCGAAGCCATGGAAGGGGCCTACAAACATGATTTCTTTCAATTTACAGTAAAATATGAGCATGCAAATCTGAGGTAGCTTTGAAACTTCATCTTTGCTTTTGGGTACACTTTAAAATTAAATTATAAATGGGGCCACTGATCTTAATTGAACTGTCAGATGTCCGGAATAGCTTCAGTGCCACTATTCCAGAGTTACACTGTTGCTGGAATTGGACAGAGCTTTAGCAGGGAGCCTTCAGTAATGAGTATTTTTCCAAATGCAAAGATGAATCCTTTTCTCTCCACGAACACCTGTCTATGTAACAGCATTTGTCTTTCCTATAGGGGTCAGTTATGGGCCTGTAGGCCTGGGAGACAGGGTCTCAGGGCACATGCCTAGATAAAGCAACTGATTTGGAGATAAACAGATCAAAGGTTGTTCTGTCAGCAGGAGGAGAGAGAAGAGATATATGATGAGACAGATCCTAGGAAGGGAAATTCATTTTTGAGAGACAGAAACAGAGGGATGGGAAAGTCAGGCAGAGAATAGCTGGAAAGTAGACCACAGAAAGGCAACAGGGAACCGAGGAGGACAGCCAAGAGAACCTCATAGCTGGAACGCAGAAGCCCGCTGGAGGGAGGAGACCCGTGAGATGCTGTTCCAAGCAGAGTAAAAAGCCTAAGCTCAAAGACACGGAAGTGCTGGACCTGCCCAGGAACCTCCAGGGCTGGAGAGGAGCAACTGCCTGTAGTCACTGCGCACTGTCTAATAAAGCAGATGCCAAGCAGGACGCAGGACAGGAGAAAAGGAAAGCAAACTGGCATGTAATCCTTGATTTCACTCAACAAAAGCAACTGAAGGGCAGCTCTGGAAAGATGAAGCACAGAATTAGATGTAATGAATTGACTAGAGAATCAGTGATTGTGCACCATATTATAACACTGAGATTGTTTTCAGGCAGTCCCCTACACATACACTTTCTGACCAGAAAAGATCTCAAAAAAGATGAAATCAACAGCTTCTGAATCTCTGGACAGAGGAAGTGACTGCAGAACGTAAAACAGAAAAACATCTTATCCCCAAGTATCTACCTAGTATGTGCAAGGACAAAACCAACAAGGTGTTAAAGGATTGCATGGAAATGTGACTTGAAACTATCATCTTCAACTCCTTCATTAAGCCCCCTACTAGCCCCCCACCCCACAAATAACAGAGGTGTCAAACAGATATCTTGCAGCTCCAAATGCTCACACCCTTCCCTGTAACGCTGCAAATGCAGCACTTTAAAAGTCCAGATGGAGTCCACCACCTCCAGTAGACAGCGGAAGAAGATATGACACGGCATTCACAAATGCACAGAGAACTGTTTAATTTACAGCCACAATGGTGAAACAAACCATTTCAGAGCTTGGACATTCAAAGTTAAGTCTGACACTCATTCTTATATTCACTTATTGTGCTTAAGTATTAGAGAACACAGGATTACATTAACCGTACATGACAATCTGAGATCCCTGCAGGACCGAGTAGTGGAAGGGATGAGCAAGAATGAGGGACCAGCCCCTCAAGTGGTGTAAGCTGGTACAGCTCCATTGCATGCAATGGAGTGATGGTGATTTACACCAGCTGAGGATATGGCCCTTGAAATGTCCAACTTAACTTTGAATTAATGTCTCCTGTGTCACAACCTTTAATGTTACTGTTCCTTCTGGTTGTATCTGCCACTTTGAAGAAGAAGGACTAATACCATAGCATGTAATGTTCAAAAGGCTGGCGGGTAATATCTCAGCTGGACTACAGTAAGTGATGCTCACATCGTGACACTACTCGTATTTTAAAAACTGTGGACTGGATCCTCATCTGATGTAAATTAGCTTAGGGGTGGCTGAAGTCAAAAACATTTGCCAATTTACTAGCTGAGAATATAGCCCTGAGATTTTTGCATTTGCTGCTGCATGCCATATAAACACTGTGCTTGAGAACAAGGACTCACGTGTGTTTCATTCCTGGTAACAAAATTAACTCGAGACTACAAGTCTCAAACAAATGACTACTAGAAAAGACTCTATTCAGTCTTCATTCTCTCCTGGTTTTCCGAATTTGGCATAACACATTTATTTTCTGGCACCAATAAAATGCATGCCTCTCAGTTTGCTTTTTTTTTTCAAGACTTTACTGCAGGGCCAGACTCTCTCGAGATGTAAAACAGCAGAGCTCCATTATACTCAATGGAGTTACTCCAGGGAAGCTGGCCCACAGATCTGAATGCAACCTTCTTACGTCAGTGCAACCACAGGACTCTCAACAAGTTGTTTTTGAAAATTATTCCACTTAAGTGACTTTTGGCATCCTTTCATACCTGCACAGTGTCTGAGTGGGTCACATAATGCTTTTCATCTATATGATTTTAATGAATATATGGTTTTTTTCATTAGCTATCTTTTAGACAAAAAAGGAACGGAGCAACATTATTGGCATCCCACTGAAACATAAATATATAAATTACATTTTATACACTTTTTTAAACGCAGACACATACATTCATGTGCATAACATTGTGAACAGTACACTAAGTGGAAAACAAGCACAGACAATTTTAGTTAAATGTATTTCCAGTTTTGGTGCTCAACAAATACACTGGGAAAATGATCACAAAATAGAACGGTGACTAACTCTATCTCTGCATTAGCATCTGAAGCCAATAATGCCTGTTAGCTAACATTGTTTGGTTGAAACTGGACATAGCTACAGAACAGGAGGGGAATGTTTGAACTATATTTAAAGAAACTGAGAAGTTAAATATCTCTCTTTTGTTGTTTTAAGGTTCTGCAGTTCATTCACATTTGAAGATATTTTTTACTTGAGTGGAAACACTGTCTTCAAGACAAACTTTTTTGTGTTCCAAACTAAGAAAACTCTTTCATCTCTCTGTAGATGTTTCACAAATAAAAGAATCCAGTAGTTCATTTTACATATCCGATGTGATAATCCAAATAAAACAAAGGGTACATAATCCAAACTACTGGGATGGGGCAGTGATTTTGGCCAAGTGAGTAGCCATGTCATATCTGGCACAGCCCTAAATTTCCAAAGCAGTACAGAAGGATTTAGCCATGTGGCTCCCACTGCAATCTGTGGGGAACTGAACATTTAATCCTTTGGCACTTTGAAAACATAGGAGCTGGTGCCAGACTATTTTATCTGCCCTGCTATAGTTAAAATAGATTTTGATGTTATTTGGGCTATTCTACTACAAAAATATGACCACAAAATGCTTTTTTTTTCTTTTTTCTTTTTTTTTTTTTTTTGTTCAAGAAAAAATAGCAGGCTTTCTCAGGTATATAAAACTGTTAATTTTTAGATAAAAATACAAACTTCACCTTTACAAAAACACATATTTCTGTTGAATACACATAAAGCATAACATTTTACCAAAAATAAAGAATTTTAGGTTTTGTTCAAATATTTGCAGCAAGGTAGTTCCCATGCCACCATGACATTGTACAATGCAGATACAAGAATTTGTACATTTCACACAGCTCCAACATGTGAAATAAAAGTATCTGTATACTGATAAGAATGACAATTGCTAACACAATATCACTAGTAGGCAACTGGCATAAGTCTTAAAGGAAAAAAAGGGCTTTTGCATGGATATCCTATGATTTGTTTACGCACATCTCTTTTTTTTCTTTTTTTTCTTTTTATGTAATGCTTTAAATTACGGGGGAGGTTGGGGAACATAAACCAAGAAACGTCTAGAAAATTATGCATAGGTATACCATTTTTATTTTAATACATCTCATTAGTTTGCATCCCACTAGGAGAAATACCATAATGTTTTGTGTTCTGCTTATTGTTATACCAGTCTTTTATATGTGTTATTGGCAAATGTAGTCCAAGAGATAATAAAAAGCTAGGCAAAGAGTAAAAAGAAAACTTAATAATCACTTTATGGTGTAAAAAAAAAAAAAAAAAATCCACTTAAGGCTCCCCAGAAGGTTTTTTTGTATAGACTTTTAAAACACCACCAAGCAAGGATGTATTGTTCTATAGTGTTTGCGTGGCATTTGATCATTTCATACATTCCTGCTTTTTTTGTGCCTGAAGTCCACCAGTGTCCATCCATCTTCATCAAGAATGCAGGCACATTTCTTGACGTAAAGCACCGTTGACTGCTCTGACAGAAATCCACTATTCACTTAGATTTTTGTCATGTTTTTGAGTACTTTTGGTATCCTCCATTCATTCAACTGTCTTTTTTTCTTTTCTGTTTTTCTTTCTTTTTTTTTTTTTTC
>VYZV01039837.1:1740-22790 GCA_013401275.1 Pandion haliaetus | reverse complement strand
TTGGACAGGGAAGCTTCCTATTGTTTCACAGAGTGCTACAATACTTGCTTTGATGTCACATTAAACAAATGTACATTGTCTCTTTGTTCTCATTAAGTGTTCTTTTGAGCCAGTTTTTTCACATAGGAGAACAAATAAAGTATACAGTCAATAAGCACCATACATAGTAGGTTCAGGAATGTAACAAACCATGTACATCCATGTCCCAGAGAGAAGTTTTTTTTCTAGCTTATTTTCACCTTACATCTGCAGGAGAGAAAAAAGATACAATAACTCTATGATTAGAATCAAAGGTCCTATCCTCTAAGTAGATGACTTAAAAAAAAAACAAAACAAAACAAAAAAAAAACTGTTCTGCATGAAGAGTCACTGACCTGGGACAAGAAGTTCTAAATGCTGTTTTGATTGAGTTTATATGCTCACTTTTAAAGTTGAATTTTAGAAAATCTGTGCTTCTATCATACTACTCCCAATAAATACCTGTTAATCTGAAACAGGATATCAAGTTTAGCATTCTTTAGAAACGATACATCAGTATAAATGAAAACTGCCATTGGGAGTTTATGTGCAAAAAATAGGTGCTTGAAATTAAATTCACCATCATCCAGGCGTTAGGCACATACACTGCAAAATCCAAATCATTCCCACTCCAAATACTAGAATCAATTGCAAGTGCTGCACTTTACATTATTTCAAGTCATTAAGAAATGGAAATTCCACATTTAATTTGGAATGTGTATCGCCATCATCATACATTGCTAATATGTTGGCCAAAGGATTTCAGTCATTTTTGCATTGAGAGAGTGTTAAGTTTTTCACTTACTGAAAACCTCATGAATTCTGATGACTGATTGTCATCATCCCACTGACACTGAACAGACAAAAAAAATAAAAAAATCTTAATTTTCTGGTATAAGTAACACAGGGCCCTGCAACACAAAAAATGGTATTTCTAAGCATCTTCCTTGTCAGGTAGGCAGATCATCAGACCATCTCAGGTGCATGTACTATCAATCCCAGTTCATGCCAAAACACGGGTTTGATGGTCATGCATACAATAGTATTTGCTATACGTACACTCAATATTTTACAGCCAATGACTGGGAACACAACAACTTGTAACCTGGCAATTCATTCATGCATTATTATGTGATGCTTTGACCTCAGAAATCAATAATAATGAAACAAAAGCAGAGGCAATGGAACTTGAGATTTCAGAAGCTGAAGTATTAGCACCCTCCAAAAAAAAAGAAATAAAAAAGGCAAGAAAAGGAAGTAGCTCAAGAATGTAAGATGCTGATGGTGATGTGGAGCTTAAAGGAAAAATACCAGCAGGTAGAATTATCAAAGCCAATCAAATCTAATCTCTTTGCAGCCTTGAGGTAGCAAGTGTCAAGATTTTGAACAGTGATTAAGTTGAAGTGATGATATTTGATTAAGTTTTCCAGTACTTGTGCTATTAGGGTGTTCAGCATATAGGTCCTACCTGAGTATCAAATAGTTCCAGTAGGTTTTAGGTTGGTTTTAACTTTTTTCGTTTCCGTTTTTTACCTGATTCCCTAGGCCTTCCTGTTAACATAAGGGCAGGGCTGGTAAAAAGCCCTAAGGTAATGCATTTTGTTGAACACTGAAGTAATAAATACTCAAACCATTTACATTTCAAAGAAATCTCATTGTCCTTTGCATTAAAATAATAACTTTATAACGTCTGATTTGACATTCCATTTACAAAGTAATTATACAAAAGTAAAGAAATAATAAACGAAGTTGGCATTGCATACGTCATTTCCAAGATCCATCTATAATTACTGTTACCATGCAATATTCAACATTTGCTTTCAGCTCTGTAGTTAAGCTATTTTCAGCTCACCATCCACTTGCTGGTGCAAGTTTTGTTCCTATCAGTAATTAAATCCTAGAAATCTATATTCTTCCATGACAATTCTACCCCATTTGTCACACACTTCAAAAGAAAAGTTTTCATCTTAAAAACTTTACTGCTTAAGTCTTTGGCAATTAAAGACTTTTTGGAAAACTGAAATTGGTCTAATGAAACTTTTTTCCAAACAGAAGACATAGAAAAAATATCAAACCATACACACATAAAAATAACCATTTTCAATGTGGTTTTGTCTACTCATAACTCAACCTAGTTTCAGCTAAAACACTCAGCTCAGATTATAAATTGATGTCCAATAAAATCACAGCAGAGGCCTAACGTTTCTTTTATACAAATTCTAATTCTTCTGCTCTGTACATACCAACTGAAGTTTACATTTGCTTACACCAGATTTATGTCTCCATGCTGGATGGAGACAGTACAGAAAACCCTTCCTTACCCAGCCACCTACAAAATACATCACCTTTGGGCAGCTTTCTTCCTACATTTACCTGCTTTTCACTGACTCTAATTTTAGGCTGGGTCTACTGCACCCCTAAATTCCCAGCAGAGGTGCAAAACAAACTTTTGAGGCTGCCTTCAACCAAAATCAGGAGAAAGGGAGGTGTCCTTTCTACTGCAGTGGGTTTCCTGAATGTGTATCAAGTTCTGCATTGATTGCACCCTAGTAAGAGGATCTGAGCTAATGATTTTAGGTGGTTTTATGAAAGTCAGATTTAAAGTAAATACTCTTCCCCATAAATCTTTCCCCATGGTAACTTATATGTTGTCTTGGTAAGGCAAACTTAGGTTTAATGTGACAACTGACAATAAATTCTTGACTATATATAAGTAAAGAAACAATAGGAACAGGCAATGTTGTTTCAAAACTCCTTACTCTTGAATATTGAATTGATTCCTAAGTGCTTTACATTCATTTCATTAATGTTTTCCCCAAGGTCAAGTAAATCTCAGCCTTAGCCCTGTCTCCACAAAGTCTAAAGAAATTAGGCAAGAGAGTTCACCAATAAGCTGCAACATGACAACCTTTAACTTAGTTAAGCAAGATCTGAATGCTATTGGGCATTTACATTTATTTAAAGGCTAACCTAATGAGAATTGACACACTTTAAAGTTCAAATCCAAACTCTTTATACAGCACAAACTGTCCCTAATTTTGCATCTTCAACACACAGAGAAGTAGCTGGGAGCTTCTCTACTGAGTTCACTGGAAGCAAAGTTTCCTTTACATTCTTTACTAATATAAAAATAAGGTCCATATGAAATCAGCATAAATGCAAAAATAAAAGGAAAACATACCAGTTTCTTCTTCTCTATAATCTGAATTAGTATTTGATGATGTACAGGTGCATTCCATATGCTCTTCTAATCTCACCAGAACTTCTTTTAATTTTGGCTTTTTTCTAACATATTCCACTTTTGCCACCTATAAAATATGATGAGGTATGTACTGAGACATGTTAACATAGTTATCATTCAGAACTGAAGACAGGTAACTATATACCTCTATTTTTTAATGTAGCCAAACCCATATAAAATGTTAGCATACTAATCATCTTTTATCTTAATTGTGCATCGTGTTACTATTTATTGCAGACTATTTGTTTATTCAAGTTCAGCAGTTTGAAACAACTTTCTTTTCCCCCAAGAGATAAAACAATTTCCCATTCATTTTGGTTTGAAGTTGTAAGCAGCTCAGTTTTCACATATATCACAATAAGCTTCTATACAGATTCCAATCAGTGGTTGTTCTTGTAGACTGCCACTTTTAGCCTGATCTTCTGTACGCGTTGACCACTGTTCTTAAGCTGAAGGCTAACAGTGAAGGCATTAAGCTGGTTTGTAATACATTTTGTAATTTACAAATTGGTGTCTCCAGACCCCTCTGAATGTAAAGTCCTCAACAATACAGAACCAGGATCTGAGTATCAGCTGAGAAAGTAGCAATCTCAATCCTACTCAGTTCTTGCAATGACTTGTTTACAAGAGCTCCCATGCACTGTTTTTAGGTCCAAGGGAACTACCACTCGCAAACTGGATCCAGCCTTTGGCTTTATTGTGGATAGCTGGCAGGTATGCTATTTCTCTCTAGTCCATCCAACTGCTTCCAACTGCAGGGCTCCACTTTGGGCTAATGCATTGGTATCCTTAAAAAAAAAAAAAGTCTGGAGGGCAAGGTGAGGTTGGAGGAAGAAGCATGCTGGAGAAGCTCTGGCTACATGCAGGTCTCTCATCTGAAGGAAACCAATGCAAAAGAGAAGGACGTTGGGGTGGGGGGATACTGAACATGAGCACATCTTGACCAACTTGGTGCCAGTAGCGAGGAGAGGAGGAACAGCGCAGGGGACAGGAACACTGCTGTGCTGGGGCGCTGACATGGGTCGTGGGATGCTGGACACCAACTTGCACTAAGTGTAACAGGCATGATGGTCATGGCCGTGCAAGGGAATACGGCATAATGTGGGCAAAGAGAGTGCTAGACAGTGTGTAAGGGGTCCAATGTTTAGTTTACAATTGTGTTAAACACTGCATGAATAGGTGATAATCATTTTCTTGAAATGGAAATCACTGAAATGAAATCATGACTTCTCAGTCCTACTGATGATTTATCTAACATCTGACAAAAGGGGGCTGCAATGTGGCTGTCCCAGCAAACGACTACATAGCACAGGTATGCATTATAAATAAGATAGAGGAGGGAACAGAAGGACAAGAGAGGCTGGTTGTCTCTACAAAAGTTACATGACAAAGCCATTAAGTCTGATCCAACCAAAAGCTCCAGTTACTATCAAATAAAGCATCCACAATTACACTACACTCTCCTGCTAATGGTTTACTTGTGTGTTTGGTGGGGATTTAATACTCCACATCAATCTTCACACTATGAAAATCATTCCCTGGCTCTCCCAAAACTGGAACAACAGTGTCACAAAATGAGAGTAGTGGCTGGAAAAAAACATCGCATTCCCAAGTTCCCAGAAACACTCCTGTGGCTCTATGGATACAAACTACCAAGGACCTCTGAATGACAGTAACAGAAGCTAGAGCAAAATCCTGGCCTTATTAAAGTTAGTGGGAAATCTGCCATAGCTTTCATGGAGCGAGGAGTTCAGATCCACATTTTAGTCACCACCTCTTGTGTCAACAGGATCTGGAGACAATTTTCATTTACCCAGCACACAAAAGTTGCAGAGAGACAGATGCAATAACTAAAGCATCCACATTAAAAGGTATCTTCCAAAGCTGTCAGATCTCCATATAAACAGATTAAGAGCTGGCCGTGACATAAAAGAATGCTTCTGCTGAAAGACCAACTATGGGTCGAAGCAGTACGTTTCAAAATCTCCTATCAGAACCCAACTCCATCAAGCCTTTAAATGTAAGGATTTGAAAATGTATGGTGCAACTGAGTCATCTGGCATCAAAGGATGACTAATCCTTAAAATTTACAAAAACAAGCAGTAATTAAGACACCTCCATCATCAGAGACAAAGAAAGAGACCCAGCAATCATGAAAAAGCTTTCAGATCTGCCATGCTTATTACAGCTGTTAGAATAAACCAGTCTTATTGAAAATTACACGCAACAAAAATAAACTTTAATCAAGCTTTTCAAAGTCTGTCCTTGTTTTGCTTGGTTTTCCAAGCTGAAAGATATATGCAGTTCCTGTGGCTATTTGGTATTAAACAACATAAAAAAAAAAAAAAAAAAAAGATAACACTTTGAATAGGATCATAATGAATTTATGCAGCAGTTTAAAGCCGTTTTTTACTGTACTGTAGTTAAAATACAATCCAGCATATGTTCTGCTGCCCTACTTCATGCTACACAAGTTAAAGGAATGCCATTTTGTAAGATGTTGCATATATTCAAACTGAAGCAGCACAAATCAGATAAATTGCTGTGCTTGTGTCATCTATTAACACCCGCTGCCCCACAGGATCCTAATCTAAAATGATGAAGGTTGCAGGTCAGATTTTCAGTGGGTATAAACACGGATACCTATGCTAACAGCACCAGATTTGGTCTTGTGCTAGCATCTTTTTTCTTCTTTCTATTTTTCTCCCTGGTATTTATCTTGTACAGTTACTCTCAAGTGCCAAATGCTTTGAGATGGTCAGTCCTCAACAAATCAACATCGGCTTCTTTTACTTGTCCCTAACACAATGAAACTAAAAATCTTCAAATCCTCCAAAACTACAAAAGAACACTATATAAAAGCTCTCTAAGAGAAAGACAGTGAAATAACCGACTAGCTTAGTTAAATGGTGTATAATTAATCAGCAGCACCATACTTGCATCACTGTAGACTCTAGGTACTATGCTGCAGTATGGTGTGGTGGCTAAGTACAAATGAAAATAAAATCTGATAAAAATACATGGCCTAACAGAAACATCATGGGAACACCTTTTCTAGAGCATCGCCAGCAGAGATGAAATCAGGGAGTAATAGCAGGAAAGAAACAAGAGTGTAAGCAGAAGTGACAAAAACACCTCTAGCACAAAGCCAGAATTTATCACGGGCAGGAACTTGCAAAAGAAGTCTCAGCGCAGAAAATTCCTCATAACAGCAAAACTCATGTGGCTGATAGGTAAACACAGGATGGGAAATAAAACCAAAAAGCAACTGAATGAGGATGCTTTTTGGAATATCTGCTTCTTCCATGTTAAAATAAACGTGTGCTGGTAAGATGGAGGGAAAACCTACCTTCACCTTGCAACTGTGATCTTTGCAGCCCTCAGGTCTGCAAGGAAGACGTAAGTCAACAGGGCATAAAGGCACCACAACGACTGAGCAGGGACCAGGGATCCTGCAGGGCCCGGCAAGTCACGGAGCATTTCGCAGGACTGGAGCCACTGCTCCAGGGACAGGATAGCAGGACTGGCACGCTGCCTTCCAGGACACACCACGCCAGCTGTGCATGCCTCCCCAACAAAGGCAGCACGGGAAGCAGCGGGGAGGCCAGCCACCTCAGAGCCTAGCAGCCACCTATCCTAAAACACCCATTAAAGACATTTACAGGGCACTCCTCTGGCAAAATCCCCACCTCAGAAAAATCTCGTTCACAGTTATTTAGGGTGGGGTAGGGAGACTTTTGCCTACATGGAAGCGAGGCCCAGCGGTGCACTGTCCTGTCAGCCCACAGAGAGGGGTGGCCTTGTCAGTGCCCGCGTCAGGGAGAAGCCCTGTCACAGCCCCGGGTGGGGGAGCTGCGGCCCTGCCAGGCCCCAGGGCGGCGGGAAGCCCTGTCACAGCCCCGGGTGGGGGAGCTGCGGCCCTGCCAGGCCCCAGGGCGGCGGGAAGCTCTGTCACAGCCCCGGGTGGGGGAAGTGCGGCCCTGTCAGGCCCCAGGGCGGCGGGAAGCCCTGTCACAGCCCCGGGTGGGGGAGCTGCGGCCCGGCCAGGCGGCGGGAAGCACTCTCACGGCAGCGGGGCACGCTGGGAAACGCAGTCCCCCCGGCGCGGGAAGCTGAGGCGGCCGCGGAGCACACTGGGAAGGCGTCGGGGGAGGGGCAGTAGGGTGTACCGGCGGCGGGAGCCGCCTCCGAGGGCGGTTTGGCGGTGCCTCAGCGAGGGCACGGCTGGAGGAAGGGTCCGGGGGCAGAACTGGAGGGTGCTGCAGCAAACTCGTTACCCCCCTCCGGCGGGAGGGGAATAGCTGATGCGGGGTCTCTATGTGCTCCCTCCCCGAGCAGGAGCAGCCAGACCTTGCCCTCTGTCAGGCGACTTGGGGTGACAGGGTTCCTCTCATGCTCTGAGGGCACCTCTGGTTTTCCGTCTTGTCTTTGCCTGTATCAGGGTTTCCCTTGTTTCTCCCAACCTTAAACTGACCTTTGATACCTGTCAGCTGGTCCTGCCTGCAGGTCCCACCAAGTGCCGGCAGTTTATCTCCAGTTAAGCCACAGCTAAAAATCAAAGTGCTGTTTATCCTAATCATAGAAACAATCACCGAAGAAAAATGTTCTTAAACCTGCAAACACTACATACAGCCATTTTACCTACACGTGCAATTTGTTCTGCAAGCCCTTTTTAACCTCTTCAGAGGTTAGCTGCGTAGCTCTGCTGAACAACTCGTTCTGAATTCCTGCATTTTTTTCCTTCTCTTCGAAACCTCTGAACAAACTCCCAGATGACAACGGAGGAGCTGCTCCTGAATTCACTCCTTTCCAGCTTCTTTTCCCTCTGTCTTTCCCTCATACTAATTTGCTGTAAGAATATACTACGTTCAATTTCCCCAAATCAGCTCAAGGTTGAATATTCAGAAATGGCTAAAGCTCGTATGGCTATGGCTGAAATCCAAGCAGAAGGCAAAGCTGAGGTAGATGGAGTGATTTAGCTCGTTTCTTAATTTGGAAATGAGCACTGCTGCAAACAACGTAATACTCAGCTTGGCTATTCAAAATTAGCAGTATAGACAGGATTTGCTCTATAATATTAACTGTGTTTTGCTGCTGTGACCAAAACAACTAAGAACATCATGCTCAACATTACGAAAAACCTCTTGGGAAGACTCAGCTCAGAAACCCCCCAAATAAATTATGGTCTGGTACTTGGTAAATACTTGATCTCGCTGTGCAAAAGCAACACAATCTGCAGATGTTACCGAAATGCTTTTGCAGACAGGGGAGGAAATATATCTGTAACAGATACCAACACCCCTAACTCACCAACCCTTGTCACCATTATTCTATTGGGAGAGAAATGCAATTCTTTCCTTCCTATCAAAGAGCAACTCCCAACCAGACTCTTTATTTCAGTCTGATTTTTGCAGTGCTGTACAGGTACAGCTTGCTGAATAGAGATGTCTTTAGGACCAGGAGGCTGTGCTCTCACGGGCTCGCTCTGTCGTGGTGCAGGGCACACCTACCTCACCCCATGAAAGGGAAACCTTAAAGGACCCATTTTGGGGAAGCCGTTCCACCAACACCCCTGGTTTGGAGCCTTCCTCCAGCTCCAATTCCACAAGCCCATTAACGGTACTTCCCTGACCAAAGCTCAGTGAAGGCAAAGTAAGGACACCCCCGAATCCTACAGCCTTGGAATCATGTCCCAGGAACAGAATGCCCCAACACAAGCACCTCCGCTGCTCCTCCCACACTGCCACGGCCATCTCTTAACCTTGACTACAGTGGCCCTCAGTAAGACAAAGAAAACACCCTTTGCTTTCGTCTGTTGGATGATGTAAACCCACTTGCTGACCTTTCTGGATGAACATTTTTCTAGTGTGAATGGGCCAGCTATGACCTCACTACCTTGTCAATGAAGAGGAAGTGGGGAAAGCCTTTTCAATGTTAAATCAAAAGAGGGCTTTTATGCAGTCTGACATCAGGGGAAAACACAAGACGGCTTTCCAACCGCACTGCAGGAACAGCTAAGAAGGCTCTCCAAAAGCACTCCCCCTACCTTTGCAGCGACCCTCACTCTGGGCCAGCTACTTAATGGCATGAGCAGACATTCAGCTCTGAACGTAGGACTGGCAAACGGCTCATAAAACCATCAATTATATCAAAGCTACAAGAGGATCTGACTCTGTAGGGCATAAATATGGATTCTGTTCAGAGATTTCTGGTGTGACAGTGGGGTCAGCCTACAACCTTTACAATGAACATCCTGTTCCTGCTTGACCTCTTGTCCTTTTTTTCCCTTCTACTTAATGACTGTTTGGAGCAGTCTTGGAGCTTGGAAAAAAATAAAGTCCTCCAAAGCTGGCTGATGTATATTGATATTGCTGGTTGCAATATATTTACACAGCCACAAAAACCAGCTGCTCAGCTGAGCCTACTTTTAGCTTGTGCCCTACTAAAATGAATGCAAATGTAAAAGCATTAAAACCGGATCTGCGGACTGAATGAGAAACTAAGATTTCTTTAATGTGGCAGTGTGCTAGGGAAGCAGCCCCAACAATGACATCCTGCAACGCTGCTGCCAGTTGTGGAGTTTGCAGCTTCTAGGGAACCCTCGGTGTCCCCAGCAGCGGGGGACTTTGACAGCCAAACCTCTCTCTATAACTCTCCCCATCACTGCAGGTGTAGGAAAAGAGCACAGGGTTGCAATATCACACACAAGTACCAACAGCAAGTTCACAATACATGGCTCAACTCTTCGCTGGGCATCTGCAGCTGCTTTGTACGTATGAGTTGCTGCACAAAATTAACTGGAAGCTGTATCAAACCCAAAGGCAACAGCATTTGATATTATAACCCTGAGGCACTTTGCTGTTTAACTCCTATTCTGAATGGCTTGCAACTGTAGTGCTTCAACTTCCCCAGTTTGTTCTCAGCCCTTGAATAATTATTGACCCCAATTTTTTCCTCATTTTTAATTGTTTCTGCAAAGTGTATCCCACAAAGGAAGGGCAACAAGCAAGTGTAAAGTATAATTATTTTCTGAAAGACTGAGGGAATCTGTTCAGATGTTTCTCCAGCTTATTTGGGTGTGAAAGCATTTTTCAGATGTTCAGAAATGGAAAAGAAAAAGAAATCCTGCTCAGAAGCATGCCTGTGTGTATGAAAAACAACAAAAATGGCTCAGACGCCTTATTTTGTGCTTAGGACATACAGCGCTACATTAACAGCACCTTTCTCAATAAGAAATCCATTGCAAGTACAGCAATCTGTGTTGTGCTGGGCAATTTTACGTTCAAGAATGTGATGGGGTTTTTTTTTAAATTCTGCTCTTAAAATACTCAGGACAACAAGCACTCAGAGTCTTAACAATATAAATGCTAAGTGTAAGTCTAATCTCCTACACACAGATGTAGATCAACATTACTTGTTTAAACACTGATAAAAATTAGAACACAGTGAAGCCGAATGAACATAAGAAATATTTCACATAATATTTACTGGAAAATTGCAACAGGGATTTTCTCTAATGAGTAAATACAGCATGAAGCCGTTGAGTCTTCTATCCCTGGGGTAAGATAATTTGAAACACATTTTTTCAGATCAAAAGTGTTATGTTGTCAAATATAAAAGCCCAATTTAGGCTGCATAATATTTAATTAAGAAAACAGCATTCCATACTGTGATTTATTTATTTTTTTACGTCCAATGCCCCTTGAGTCATTTTATCTTCTTAACTTTAAGATTTGTACTGTGCAAGATCATGGGAAAGACACAATCAACTTTATTTTCATTACAAAAGAAGAAAAACCTAAAGGGAATCCTGTGAATATCAAATCCAAACCCAAGATTTTCCAAAAATCATGTAACTTGAAAAGGCCATCTGCTCACTCAAAACAAAGAGGAGCACTGTACCTGATCCTGTGGCTATGATGATGGATAATAAAGAGCCAGGTCATATAGAACAGCCACAGGAATACCTGGAATATTTAGACTTAGGGGGACCCTCTTAGGGCTCTGCAGCCACAATTTGCTCACCTTGACACTTCTGTGATGTATCCGCGATGGCTGGCATTTCACGCTGCTGGTGTTACAACAGCCAGTGCAACGTTTCACCTCCACGCAGGGTGGCCATATCAGGAAGTTGGCAGAGGTGGGATCAATCTGACTCCGAGGTATCTCGTATATAACCGTCCGTGTTTTGCAGACAGCCGGGATGGCTTCCTCTGCGAACACAAGAAATTCACACTTCCAGGTGAGCAGCTGCTCTCACCTCAGAGCACCCAGACACTTTACACCACCGATTTACCCCTAGCTGGCGGGTTGAGATGGTGTTCTCAGTTCCCACTGCTTACTGACAAGTCAGTGCTGAGTACTGTTTGCCTACCACTAAACTGTGTGTGCTACCCTAGGGAGAAGCTTGACTCAGTCCCAAAAGCCCAGCCCTAAAATGAGGGTTTACAGTGGCCTGGCTCCCAACATAGCTCAGAGCACATACCATTAGATACGACAATCCCGGCTCTTTAGAAGTGACAGCAAGCCAGGGGCTTCTCCAGATTAGATGATCCTCTAATACAGCCTCCTAGCGACTGCATAACAGCAGCTGCTGTTTTATAACATTGGGGCGATCACTACACACACCGTATTATCACACAAGCATGCAATACCTGGCAAATACCACCACAGAAGTTGCATTGAGGATATTTATATCACACTCAAATTGGCTGAGCTGCCAAACAACCTGCGCCACTTTGAAACTTTGGAGTCTTGGGTTTCCACTTCCGAAACCTTAACAGCTCCACATCAGGGAGTCTGGTCCATCTGCCATCCCAAAGGGCAACTGCCATTTTTTCTGAATGACGTTATCAAAGGTCTGTACATGGCGGGTTTTATTTAATTTGCTATTTCTTGAATGAGGCAAAACCACAGAAGTAGCATGACCGAAAAACCTACAGCTAAACCAATATCCTGTCGGGCTCCAGTAAGGTGAGCTTGTAGACAAGTTTCAGCCACATGAGGATCATAAAGAATAACTCTGTACTGCTGCATGCTGCTGCCATGAAAAATCCAAACCATGTATTGTTTTTAACCTAGGGACTGCCTAAGAAGTCAAGCTAGTAATTCAAAAGGGTCCAAAAAATAGCAATTGCAGGGACAACTTGTTTGATGGTAAGTTCTCCAAAAGCAGCTTGGATTTTTTTGCCTTACAGTGGAAGCAGTGATAGCTTTGGGTTAGATGTGTCAGGGAACTGGAATACTGCCTGTGCTTCTTCAGTTACTTCTGAATTACAAGAAGTTCAGGCCTGACCTGTGCCTGTAACATGAAAATCTAGGCTTAGTTTTGAAAGAGATGCACTTCAGTCAGCTAAATAGAGTGAAAATTCTTCTTCTCAATCCCCAGTGCCATGAACTCAAGAAAATTAACGGATCCAATACTGCAAGATAGCTGGCAACTCCTACAAGTTATTGAGTATACCCAGTTCCCACTGACTTTTATGGGGAGGCATTCAACACCTTGCAGAGTAAGGTGCCAAGTGTAGCAGACTGTTTCAGAACCGCTGTTCTCTAGAGGCATTCAATGTGACGAGTGCGCTTGCCAATTCACACTGCAAATCCAGGCTGACAGCATGCTGTGCTATCTACCGCGTACCACCATAGCTTAAAGCACAAATATATGAACTCTGAATTACCTATAATAGATATGGCCATGGATGTTTTCCACAGTCAAATGGAATGGTAAAACACTCAGATCTAATCAGATGAACAAGCACTGTGTACAAATCCTATTCTAAAATTCACTACCATCTTTTTAAATTTGTATTTGGGCTTTGTCAGATCACCAGCATTATTGTTTAGCAAGAACAAAATCCCATGTAAACAAGCCTGGTGCCCTCCGCAACGATGGAAATCAACGCCCCAGCGTTTCCATCAATGGCTTTTAATTTTTTGGATAAACTGTTTTTTTCTTGTGAATAAAGAGTCAAGCTGTTTCCTTTTGTGGAGCTTCTGTACTGAAAACTCTACCAACTGTTGATGTTTTTTAAAGCACACTGCTGTAGCTGTTCCCCACACTATGAATTATACATTGAATATCACAGCATTTACTAACCAAGGTCTAGCTTTCTAACATGCTGCAACAAGAAAGTGAATGTAAAGAATTTGTGCTTGTCTGTCTCCTATGGACATCCTCCAGAAGACAGCTTCTCAGGCAACGGCTCGTTGCATGCAAAAATAAAGGCAGAAACTAGAAATGGCCTTTTTCCTTTGTGCGCGTCACGTTTTTCCAGTGAAATGTCCTGCTTGGCTGACCAAAAGCACCCCCTCTGTTTTTACTCCCTAAGTACAAACAGCTTGTTTCTTACCAATGCTTCTTTTTCTGCGAATGGGCACAGGACGATTCTCTTGCACATGTTTAGCAGAATGAACACTGTAAGATCTCAAGTTTGTTTCTGAAACATCATCATATCCTAGAACAGGAAACAAAACATTAAACCTCAGCTATGTTATTTGCATCAGTGTCTCTACAGTGCTGTTCCATACGTATAAATCTGTGCTGTCCATATGCATAAAACCAAATCCTGCTGCAATTAGTCTAACGTAACTCCTGCCAATGCAATTGCAAGGGCATAAGGCAGGGAAGACAGAGACATTAAATGTCATGTATAAGCATGCACAAATTAATTCTAATATCCGTTTTACTGAAAGCCCCCAGAAACAGTGCACACTCTGTGACACAGAACCATATCTAAAGTAAAACAGTTGCATTGTTATGTGAAAGGCATAATGCAGCTTTTCTTACTGGAAAGGTGTAGAAATAAGAACAATGATACTTCACGTGAAATGTTTCTTTTAAAGTTTTTTGGAGTTCTGGTATGAGGCTACGGTAAAAAATATGGTATTACACACCCAACAGCAACAATGCTGCCTCTGTAAATTTTCTCTTGCTTGGTTTTCAGGGCAGTACTGGGACAGAATCAAAAGCAAAAAGTAACTACCATGGGTTTCCTTTTAGCCTCTCTGTTGCAGAACAAATCCCCTGTGAAGTATCCTAACCTTTGGAGGGGCATCTGAAGCTACTGCAAACTCTGGGACTGCATCCAGGCTTGTCTTGTTCCCTAAATAAGCCTACCACATGGGTTAAAGGGCCATGAGAAAAAGCAAAGATGGAAAACTTGGCATTTCATTTATCATAAAAAACAACAAAATAACTACTCCAACTATTTGGTTTTGTTAAGTGAAGCAGTCCAGGTCATGTCCCATGCAGTAGGGTTCTGAAAATGACAAGCACAATCTGCAAACAGCAGATCAGGAAGATGTAAGCAAACTGAAGACTGCATACAGATTCCAGTACACCAAAACTAAGATTTTTAGCACTCTGCTGCTTGGAGTGCCCTCTGTAACATCACTGAAGAGTTTCAAGGTTTCACTGCTGGCTCCGAAGAAAACTGTGATGTGCGCTAAAAAATGTAAATGGCTATTACACAGTACTCAATTACCCTCTACAAGCTACCAACATCCTACACTCCTGTCTTCTGCACTGTCACACTCCCTGCTTCCAGTTCATTTTGTATGCACAGTTGACTGACTCTGGAACTTGTTTTATTCTCGGCTTTATTAGTAATACACATCATAAGAGCCTACTCTACAAACCAACCAATTAATTTTCTCCTCCCTCCAAGAAATCCTGCCCTAAAGAGCATGCAGCTTGTGAAATCACCTGCAGAGCCTGGAAAGACATGAAGACAGTGGTATCTTCAGCATCTTAGAAAGAGCTCTCTGCCTCAAGGTTTAGCTTCACTTCTTGGAAAATACTATCGTAGGTAGCTAAGAGAAGATGGAATGGGAGGTCCAAGAGGTAGTGCCAGATCACCCACTGGTCCTGTCTATTCTCCTTATCAGCAGAACAGATCCTTGTCCGAAGTAAGTCAGTGTGAAATCCAGACTCTCAATCTACCCAAGTAAGTTGGCTCCTACTTCCTATGTAGAGTGCTTATTTCCTATTAATTTTGATGGGAAATTTGGGAACCCGATTAGCTGATAGTGGGCCTTATTTGCAGTCCCAGTTGTGTAATGTAACACAGCAATGACTAATGGATTTTATTTCTGCTTTTATGGTACCCCATACTCCAGAAAACTCATCAGTGGGGTAAATAAAATGGCTTGCTTGAGACCCCACAGGAAGCTTGCAACTGAGCTGGGGAGCAGAGCTAGGTCTCCTGCATGCCATTCCAAAGGCACCAGGCCATCCACCTGACCCCAAATGGTGTTATGCAAAACAAGGATCCGTTCCGATGTTCCTCCAGCCCTCTTCTGCTTCCTAGCACTCAGCCACCCAACACCTTAATACTGACCTCCTTTTTGGCAGCTTTGAGTTGTCACAATCTCTCCCTCGATTTGAGGCAATGAAGTGATATTCAAAAGAAAGCAGCATGAATTCTGCTCAGTGTAAGATCCAAGCTAGGCTCAGAGCAAGAAGCATCTCCGTCCACATGCAAACAGTGTTTAAAAAAGATTAAACACAAAACTAATTCCTCTAATCCGAACTGCTTGGTGGGCACAGACATCTTGCTGAAAAGAGAAACCGTCGATGATGCCAGCTGTACGGCAGGCCCAAGCCACAGGTCCTAATCCCACATTCAACACGCTGGCATAGCTCCTTTCTAACATGACTGATTTCTTGCTGTCTTGTTTAAAGAAACTGGTAAGACTAAAGGAATAGTACGATCAGCTAACCAATATGTTAAGCCATGTGCTTATATATAACTGCTCAACTCAGCTGCAATTAGCCATATTCTATCATCATGTTTATAAAGCAAAACGACATGTCGAGGAGCATGTGTTGCTTATAAGATGATTTCTAAGGTGAAGAAGGCCTCTGGCTCATACTGTATCTCACTGTCTCACTACATATCTTAGGCATGTAGATAATTTCATAAGTTCATGTCTCGCTCTGGGGGTTAAAAAAAGAGATCTACAGAGCTAGCACAGCAGACTGCAAAATAAGTTCCAGTCAAACCTCAATGTATTATGCAACACAAACTGTATTATTTCTATCGACACAGCATTGATGGTTTTTTTTCTAATAAACAGAATGATGGAGCATATGGCTGGAGCCAGAAGACACTATAATGCTAAAGGCACTTGGTGTCCCCCTGATCCCCACAGGCATTTGGAAGGAATTCCATTTCCCAGTGAAGTCAATGAGAAAATCACTGAAGTTCAAGCGAACTTTAAGCCCACACAGGAGTCTTGCCCAAGCAGGACCAAAAAATCCAAAAGTCAGCTTTGAAACCCAGACTTGACTCTGGATGTGTGGCCAGGAGACTTTATTTCATTAAAACAACGATGCTACAGTAATTACAAATAGCACTCTCTAGTTTGACTTTAAAGAAGCCTGATACCTAATTTGCATCAGGTTTTTTCCCCTAATGTACTGATTTAGGAGCATGAAGTTGCAGGGTGAGGATAAGCTCTTAGCAAAGGGAATGGGAGTTTATGGGTGCTTAACGCCTCACAAAATGAGGCTTAGAGCAGAAAGCTTAGAAACGGGTGGTTCTTAGTTTAGAAATTGAACACTGCTTGTCACTAAGTGAAGATGGAGGATGCTGCACAGAGCCAGATTAATGCAGCTCTCTTTTAACATTTTAATAATAAAAAAAATGTTTTCATGGCAGCCCATCAAGAACTTTCTCTGTAATCTTTTAGGTACTGACAACATATCAATGATGGGTATAAAAACTCTTGCAATTAGCCTTGGTCAATCCATTACTGTAGCTGAAATTGTTCTTTTTTGTCAGATTGGCATTTTTCCACTGGGTCATGGAGTATAAATCACAGAGGTCCTATGACATTCTGCCAATATGTGATTACTCTTCTCACTAAATAAGCTTGTGGAAAGCATCTTAAGACGACTGTTATTTTATATTCATCAATTTATACTGTCGCATTGCTACCTCCTTCCGAAACAATTTTATGTGACTTACATCCCCAAAATATGCAGTCTTAACACAAACCTTCTAGATGTCACTTTGATGAGCATCCAAAAAATATAGGTCCAAGACTTCTAGTACCAACAGCAGCAGTTTAGGAAATTCTCATTATCTCCTTTTTTTTCAGGAATTCAATGTAAGGTACAATAAACTGAAATGGTCTGCCTTACAAATCGGTCCTAGAGCCAGAAAGCCCAAGGCAAAGTCAATCTGTTTGTTTGATCTTCTTTCTGGCTGATGCAAAATATGCCCTTCTGACATCCAACTGCAGAGATAGATGTCATTAAGTTTTCAACTTTGATCTATTAAAGGAAATATAAGTAGCCGCCTGCAAGATCCTGTTTTGTTTAGGGTTTTTTCCCCTTACCTAGATGTAATCAACCAACTGTAAAGGAGGAGGAGTATTCCCTCTATCTGTCTCAGGAAAAACACAGGGGACACATGGCAGATGCCCGCCTCTCATAATGTTTAAGAGGTGCAAGGAAAGCTAACACATAGCATTGTAACATCCTCAATTTGAGCACCACACCAAAAGCACCAAGTCAACAGAAGATTT
Organism: Pandion haliaetus; assembly: GCA_013401275.1. Lineage (NCBI taxonomy): Eukaryota > Metazoa > Chordata > Aves > Accipitriformes > Pandionidae > Pandion > Pandion haliaetus. Next base: position 4,999 of record VYZV01039837.1, on the reverse strand, counting down.
TCCAATAGATCGAGCTCTGCAGCAATATAACACTTTTCCATGAAAGCATACTGTTAATTTAGAACATTACCCCACTTAACCAAAGCTGCTCTGCTAGTTCTTAATCACAGGCCGTTAAATTCTCATGGCCTAAGGTGACCCTGGGGTTGATGCCCTTAAACCATGCAAAGAAGCACTCTCAGCCCTGCGTTTCCCCACGCGGGGAGATGACTGGGGGAAAATCTGTTCCCAGCGGGAGGCAAACATAATAGGTGATGAAATGAACTCTACCTCCCACGGGACAGATGGGAGAGGTGAAGCACGAGGAGAAAAACCACGCTGCTAAGCCAAAGAGAACTTCACAGGCAGAATATAGGAAATGCCCCCGTTTCGGTGATTTAGTCTGTTAGTAGTAAAACTGTACTCTGCACGCTACCGCTGCCTACTTCCTGGGATCGTGCATGCTTTCTGTTTTTTAAAGAGGGTCAGGCTCTGCTCTCCGTCACGCCAATGAAACTCCGCCGCTGACTATCGATCCCAATCACAGCAAATTAATATAAGACCCTGTTTTTTCTGATATAAACAAAGAATTTTCATGTTGCCTTTACACATATTTCTCTTTGAACTGGACATACAGCGCTGGGCTCTGACAAATTGGCCTGGATTTTCTTTTTTGAATACAATGATAAGCTCCATGTTGGGTAGTGTTTTTCTTTAAGTAATATGCCAGATGGTCTGGGGGTGTGGTTTCTAATTTTATGAAGGGGGTTATCAGTCATCTCTGCGCTACAATATAGAGACCAAATCTGTCAGAATAGAAGAAAAACCTGCCTACTCTGACTTACAAAACTTACTTTTCCAATTAAAAATACAAGCTTTGCATTGCAGGAGAGAAAAATGACTGTTCTTCCTTCAATTTCCACAGATTCTGTCTCGTTGCTCAGGAGTATCAGATATTTTCTGCATGCATGCCTGATCCTGCAAACTCTTCCCTTACAAGATCATTCTTAATTCTCGAGTCCACCCACTGAGTTTAAACAGGGCTACTCACATGCAGAAGGACTGGCAATACCATGCACTAAAACAAGGGAGAAAATAATCACTGGAGCGTTTTCATTCTGAGCCTCAGTTTAAATCAGTCTATGCTATAAAACAGAAATATATCTACTGTACAAGCCTTCACTGAACTAGCCCTTCCCTAAATATAACTACAGTCCTAAGGAAATACATTTCAGAAATATTATCTTACCAGTGACAACTAGAAAAAATTTGATTTGCTAATCCAAGCTAATACTAAATATAGTAAACAGGCCCGATCCTGTTTACTGAAGAAAACATGGTAATTTCAATGTTCAATTAGTCACTCTGATAAAACTCTTAATAAGAATTACTCATGACAGTAAAGACTGCAGGACTGTGCCCAGAAAACATAAATGCGGGTAGTAAAGACCAGTTACTCTCTCTGAAGATCCAATCCTGCCTGGTGTAGCTCAGAATAAAGCTTAGCAGGCGTGCAAAAGGAGCACTCACATAAGCAAGAACAGGGTGAAAGGCCGAATATTTTGGTTTTATTTTTTTAATATTGTTTGAGTTCGTGTCTTAAGGCATTACTGTTTCATGTTGAAATAGTAAAATATTTATGTGTCTTGTTTCCCTAATGGTTTCTAAACCGACAAATTGCATGAAAACAGCAAAACGAAATGGTAGACTCATGGCTGACCTCTTCAGTTTTTGGTCATGCATCCTCTTCTGTTTAATATTAGCCACGAGGTAAATAATTATTTTCTGAAATAAATTCCTCGGCTACATCTACTAATTTATTCAGCTCCCGCCATTGCTCCACTTGCCTGCTTGATTCTCTTGCAATGGAGCCATCTGAACTTTTGCTCTCCTTGTAAGTGGTATTTAAAAATGAAGCATGTGCTTGTTACACTGGGGTATTTGAAAAAATGTCTTCTGGTAGCTGCAGAATACCGACTCAAACGCAGAAGCAGCAAGCAGTATTTTAAAATGCTAGCGCTCAGATCCGGCCCTTCTGCAACAGCAGCCAAGCCTTCCACTGAGTTCACTGGGAAAAAGATTTTAGCAGTAGTGCACTTGTCTGGTCCAAAAGAGTCTTCAGTGGGGAAATATGTATTGCATACCCCTTCCCTGTTGTGAAAGCTTCTTTAATTGCAGCGATAAGCAATAATGATGAAGCACTGCTCTCCAAAAATATGACACTGATGCCAACGAATCTGGTAATTAGTAATTAGCCTCTATGGTAAAGTATTGTGCAAGAGAGAAATATTCCCATTTTCTCTGTCATGGGAAACCGTTTGCTCCCTAATCACATGAAAATTGAAAGCTATGTCTGTAAAATATGTTCTTAGTGCATTCCTGCTCATTAATACAGCACTATACAAAAAGCAGTGAGTTAAACTCTGGAAGGATCCTGCAACACTGAATGAAGGTGATTGAACCTGGCACAGATTTTACAAAAATACACAGCATATGGTTAAAAGGAGATGGCCCGGTACCAACGCAAGCAAGAACTCATTCATTTTTCTCCATGTTTGCTCTTCAGAAAGATGCAGGTTTCCCTTGGGCACATCAAAGGTGCCGGGTTTATTCTCTCTCAGCTAAGGGGAGAAATCACCAGGAACAAAGTGCATCAAGTGAAACCAAATGATAAGAAACCCAGTAATACTGTGCTTCTAGACCTCATTTACTGCTGCAACGATCTGTTTGAACTGCACGTTCTCACTACACCCATTTGCATGCCTAATGATGCAGAAAATAACCCAGCACTATTTTCTTTTGGAAAAAGTGTATTTTCAAGGGTAAGCTTCATATGCAGGTTCCTGTTTAAAATCAGCGCGGACAGTTTATTTTCCTTTTAATAAAGCCCAGCGCTTGAAGAGACATTACTTCATTCATAAATATTGTTTCAAATATTTTAAATACCTCTAGGACAGTAGTTTAAAGATAACAGAGCAATGCAAGACCAACAACAAACCTTATGGAAATACTTCTCCGCTGAGAGACCGAGAGGTCTGAAAACACAGAGGGTCACTAGGTCCCTCTCCACCCTGAACCCCCCGAAGTTTTAATTCCCGATCGGCCCCTTGGCCGCCGCCTCCCTTTGAAATAAAGCTCCCCTGCCCAGGGCAGCCTGGCTCTTCAGGCTGGGTCCCTGCACGGCTCTCGTCCCCGAGGCGAGGCAGCCCGGGCCGCGCCGCCGGAGCGGCGAGAGGCGTGCGGGGCGCTGCGCCGCGGCCGCCCGCGATGCCTCCCCCCC
>VYZV01039836.1:23530-49479 GCA_013401275.1 Pandion haliaetus | reverse complement strand
TTTATAATGAATACTGATAATAAAAAAGATTTAAATTAAAGATTAGGAGAAAAGAAAAAAAAAACCTCAATAGTTACAATGTGCTCTGCATATTCCTTAGAAAGCATAGTATGAAGTAGTACTGATCAGAGATATTCCAGGTTCAGCGGTGGTTCGGTCTGATGTTAACAATTCAGCACATACTTTAGTTCTTACAGATCCAGCCTGAGCACAAAGTGACAACACAAAGCGTTCTCTGCTGCGCATATCTCTGGGCTTATATGATCTGGTACAAATTTAAAAGATTTTTTCATATGACCTCTCTCTTTACAACATGACATATTTCACTCAGAAGGCTATGAACCATTAAACTAAGCTATGAATAATGAACCATTTTCCAGTTAGCTGCAACTTGTCACACTTGTCCATATAGACTTTGTACTTGGACTTGAAAATACTAAGACATCAACAGAGTCAAAACCCGGAGCACACTTTAAATGTTAAGCATTTTGTGTTTTAGTAGTACTTTTCTTTTCCTGTTGGCTTTTTGGAAGTTTTGGAAGTGACTGTGCAGGAGTAGCACAGACATCTGCTGCAATACTTTGCTGAGCCTCACTTGGTGTCTCAGGAAGAATATTACCTGACACTGACACATTAAGTCAGAAAGAATCACTTAAATTCTGTGCTTCAGCTGTACAAGCAGAATGTAGGTGAAAAATATTTCCAACTTCATTAAAACTAAAGATATTTATTGGAAAAATATGACTTTTCTGAAAAAAAAATCATTTTCTTAAAGAACTAGTAACATCAAATTTCTTTCTTTGGGGTTATTAAACTTCTTAGCAGAATACTAAACATCAGTGGTTGAACTTTCAAAATTTATAAATCCACTAAGATAACCCACATAGCTCTTAACGCTTTTCTACATAGTGCCTTGATGAAGGTTGCAATTTTTGGCAGCCTTAATGCATTTTATTTGTAAGTGTTAGTAATTAATTAGGTTGTAATCAGAGCAATGTGCTGTTTCATGAAATAATAACTTTTCAGCTGTAGATATTCTGTGGCAAGAGGAGCAGGATAAGAATGAGTAAAAGAGTGTAGTTTTGCATTAATTTTTTAATATATCTTTTGCTTTTTTAAAACAGTTAAAAACAGAAGTAAATGCTTCTTGAGAAAGGAACGTGGCAGAATGAGACAAGGAACAGAGGTGAGGAAAGTTTAGACTGAATGCTTAATGCATTTAAATTAAAAAAAAGTAAAACCAACAATATTGTAAAAGGGGCATGATAAATCACTCTGAACAATAAAAAGAGAGCCCTTCAGCTCAAGGATGTCCTTTCAAATTTTATCTAGGTCAGTGTGCACCAGAGACCAAGTATTAACTCCAGCACAATGCTAGGAAAGACAATGAAGTCAGCCCACAGACGAATTTTGTCCTGCTGCTAACAACTACTGACTAGCTCCCAACTCTGTGCCCACTGAATTACACAATTAAAACTCCCAAAGTGTATGTATATATCCACAATATAAAGCTGTGTCTTACACCAAATAGCATCATTGTGAGAAGATAGCCATGAAGGGAATATTTGTTATTGTTATCAATAATAATAATTGTTTCCAGTAGAATTTGTGGTCTGTGGTTCCTGTTAATACCAGTATTGAGACTGCTTTTTTTCTCACTTCTACTTTTCTGCAATTCAGTCTGCAGACTGCGTTTGGCTCTGTTGCTCAGAAAAAGGCTGTTCATGCTTCTGATTCCTCATCCACACTCGTCTCTCCTCCAGTAACCCCCAACCTTCCTTTACCTGCTCTTTTCTTTCCCCCACTATCTTTCTCATTGACCTCTTACTTTCCTCTGATATTTTCTTCCTGAAACTGTGGTTATGCTTTAAGCATCTACCTTCATAAAGCCAAAACAAACCCACCAGACAACCAGAGATCTGCCTTGGTTTTGTTCTATTTTCTGATTGCTACCCTCTTCAAATCTCATGAATTATTTTTTACCACTACAGCTTATTCAAAGTGTATGGTTTTTGCTTTTTTTTGTTTTCATTTTTAAAAACTGCTTTAGGGCACTATGAGAAATTCATTAAACATTTGAATACTGGTCAATTCACAGTTTTCCCAGAAAAAGAGCGTTTTAAAAGGTTCTTATATTTAGCTAAAATAATTTTTAAAGATAATGAGTTTAAATTACTTCATTTACCTGAACAATCTTGTATCGATGGTAGAAGGTTAAATCAGAGGAACACTTAGGCTCTAAAGGTCATTACAAAGGCTTCATAATTCTGGTTTAGAATCATGCTAAGTGACAGTGAGTTACCAACTGACTTAAATGGGCAAAAAAGACTGCACATCAGGGAGTTGGTGTGTAACAAAAAACAAACCACACCAAAAGCAAACCCCATTTCAGTATAAACTTCTGTACAGCATAAGGATATCCAGGACTTTCCTTTTAATTTAATTAACTTCAGCAATAATGATGTTTTGCATGGCAAATATTCTTCTCTTTGCTTACTTCAGTCTTCTGTCAGCTATTCATTTGATTGTAACCACCAGCAGAAAGTGTACTGGGGAGTGGCAGTGGACTCATTTTAGAGAAATATGAAACAGGTTGGAAAAACACTAATAAAACTTGGGAGAAAATAGTCTATGATGTCAACACAACCTTCAAATCCGTGGACTGCATTTATTAAAAAAATAAATATACACTTATGTCATGCTGTTGTCATTAACATTTAACGTGCAAAGAGTGGGCGCACATTCTATATTTAATTAAAACACAAAATTATGACTTCCATCTGCACAGGCAGACCTGAGAAGGGGCTTAAGGTGCACAAAAAATTTACATCTGGTATTCAAATATTGGGGGGGGAGGGATATTTTTACCATATAAGGAATCACATCATTCCTCTAGTGTAGAATAAAAATGATACCTTATTTATTAATGTTTGATGCCATTTTCAATATTTGAAGTTTCTCAGGCACTTGTGTAGAGTTTAAATCATGTGGGGGAGCACAGCTTGCCAGGGTTAGGAGTTCTTTTCAGTTATTTACTTTTCTTATTTTTATTTTATTTTTTTGGTTCATTTGGAAACACACACAGAATATTCTTTTTCTTAGTGCGGTTTTTCTCTAATTCTTTTGTTCTACATTTGGTGCCAAGGAGCATAGACCATGTTAAATCCATACAGCAGTCTGCAATCTCCTTAACCACATGCTATGCAGGTCACCTGTGGAAATGCTTTTTGTCAACCAAATCCTCCTTCTCTTGGCTTGTCACTCTGCTTGTTCACACTGGGGCTAATCCTGGTGCTGTCACTCTGCAGCCACCGAAGCCACCATCTGCTCTTTGCCCTACTCCGGCCTTTGATCAAACAGTAAGCAAATCCTTCAGGATAGGGAAAGATTTCCTGGGCATTGGCCATACGGCAGCATATTTGGTCATTGCGTGGAGACCTGTGCAGTACTGCGATCGCTGGGAAGTGACGTGTCTTCCCAATATCGTCACTTGGATTTAAGGGGATTTCTCAATGCAAAAATCAATCATTCTTGCCCACCTCACAAGTGATAAAGGCATTGGCACACGGTTTTGAAATAAGGTTATCAAGTGAATATCATGTGCCTCAGAGTGGCAAAGACTAACCCCACGCACGAGAAGGTAAAGGACCATGCTGACTTTCCTGCAGTCCCATGTGAAATATGTTTGCGGACAAGGAGATCGGGTGACCCAGAAAGATGTTGAATCAGAATTGTCTTCTTGACTACATATGGACAAACTTGAAACTCAAACGATAAGGCTGGGTAGTTGCAAAATGCCAAAGGGGATCCCAATTTTGTGACAGAGGAAAGGAACTGGAGCCACTACAACAGCACAAGACAGTAGACCTTAGCACAGCTTGCTTTTGCTGGGGAGGGGACTGCTGAGCAGAGATGGGACCGAACATATCAATTACCTCTCTTATGGGAATGGCGTGGGGGCACTTAATGGTACAATTCTTGCTAAACCCTGCAAAACTGCATATGACATTTCTTGAGGTAGGAGAGAGGCTAATGCAGTCGCTGAGTAAGCATAACTGCTGGGCCTGAAAATATCTGTAGACTATAACAGAATTGCTGAACTAACAAGCTGCTGAGCCAGCATAATGAATAGAACATAGCAAAAATAACGTAATAACTTCATGGTTAAGACAGCTGTAAATGAAAGAAAAGGGAAGAGCTGTCTCCCAGCCAGTTTCAAAGAACTGGCTCCCCAGTTTCTTGTATTTGACTGGAATGGATTCAGCAAAACAGCAGAAGGACAGTCTGGACAGCTGAGAACGTATGTAGCTAGTGGGTCAAAGCGTTATAAGGAGATAAAAGACAACTCAGAAATTCGTCAAGCTGGGGTCAGCAGAAGAGAATCAGCATTGCAGGTGCCAGGGGCTGAGAACTGTCTCTTGAAAGGTGAGCATTTTCTCCAAATTGCCTTGACGTACTTGGCAGCATGTGCCTGGATACCCCACGCTGTGAGTGTGACCTCTAAATTCCAATGGGGGGATCTTGTAGACCTTCTTATGTTGGGACAACTTAGGGATCTGGGCAGAATAGTGTCTCATAACTAGAATGCTATGCTGCTAATGACTATGTGCTACAGAGTTTATCATAAATATCCACGGCCATTTATATAATTTCATTAGTTATCTACACTATTGCTACAAAGATAGATACATAGATTCATGCACACATACATATGTAGATACAGTTGCTGCCATGTTTAGCTTATCATTATCTCATTGTTCTGTTATAATTGCCTGTAGTCATTGGCTGTGTTTTGGTGTTTCACAGTTAAATATTGCTGACTTGTAGTTATATTTGCTGTTGCTGTGCTTGCACTTAGACAGTGGAATTTCTATAAGCTACCAGTCAACATAAGGTATTAAAGTCATCATATATACGTTCTGAACAGTTAGCCTCCCTCCTAGCTGGAAACTATCATTGCACATCCCTGTGGTTGTGCTTCTACCCCCTAAGTCATTTGTATTAGCTATCTAATTTTTACAGTTATATCTTCAGAAAATTAAAAGGGAGTAGGGTACTGATATGTAATCGTTCATATTGCTAAACTGTTAGCCTGGTTTCTGATATATTTTGTCCAGGAGAGCTAGCAAAACTACTAAACTACTATGCAAACTAGCATGTCTGGGTATGCTTTGAAGGATGGCATGGGTTGGAAACCGTTCCCAATGGGCATTTTGGATGTCATTACCATGTTTTGGCAGGAAAAGTGTCTAATTGTGTGGGCATGAACTTACCATGTCTGTTGGCTTCAGGAGCAATACACAAAACCTATTTCATCTTATATAACACCCACACACAGCCTTATGTATCTTTCCTACTCATGTCTATGAAACTTTTGGGCAGAGTTCTACAGCTGCTACAAGGACTTCTTTTCTACTCATACAGCTGCTGTTTTGCAAAATGAAACTTTTGGGAAAGTTCCATTGAACAAAGCAGGGCTGATAGCAATTGAATTTTGTATAAATATATGCTAAGTTCCTACAGAAGGTATCAGAGAATAGCTTCTTCTAAGGTTATGGATCATCTTGTATAATAAATTAATTCTATATCACATTCAGCGTGTCCCAAGAGCCATAAACAGAATATTTTGGATTTTTTACTTTATTATTAAATTATGTTACATTAATCGGAGTTTTAATATTGTCCTTTACAGGGAACACATGCTCAATTTTTTCACACCCTTTTTCTTTAGGAGTTTTTTCATTTCTTTCTTATTCTGCATTTTAATAAAAAGCAGAAAAAGTATGCAAAATATAACACATTGAGCTCTCCTTTCAAGCACAAGCAGAATGTTTACTCTTGAATTAAAGATAAAACCTACATGTCAGCATATTTCATTTTGAGTTTATATGAATTTGAGTCATTAAGCTTAAGTCTAGACTCAGAATGACTTTTTTTCCCGTCATCTGGTTTTAATTGGATCATAATTTTATGTCTTCATAGAATGACTTTCACATGTTACTAGTTTTTTAACAAAAAAATATATATATAGAAAAAGACATGATTTTCCCCTATCACTTCGTACTTCCTTTTCTCAAAGATTTAAAGAATTATTTAGCACTTTAAGGACTATTCCTTTCTTCTCCTGTTTCTCTGACGAATATCCAAAAAGAGGGGAGGAAGTTCCCCCTATCTCTTTTATGAAGTTAATTGTTCCCTTGTGGGATAAGTTGCTGAAATGGGAAACGTGAAAAGAAAGTCTGCAAGGTAAAGCTCCCAGGGCTCCCACAGATGCTCATTTCAACCAGCAAAGGTTTGGATATGCATTGGGGATCATATATGTTAATCATGGAAAACTGGTGCTTAAATCCAAATATACCAGAGTGAAAACACAGAAAGCTGCTGCATTTCCCCCCTCCCAAGAAGCAGCGTTTCAGTTAGCAGCTATGTTGACAGCAGCTGTTCCTGCTGTGTTTGAGTCCTCCTCACTCCCCTTAAGGAGTGCGATATTAATGTCTGTGCTTAGATATCTGTATTCACATAAGCAGCTATTCCTCGTTTCTTCATTTCCATCACAACAACACTCAACACATAACCAAGGCACCCTGATTTTACGGTGCCTGTTGTAATGGAATATGCTACACAGGGAAAAGTGCAGTACTGCAACTGAAAGCATTAATAATTCCTGGCAGATAATATATCATGATATATCTAAATAAAAATAACAATGTTATAGATCTAAATAAAATATAAACAACAATAATAATAATGAATATATAACAGTTTAACATTTATTTTTCTTCACCTTTTTTCTAAAATCAAGAGGTAAAGTCAGACCACATTTTCAACATGAAATCCATAAGCGCTTGGTACCGCATTGCTACTTAATGAAAACTAAGATTCCAACTAATAACAACAACAACAGCAAAGAAGCAATGCCTAGAGCTGAGGTTTCAAGAAAAAAAATAATATTGTGTGATTCATGAGGAAATCATAAAAACAGACATCATGGAAAGTATACTGTTGAGATGCTGCTCCTTGTTTAGCCAAAATTAAGGTGGACTTTTCACTGTACTCTCACACAAATAAAAAGCAGGCTGTGCTATAAGAGAGTAAATTTTGTAATTCTTAATTTTTCCTCAAAAGTGAATTGCCTAAATAAATGGGAAAATAAATGCTGTTAAAATGTGACTGCAGAATTTACTCCTTATCTCTTCTTTCATTCCTTCCTGCTTGTTTAACAGTTTCTTCTGAAACTACCTCTGCTTTCCATTGTCTTTCTAAAAGCTCAGTGAAAACCTGTGTCAGTACCAACTGCTGCTGCACCTGATGTTTTATTTCTGCAGCTCTCTCCAAACTTGTGCATGAACCTGAAGACCTGAGCTCATTCATGAGGCAAGCCTTTGCTTTCAACCTTATGCAAAATAGCCAGTGGTGTCATTTATTCAGCATAAGATTTATTCTCTAACCACTGCACATGGTAAAATTTACAATTATGTTAACTGGGGTTTGATGTGTATATTAACAGGAGGCTGGAGCCCTAACTGAATTACTTTCTGGTATATTCAAAGTCACCATAGGTGTTATTTATGCCACTTCTGTTCTTAGTGCCTTTGCCAAAAAATAAAAGTCAGTCCAACACAGTTGTCATCTAAAAATAAACACCAATGAGATCTTCTTCCTGTGGGCTGTAAGGTCATTCTGTAACTCAGCATGGTTCATTGATCTCTTCTACCCCCTGTGCCTTTCCAGATTTATCGGAAATCTGTTCAAAGGAGAGTATATCTTACTGCACACTACTCTAGGAACTGCTGCTAAATGCTGAGTAAAAGATTCTCTTCTACTCTCTTTATTCCTTGACCTTAGAGACAGAATCAAGAAAAATCTTCCCAGGTCTCTCAGTCATCAGGCAAAAAACAGATGAGCTGGGAATACAGGTTGAATACCTTCTGCTGCTCTTCCTTTGGAGAAGTTCACTAGTTCAGGAAACACCTTGGGACCAGTTCACGTCAGTGTGTGTCTGTATTGCTTCTTTCATTCACATGAAGAGCTTCAAAGTAATTTAAGTCAATGATCTGATTATTAATAAAGAACAGCACCGGACACAGGTCAGACATGCCCGCTTTGTATTTATCTTCCTTTTAATATATCACAGTATTAAACAGTACTGTGAAGAGAGAAATCACATTACAACTAGCAAGAGAGCTATCTATCTACCTATTTACTTCCTGTCAACCTAATCATATCATGGCATAGGGCAGTTTGAGCACTCATGTAAACATATGTAACTTATTAGAAAAAATTGAGTTTCATCCACATTCACTTAGGTTATGTCCCCTCTTCACAGTAAATTCTGATATAAACAGAAAAACACAAACACATGTGCTGGGATGTTTTTTTTACTGGAAGCTCAGCATATGGAATATAATCACTGAGGTTTGATTCATTTTTTGTTCTTTTCCTTTTTTCTTTCTTTAAAATAGAGGTTTCTAGCAAGACTAATGTATGTGCACTCAAGCCAGCAGTATGTGTTAGATTAGTGCAGCAGCTCACGAGCAGTAGGATCCTGGGGTCTGTGGAGCTCCGCTGAAACAAAGGGCTCACCTTTGGGCTGCCACTGGAAAGCAGTATGGAAAAAGGGGGAGAGGCTCAGTACTTCAAGAAAAAGTCAGATTAAGTACTTGAATTCCTTTGATTCGTACTGCAGAGGCACATCTGACAAAACAAATTTGTGTCAGCCTTTTTGTAAAGTGTTATCTTCTGCTTTCCCCTACTGCTGGGCCAGGCAGCTGCATGCCCCTTCCCCATCTGGACCTCGTTCCTCTCTTCTCTGTTCCTCTCAAAACATGAACATTCACCTGCTTTTGGCCTCATGTTTTTGCTGCCAAGCATATAATGGTGGGGTAGAAAGGCTATGCTCTGGAGTCCTAATAGTTTAAGACTCTCTTTCTCACCCAGTAAATTTGATAGGATATTCTCTTTAAACAATTATCTGATGTATATAATATATCAAAATTTGTTTTTTCTCTGCCTCATCTTCCTCCTTCATCCCAAAGATGAAGTGGTGTCGAAGAGTCAACAGAGTTCAGAAATGAAATATTTCTCTTTGCCTAGACATTCACACACCTCTGTATCTATCAGCCCCTCTCATATTCTCCAAAGACATCCCTGCCTTTGTGACTTCTCCAGCTTCCACCCAATTGATTTCTTTGCTCTCTCCCCTCCAACAAACACTCAACGCATATTGTGAGCCTTAACTAAATAAACGCAATGGTATTTGTAAAGAGTTTTTAAGTTCACAGGTGAAAGATGTTATTTCAGCCCAGCAGAATGGCATGCAAGAAACTCCACTGCCGTACTTGTATGCTGCGACTAGGCAGAAGTTCTCTGTGAATTTCTCTTAAAAACTTTTAAGGTCTTTTGCCTGCTATCACTACTGAATATTTTAATTTTTTGGTGAAACTTATTTAACAATAATTAGTTAATTAGGTGGGTAGGAGGTGAGTTGCTTAAGTACTAACTTTCTTCCACCCCATGGAAACTGAATGCAGAGCCATTTTCAGTGAGGCATGATCTAAACTTCAATAGATACACACAGGTGGCTGTCCTATTTCTGCATACATGCTACAAGCAGAGTGGCAGACTTGCTTGCCTGGTGCATTACCCCTGCAAGAGAAGCACATGAAAAATGCTTTGTACAACTTCTTTTCTTTCTTAAAATAGGTAAACCCGTCATCACAAACCCAGCCCAAAATATTCTCCTTTCCAACATACAGCCAAGCTCCCTTCTCAGCATACAGTAATTCGAGCTCAAATTTGTAGTCCAGTCCATCAAATAAACAGAGCTATGCCCTTGAAATTCAGTTTGACCAACTAGCTCAAATTCCTGAGATTTATACAAACTATGAGCATCTGTGCCCTCCAACATTGTAGCTTCTGCTTTGTTACGCTGGCCAGAAGGTGTCCATTTGTTTTGCTAAATAGGTGTTCTCTTTTGGTTTAGTAGCTTTCTTAGGAAATCTAAGATATCTCCCCATATTTTGCAGATAAATGTTTAACACCACCTGGAAGGGTATAAAAGCTGTATGTTTCGTAACACTGTTCCTAGAGAAATATGGTGAGACTGATCGCTCGTGTTTACAGGTAGTGATGCCAGAGAGGCAAAACAAACATGCAGACAAACAAAAACATTAAGGAAGCATCAGGATACTACAGCACTGAATACTGTAACATTTAGACACCTTTGCAGCCAGCAGGTGGAGACAGGTAAGAATCTTACAAGACAATCCATAATAACCAGCATGCTGAGCCAACAGCTATAATGTTAAAACACTGAAAAAGCAGCTAGTCTAAAGTAGCAGAGCAAAGAAACCTCCCTAAAGTTATGTTTAAATCTCACAGATAAATTAAACTATTAAACTATGCTCCAGTTCTTTTTCTCCAAGATCTTTCGAGGTTTAAGGCCTTAGAGCAAGAGCTGGGACCCAGAACTTACCACCACCACCTATGAAATAAGTACTTTGACCATGGAGCTGGTGGGCCTTCTCTCTGTCACTCTCTCTCACTTTCTCTCCCCCTCCTTTCTTCTTCCTCTTGCTGTAATACAATGTCTATTTCAGTACGTTTTTTTCCAAAGTGAAATTGCTTTAAAATGAGTTCAAATAGCTGTTAAAATAGGATTTAAAATAGGATTTACTGTAGACTTTGACTGTCCCAGGCCACACATACCAATTGCTTCCTCAGTGGGGCAAATCACAGGAAAAGTGGCTTTGAGTTATTTCAGGCAGAGAGGGCGACTGAAGCCCAGGTCCTCTGGATCTGAAATTAATGCTCTAACCACTGACCCTATGTATAAAGGAGAGCATTGAAACACACCATGTCTTGCAAAAAATGGCAAGTGTGACTGAATTTTGTATAAGTGTGCTCACAGCATGCCTGCTGGATCGAGCTTTTTCAAGGTTCCTGGTAATGTTGCATCTAATTTACAGATCCAAGCCAGATCAAAGCAGTATGAAGTTGTCTAGCCTTGTTAAAACTGTGTCACCCTGAGACAGACACAGAGCAAGACTTTAGGTATTTGAGGAACTCTTCTGCTGAAAACCAAGTCACTTTCGCAGTTCAAGTGCTTCCAGAATAAGAAGTTATCTGAGCTGAGGTTTTAAGGATGGCAAAGCTGACTTACAGTGCTCAAATTCCACCTGACTTCCACTTGAGGAACAACAGCCCTTTCTGGAGTTATACATCAAGTCACAACTGTAGGAAAAAAGTGACCTGAAAGTATTGCTTTTCCCATAGGTGCATTATTTTAACTCCCCTTACACATGTAAATAAAAACTAGACCCAGATTTCTCAGGATTATATCCTAAAATATAATATCCTTCCATTTCAAAATCAAGCGTGAAAGAAAAAGGCCACCTACAAAAAGTGCTGAGTACCTGTAACAATTTTGCAGTTACTGCTTTTATCCAGACATGACTGAACTTCATGCTCTCCCCAAGCTCTTTCCATCTGCTCAGGGAAACACAGGGTAAGAAAACATGTCACTACTGTAAATTGATCTTGAACTTTCCTGTCTCTTGTCTAGGCTTTCCAAAAAATACTTAAAGCTGTAACTAGAGCTGTGATATACTCAGGTAAGAAACAACATTGAGCGAGGCAGCCAAAATCTGGTCGTTGTCTTTCTAGTGTGAATCTGGAGTAACTTCACTGAAGTTAAAGGTGTAAGTCCCAATTTACATTAGTGGAGATGAAAGCAAAATTTGGCCAAAGGCATTTCTAAATTTATGACCTTAGTAGATTGGCTCAGGCTCTCTTTGGGATTAAGTCAAAACATAACATATAATATCCTTCAAATCAATGCAATTGGGGCAGCTTCAAGCACTAACTTCACTTCTGAGTACAGAAAATACAAGTTTATCGTGCATGGGGGATCTTTTATTTTATCAAGATTGCTGAAAATAAAAAGACAACTAAATATACCAACACTAAAATTACCTCCAGAAGCACATTTAAACAAGACTTACACAACACAGTTAGAAAGGAAGAGCAAGTACGGAAAGTGTCTGCTCTGATTTACTGTAAACCTCTCCCTGGGTGATTTTGATGACTCAAGACCTGAGAAGCTTAGAAAAATATATGACAGAGTCAGATGCTGTTAACTCTATAAATACAAACAATAAATATTGTATCGCCCACTATGAAAGAAAATTATAGTGCCCTGAGCACTGAAATAGTAACACCACCACCAAAAGAATATTATGTCATAAGCACTTACAATTAACGATCAAAAGGAAAAAAAAAAAAATGCCCTAAGTCCCTTTTTTAATAGGCTTTGTATTCATGAACAACAAAATTAGCAGGCATATCTCAGTCCAAAAACTACTGTAAATATTATTTATTTGTCTGGAAAGTGACTGAAACATTTTAACATAGCAAAAATTTCAACAGTACAATTTGTTACTCTAAAAATGCTGTAAGTCTTCAGCTGCTCTAACCAACTCAGTATAATTGAATAGCTCTATACATATTTGAGAAAAACAAAGAAACAATCCTACTTCCGTATTCTGTCCACACTTCATATTTAAGCCAGTCCAGTTCAAGACCCAGATCTAGATCTTAGAGCCCATTTATGTGATAAGCATAAACATTGGACAGAAGAACTCTACTGAAGCTTAACAGTGATTTTCGGCCAAGGAAGCCAACTAGAATAGCCCATATCCTTACTATTTGGCTCCTTTAACTGTCAAAACATGCAAGTTCTCCAGAGTAATGGTCCAAAGCCTGTGCTGACTCCTGTTTGGAACCTGCCTGTCCTTCACCGTAGGTGACTGAGTTTTAGCATCCTGTTGGGGCCCTGATTAGTTTATCTGTATAAATGTAACTTTTATTTCTTTCTTCTACAGTTTCCCCATCTGTAAGGAGGGGAACATGAAACCTGCTTCCCTGACACCACACTTTGTAATCTATAAAGGAAAACATCAGCTATTTTCCTTAATAAAATGAAAATGAACTGTTAGAAGATACAACATACTTCTTCCTCTTATAATCAGTGTAACTATTCCAACCTGACATCTACAGCAATGCCTTTATGTCATTACTTACTCTGTAACGACAATATGCTGTTGGAACAGGAGCATTGACTTTCTATGTCTACTAAATGTGTAGTAAAGATTTCGTTAGGGATATAATCCTTAGATTTACAAAATCAGAGTGCTGTAAGTTTTCTCATAGTCTTAATAATTATTTTTATTATTAAAATTGGAATGACTACATATTTAATGTTACCTAATATACCGAATATAGAAGCTGCAATTCAGCAACGTGTTTTGCCACTTGCTTGCATGGTGTCCTGTTTCAGTTAAGGAAGCTTAACTGGAGTTGTAGAAGGCAGCTATTTTGTAATCAGAATCATGGTGATGCAGGACTAGGTATTACTTTTAAAGCTTCAATATGCAATCTCTATTGTCTATAAAAGACAGCTACTAGCATTGTTTCTTGTTATTTGGTTTGTTTTCTAATGGGTTGTATTTCAGTACCTGTTTGTGTTCTAGCAAATTGGAAAACAGATTTTTCATAGGGAAATGGAAGATGTTGCTATGCAAAATAATGTCTAATGAGGTAAATTTGGCAAATTTTTGGAGTCAAAGTTGAGAACTAAAGAGTGCCTTGAGTTAAGCAAATAGTAAAAGATTATGTGGCAGTTGAGAACTGCTTTGGTTCTCTATTTGTTAATTTCCTGATGTTCAAATAATTACATTTGATAAAGAAAGTGTAAGTTTCTTTGTATATCTAGTGCTCCATTCCACCCAGAACCTTTGGTTTGTAAGTAAAAAACCAACCAAACAAAAAACCCCGATATCTGTTTATTTTCTGAGTGTTTATCGTGAAAGGTCCTAATCTTACATGCTCTTACATGCGTGAATAATTTTAAGTGGATGAGCAGAATTAAAATGTTTGCAGAAGTATTTATAGGAATAAGGCCTAAATCCAGTTAGTAGTCACTGCTTGTGGAAAAAGTGCTCGTTTCTGACAGAGCACTTGCCTTTCTCACTTCAGCTTTGTTAGCTCTCTTGAGAAACCTTTTTCAAGTCTGTGCACGTCTTCAGTGTTGGTAGATAGAAAGTGAAAGTTTAGATCCTTAGAAAAGATGAGAGATATGACATGCCATCGAGGGGATTTGCTTCGTTTATTAGTAGAAAAGGCAGGTAAAAATATTAGCTAAACCAGCTTTCTTTTCCACACCTACACAGACACAGTGGAGAACAGGAGTTAATGGTTAGATGCTGAGGAACAAAACTCCATGGCCATGATGGGAAGAAATCTCTTAAGATAAGTATTTGAGACAAAAGTCTTGGTCTCCTAATCTTCCAGAAATACTCTGAAAAAAACCCCCATCTTACAGAGAGACTTTACCCTGAGATATGTATGGTGTAAGAAGATGGGCATTGTCAACCACAGTGGACTTCTGTTTAAGCCAACAGCTCTGTGCTCTTTCCCTTTCCTGGCAGCCCAGTCGGCAGGAGACAGGAGAAGAGGGATAGCCCTGAGATAGGGAAGACAGGGGGCGAAGTCCTTAAGAGTGGCTCTGTGAGATGCCTTGTCTACTTCTTTAAGAATGGCAGAAGAGCAGAGGGAAGAGGATAGAGAATAGTGTGGGAATTGGGAAAGACTGATAACAAATTGCCTGCCTGCAAAGCTGATAGATGCCCGTGGGGCCTTTTGTTTGTCTTTTAATTCCCTAGGTACTACATGCATGTGGTGATGTGCTAATCTTGTGCATCTCTGGGCCCTTCTTACCACGCAAGCAGCTGGGAGGCAGACATCTGCACTGTGAACTTACTGTGTGAGATGATTCTCTCACCTCCCTTCCCCCTCTCCTGATCAGCACTCTCTCTGATGAAGCCATGTGTGCGTGTATTCAGGGATGCCTGTAGAATTTCCCCTTCCCCAGGAAAGCCAGGGCTAATCTGAGGAGTCTGGTTCATAGGCAGTTTTGCACATATTCCCACAGAAGGAAGTGAACATATGACTAATAATGAATGGCCTGGTTAATAACATCATTTTGGCAAGGCTGTCCGTGAGAAAACTGGTACCAAGAGTTAAGTTACTCTGACCTCTACCAGGAAGCAACAATTTAGGGTGAAAAGGGACATATTTTCAGTTTAAGGCACTGCCAGGTTGTTTCCCACACTACTGCCTTCAGTCAGCTTCTTCAAAGACATCCAGAGGCCACATGGGGCTCCCAAAGAGCCTGCCCAAAAAGAAAAGACTGACAAGCTCACCTATCTTTCCTGGGACTTGAATTTCCATCTTGCTTGAATTGGAAAAACGCCTGAACACCAGGTCAGGTGTGGGCAGGGCTAACTAGATTGTAAGGAGCAGCATCACATCCTAGGACAAGCTGGACCACTTTGCACTGTGTCTGTCTGGGATGGAGTTAACCATCTTCATAGCAGACTGTATGGTGCTGTGTTTTGGTTTTGGGACTAACACAGTGCTGATAACACATAGATGTTTTGGCCCCTGCTGAACAATATTTGCACAGCATCAAGGCTTTCTCTTTAACTCACTCTGCCCCCACAGTGTGTAGGCTGGGGCTGGGCAAGAAGCTGGGGCAAAACACAGCTGTGACAGCTGACCTGAATTGGCCAAAGTGATATTTTGTACCACACAGCACCATGCTTGGCAATAAAAGATTTTCTCTTCCCAGGTGGCTCTTGCTTGCAAACCGGCTGGACATTGGTCTGCTTGTGGGGGGTGGTGAATGATTGATTACCTTTGCATCTCTTGTGGTATTTTTTTTCTCCCTCTTTTGTTAAGTTATTAAACAGTCTTTCTTGCAACCCACAACTTGCCTCTCTTTTGCTCTTCTTATTCTCTCCCTATCTTTCTGGGAGAGGGAAGGTAGACTGAGCAAGTGGCTGTGTGGGTGCTTAGCTACTGGCCAGGATTAACCCACCAGAGTCCCATGACATTTGTTCACAGTCATGGTGTTTCTGGCCTGGAGTGACATATATTTGGTTCACTTGCACCATGCCATACCTCCAACCTTGTATGGCATGCCAAAACTCTGACTCGGAGTTGGGAAAAGAAAAAGAAAATTATTCCTGCGCGATCACTGGGAGAATGTGGCTAGGCACAGTCTTAAGAATGTTTTGTTAGTTCATGCAGATAAACGTTTATTTGGCTTTTCACAATCTGGGTGTTTATATGTCCTTACACACTGTGAGTACCATTTCTGTCTGGCCTCTGCAGGTCACTGAGGGACCTGTAGTTTTATATGATATCTGCTCGCAAGGCAAAGGAGGACTGACTGCTTTGTACTACTGCCACATTTAACTTCCATTTCACTGGAATAATTTGGATCAGTGGCCTTTCTCACACACCAGTCTACATGCAATTTTTACTGTCTGGTTCATTCCACTTGTCTGTACCCTCCCACCATCACTGTGTGCAGCTCAGCACAGCACCTGCTAGGCTACTAAAAGCCTGGAGTCAGCAGCTGTCAGTTTACACTGTTAAGTTTTCCTTCTACTCCTTCCGACTGGTGCTGTGGAAGCAAATACTGTAGCCTCCCTCCCCTTGCTTGCTGGACAGCTGTAGCTCTTCTTAGATTTCAGAGGATGAATCCATTAGTAATTTTGATCAGTCCTCAGCTATCTGACCTTCCTATTACACATACTATTAGAATATGGCTCAGAGATGGTAGTTCCTACAGCACTATCACACTGTTGGGCTAGTGTCAAGGGAACACGATTGTGCATCACCCTAACACAGCTGAACGCTGCTTAAGCCCTGCAAAACTCACCTAAAAGAGAAGGGTTGAGCTTTTCTGGTTTGGGATTTTTTTTAATGTATTGACCTCCAATAAACTGTTTCTACAGAAATTCCTTTCCACTAGCTGGGAAAGAATATAACCTCACAAAAAAACCCCAAACCAAAACAAAAAAAACACCAACCAAAAAAACCCAAGTCTATTTCATATAACTATCACAGCATTTCATAACTTGCATTTTACTGTACATCACTGGAGCAGCTGACTGGCAGCAGTCTAATGGCACAGAACAGAATGAGAAAGCAAACAGCTTACAGTGCAGCTTTGCAACTTGCTGTGCAGTATAACACTGCCAATGGATGGCAAGGCTGGGTCCAAAGAAGTGGAGGTGAGAGAGGTAATTACACGTAACTTACTTCCACTCCAGGCCAGCAGATTTCTATGGCATATGCAGCTATGCTTCTGAGCTGAAGTCAGAAACACTTTTGATGCAGAGGATAAGAACATAGTTAAATCTACACTGAAATGCAGTGAAGTACCATTATTTAAAAGATACTAATTATTGTTGTAAATGGAAAAGTTGGCAGAGTGATTTTTTTTTTCCTTATTTCTTTTTTAATCCTTAACACTTTACTCTTTCTTTTTAAGGAAAATCTTTGTCACTTTAAATGTTAAATCAACGTCACAGGTGCATGGTTCTTTGTTTTCCCTGTAAGAGTGCATATTGCTTTATAAGCAGATGCTATATTTTAATAAAAGGTATTTTGTACTGAATTTCAATATAATAGAAATGGACATTCTGTAGCATATGTTCAACTGTAATAAAATAGATTCATTATAGTACAAGAAGGATTGTGAGTTTGAAAATATGTTTTCTTCAGAATATTTAATAGAAAAGAACATATCATTCCTGTATATAAATTGATAGAAACAGGATGCAATCACAGTGAGAATGTGCGCCCATTAATAGGATCAGAAAAGGAAGGATTGTGATGAATATGTTTGCAATTTTCACATTTCATAGATAAATTCTATCAACCAGAAATGAAAGCCATTTTTCCCCTTAAAAAAAAAGAATACAGGTTTATGTGAACTGTATGGTAGGTCCTTGCATTCAAGGACTTCTCTGCCTAGCAATACTTAATAAAGTAATCGCAGTAATAAATACTCTGCTTGCTTACAACAAAATCTGATACAAACAAACACTAGACCGTAAGATGTGAAAGTAAGTGAACTGGGATAGACACTGAATAAAAGCATTGGGGTTTTTTGTCTCAAGAACATAGATGGAGCTTTAGGAAGGCTGAATCCTATTCATGATTTGTCTGCAGAGGGTCTGTGCCTTCTTAGTCAAATCATATGGAGACATGTCTAAGCAAAAGATGTGTACTTATTTAGCTAGCTCTGTGATTCTTATCTAAAAGGTGATGGGAGATAATATAACTCAAGCCAGTCAAACTGAGACAACCATATGTTTTCAAAGGCAGCCTTCAGTGTGGTTAGAGTGAAGGTGCAAAGCCCATGATACTAGATCATTCGTAAATCACTTTACTGACAGCTACCAATTAGTTCTTGAGTTACTTTCATTGCACAATCTTCCATTCTCCAAAGTAAAGTTTATGAGAGATACTATGTCCTGTCCAACCATGATGTAAAATTGAAACCATGGAAGTCATTGACAAGAGATTTTGCAGATGCCAAGTATTTGCATGGACTCAGACAGCAAGTAAATGCATTCATAGAAGAAAAATCCATCAGGAGCTATCAAGAAGAAGGATTATACCCTCAGTTTAGAATTCCCTGCACACTGCTAAAAATTGGGTTTGCATTAAGAAGAATTATAACATGCATCTATGCTTCCTCTGCTAGGCATTGTTAGGAGAAAGGTAGATGGACTGTGGATTCAGCCTAATATGTGCCCATTTTGATGATGTTAAGTACTGAACGACTAATTCATGCAGTCACAGCCTTCCCATCATGACAGTGATGAACTACATATATTTTTGAATAGGCATGAGATAGGAATCACATTAAGAATACAGTAACTAAGTCAGTGAAGTTCTCAGACTTGTTTCTGTTTTCATTCAAACCAGGTTAAGAGTAAAGACTGTGACTTGTTACCTCAAATTGGTGTATCTTTCAAAGAAACTGTGATAAGCTAATGGTCATATCAGTCTCATCATACAGCACACAATGCAAGAAATGAACAAAATCTCCCACAGAAAATACAGCTATTGTAGACTGCTGATTCCTTTATTATTCTGAAAGAAAATATGGAAATGATTTTTCTGATTGCTTACTCTTTTCTAGAAATAACTGTAACAGCCAACTTCAGTAGCATATTGTGCCAAATCCTAATTGTTTTGGGTGTGGTATAAAACCTAAGATGTATAGACAGAGAAATAGAATTCCCATTTTAGAAAGACCTAGTGATATGACTTGCTGTAATTTCAAATGGCAAATAGATGTGTGTGGGGGGTTAACTTTATACTAAAAATCCTCTCTCTGCACAATTTTCCCTTTCCACAAGGTAGTTTCTCCCTTTGATTTCAAACCCCAAACTTCTATGACTCATTTAATGTTTACACAAATATTCCACACTTATGACCAGCATAGCAAAGAGTGAGAAAGTGGCTGTTCCACAGCTTTATCCAATATGAAAAGTTATTTCAATGAAAATGGAGTACAAAATTCATTCCCATACTTCACAACTAGGTCTTGCAGAGATTGCAGCTTTTGAACGAAAGTATTAAAAAACACAGAAGGAATCCCTTGAGTTTTGATATTTGAGGAAATTGTCTCTCATATAAGAGAAATTCTCATCTGAACCAAAGGATTGAAATTGCCCTTACATTTCTCTGTAAGTTTATAACTGTTTATAACATTCAGTTTAATAATACAGAGAAACCAAATACAAAGAAAATTCACTGCAAGTTGCTGAATCCAGTAGCCTGACAGAGGAGAGGCTGCCACAGCACCACATTCCTAGGTCCAGCCAGCAGGCAGACTGAGCTGAGCACGTATCCATGATGGGCACACACACACACGTACACTTCCACAATACACATATACATACTCGCATGGCTGGCCACACAAATTAACACAGACAGAAACACTCACACAAATACAAGTAGCACAGACAGCTTAGTCCTGCTTCCATCTCTGGCAGCTTAGGATGAAGATCTGTTAGTGGGCAATTTGTATATACAGCATGGATCCCTCCAGTAACTGGCTTTAGAC
Organism: Pandion haliaetus; assembly: GCA_013401275.1. Lineage (NCBI taxonomy): Eukaryota > Metazoa > Chordata > Aves > Accipitriformes > Pandionidae > Pandion > Pandion haliaetus. Next base: position 29,486 of record VYZV01039836.1, on the reverse strand, counting down.
ACCCAGTCTACCCAGTACTGGCCCCTGGATCCCCTGGTTTCCCAGTTGCCTCATGCAGAAAGACACACATTTGCAAATGAGTCTGACCCCCAGACCACACATTCTCTGCAGTTGCTGGATTGGGTCTCCTAGATCCTCCAATAGCCAACTCTCAGACCACTCTGGTCTCTACAGCTGCTCCAATACTTGGCTCCCAAGCCTCTGTCATACTCACCATGTAGTCCAGCTGGATGTTAACTAGCGATCACATGCCAACATGCACCATTCCAGTCTCTCAAGTTGCTGGCACCCGAGATACATTGTCCCTACGATCTGTAGTCCCCAATTCTGGCTGCTGGCACTCAGGCCTCGATGTACACACTCGCACGCTGAAAATAAAGCCCCTTACTCATAAGAATAGTCAGAATTGGAGTTTAATGAGAGTACAGGACAGACTGAGTTGCTCAGGCATAGGCCACGGCCAGACAAGCATATTGACCAGCAGCCTGATAAGAGGCATCTGGCCTCTTTTATCTCTTTATCTTTCTATCTTCCCATTCCTCCACAAACCACCCAGATCTCTCCCTTTCCCTGCCTTTGGTTCCTCCTCTTATCATTTGATAGTAGCCTTGTACAATCCCCAAATGCTCCCCCCTGCATCCCACATTGAATCCCCTACCTCCCCTCAGCCTGTAGGGTGGCCTGGAGAGCTTCTCCTGTTGATGGATGGTGATGGATCTCACTCACAGCCCATGGGGCTGACACCCTCCTGGGATGCCCTGGGAGGGGACGAGTTGGGGGAGTTCCCCTGCTCACTGCCGTGCCTCTGGGATTCTTCACATGTGTGGAGATGAGCCTTCATTCACAAAACGTAACACGATGCAAATCCATCTGAAGTTGGTTTTGCCTGTTGGATTTGCAGTCAGACCATGATGATACCATAGTGCGGGTCTGGCTGGGCAGGGACAAAGGCACATTTATAAGCCCTGTGGGCTCATATTTCAGTCAGCTGTTGCTTTTGGGTAACTTCTACCCAGACAGGAACCAGAAGTAGAATTTGTCAGTTTACTTATCCAAGACATCTCCCTTGCACCTAAACTTTGTAATACTTGATCCGAAATTAAGCAGGGACCTTCACCATGTGGAAAGAAGTCAGATCCTCTGAGAACCTCAGGAGAGAGATCACCTCTGCCCAATTAAGTTGCTTAATCTCTTTTCTGCAGGCCTAACTTTTAGATGAAAGTGAGGGAAGGATGGAGGATATAGTCACCTAGGGCACTTCACCACTGAGACTCTGCCCCTTCACACATAAAAGCAGTTTTAAAGGAATGGAAACACTTTATAGCATCTGAAGGCACATCTCTAAACCAGGCCAGACTAATTACAGACTGAAATGGCCAGTATCTCTCCACTGATAAAGGTAATCCAGGGTGATAAACTCAGATGTAAACACTGTAGGCATCAACATTTAATGTGATGAATCTCACCTTAAACTCATTAGTTAGATGTGTAATATAGGAGAGCTGGATACTGCTACAGAAACCTTTAAAGTCACCTACCTTTCAACATGTATAATACATGTATCACTTAACATGAGAGCTGATGAACTAGAAACTTAAATTTAAGTACTGGTAAAGTGCCTCAGTAAGGTAAAAGGCATCTCTTTCAGTATTTTCTGTATGAAATTCAAGGTCCAGTAACCTCAGCAGGTGTTTAACTCCAACATGTTTGCATTAGTTTTAGAACAGCATGAGCTTAAGCCAGAAAACTCCAATCCAGAATTTTCGAGGGGGGAAAAGGTTGAGTTTTTTGAAAGTTTCCTTTTTTTTGCAGTTTTAAGAGGATTTATTTATTAGAATCTATTAAGACAAGATCAGAACAAAACAGAATAAAACATCATCATGTTACAGGGAAAGAAACCACAACTTGTTTTTTCCAGGAATAATACTCCTAACCACTAGGTTACTGGTTCATGTCCTGTTTTTTTCACATGATGAGCCAGGTCTGACCTGATAAAGGCAAAGCTTGGAGATTCTAGGCTGAAAGCAACGTATGACTTAAGAAAGGGTAGAATTTGGATTTGTGCTTATAAATTCCTGTTTAGTATTTCTTCAGGTGCCTCCTTTATTTGCTATGGTCATTTAGCTGCAGCTTACTTAAAGGCTTTTTTTGGGGGTGTTAGGTTAGCAGTGAATCTCATACGTATCTTGCTTATTCTTTTTTTTCCCTGAGCAAGCAAACAACTTTTTTTTTTTCTTTTTTTTTCTGTCCTTGGTATGCGTTACAAATTTTGCTCAATATTACAGTTCTTGTCATAGTTCCTGTAAGACTGATTTGGCAGCTGCCAAGATGCAGTCAGAGGTGAGCACCATGATAGGGAAGTACTTAAGCACAGGTGACAGGCTGCATGGCAGCAGCAGCATGACATTTTATCTGGAGATACAGACAATGAGGGCAGTAGCACATTTGATACACGCAGGGGACAGCTGTGGTAAGTGTGGCAATGCACAAGTAAGTGCTTTGAAAGAAAATGACAGGCAAAATCTGACTTACATTAGGAAATGGGGGAAAAAAAAGAATGTAATTGAAACCAAAACAATAGGTTCTATATCTTAATATCAATTTCATGCTACATTAAATTAGCTGTATGTATATTGTACACACACAACATTAAAAAATACTTAAAATATAGATTACACCTGTCAGCTGGAACATTTAATTCCACACAGTCCCAGCCTTTGAAAATGCTTGAGTCTGCCTGCCTGATGTGCATTAAATATGACCTTGTTCCTTGAATGGTTCCACTGACATGAGTAAAAGTGGCAGTGGTAGGTTCCTGTCTGAGAAAAGCAAAACCAAGTATCAATCATTCATTATGGTTTAGGCTTTGCTTAAGACTTATTTAATTTCTGTGTTGCTCATAATTCTCAGCAGCAAAAAAATAAATGGAATAGCAAACTACTCTGAGACTCTTCTGGAAAGTTAGAAGTTATGTATTCAAGATAGAATATTAATATCTGTCATTCATATGGTACATTGAATTTTGTTTTAAAAAACCTTGGAAGGAAGAGAATGAAGGGTACAACAGTTCGTTGAGACCCACCACTGGCTAACTGTCTTTTTACTTTTGTTGATCTTTTTACAGATGAACCCTAATGTTGTCACTGAGTTCTTACAAACCACAGAAGAGCCAGCGGTGGAGGTATGTTGGCTTTCTGCAGCACCATTATCCTCCACAGCTGGCAGGGTTTTGGACAAAAACGTTTCTGCCATTCTGGAATGCCCATGGAGAGAGAACACAGAGATATATGTGTTAATAGGCTTTTATTTTTCTTCACAGCAACCTGGATTCATGACATTTATTCAAAGTACAGCTGTTATACTCTGTTTCAGCCCTAGAGGGAAAAAATACAGAGAAAAAAATTTCCTTTAGGCATATTTTCCTCTTGTATCTGTGTTCTATAATTTTTGGCATTTAATTATATACTGGGCCAGATCCTTGATAAACATAAATCAATACAGGTTAAATTGAATTAAGTAGAATTATGCTGCTTAAATCTTTTAAAATTTGGAACTTGTGATATAGCCCGAAACACTTCTTTTGATTACCAGGAAGCAAAGAGAAATCTAACGGCAAGATAAGGATATGACATTTATCTACATGACTATCTTTTATGCTGTGTTTCTTGTTTAGAGCTTGCATAGGTTTAATTCTTTTCAGCCTTGGAATTAGTAGGCAGCAAGCTCCAATTCTTCATTTTCTTGCCCAGCCACACGTTCCTTCAGGAGAAGATCTCCGGAGCCCTCCTGCCCTACTGTGGAGTATGGCACCTTCCCTGGCTGTGTTTTACAGGTACCAAGCAGCGATGTACAGTGTAGCCCGTCATGGAAAAGAAGTGATACAGACAACTCGCTGAAGGTAGGAGCTGTGTACATCACCAGCAAAAGATGAACGCAACCCTCTGGGTTCCCAGGGAACTACAGCCTGTAAATTCTCACCACCATGAATGATAGATACACCGTGAAGTCCAAAGTAAAGAAAAAGGAGATAATGAGACAACAGCTTTCTGTAGAACACAGTCTTAGATAATGATTTTTACCTATCTCCTCTAGCTCTCAAAAGATGTTCCATTATAGTAAAATTTACTGGGAATTTTTAGTTAACTCCCCTGGCAGAGCGAGTTAATTATAGCAAATATGCCTAAGGCACAGGATGTTAAAGAGGCTGAAGTTTCTTTAACTGCTCCAGACGTCTAATAGTCTTCCTATTCTCAGGAATTTTGCACTGTTGGTAACACAGATTACTCTTTGGCAAGGAAAAGGTGCTTGTTTTTTATTGCCTCAACATTGCTTTTTTTTTTCTGCAATTTACTGGCAGTGCAATTTGGGAAGAGAGAAAATGTTTGCTTGCAGGATCAAAGGAAAAAGGAGAGTACAAGTAAAAATGGAAGGTAAGAAAGTGAAAAAGACAAAATTTAAAACTATAGTGGGAAAAAAACCCCAAACCCTGAAACCAGCATAGCTAAGGTAGTGAAATCAGCTAAAGAATATAAATAAGGGGCATTGTAATTAAGAAACAAATGGGAAAAGGAGGTAAAGTCATAAGTAATGTAACACCTAAAACTTGTAGAAGACTGTTGAGAGACACCAAAGAAAAAAGAGTAGAACCTGAGATGCTTTGAATTAGAGGAAATTAAAGTATAAATATACCAGGAAAAAACATGAATCCTATAATATTTCTTCTGAAGTGGAAGTGTCAGGTTTTTCAACAATAATGCAAAAAGAACCATTTAATAAATATTTCTATTCAGTCTTTTAGTATAATTATACATGAAATATTTTCCATTTCAACAATAACTCAGGAAAATGTTCAATAGCAGCTTATATAGTTAGATATTTCAAAGAAGCAGGATTAATAATTTGAATCTAAACCTATCAGAAGAGCTGAACAATGGCTTTTATGGGCCAATAATGTTGATTTTCAGCAAGTCCTGGTCATGGGAGAAGTTCCAGAGAACTGGAAGAAAGCTAGTGTTTTATCAATATTTTAAAATCTGTAAACAGAATGACCACGTATTGTATGCTGGAAATATATATACTACACAAAAAATATGAAAGTGATAATGTAGTACTTCAGTGATTGTATTAGCCCTCTTTAATTCTATTTTAATGCCAATCAGCATGGGGTTATAGAAAATAAAAAAAAAAAGCTAGCTTATACAATCTATTTCAACTGTGGCTGCCAATAATAAAAATTTTCCAATATACTTTGAATTCAGAAGGCTTCTGCTTATTTTTAGGAAAAGAGAATAAAAAACAAAGAAAAAAAGCAAAACAAAATAAAACATGACACATTACTTTGATCAGACGCTGGCTAACTCAATGTTTAAGTGGATGTTTTTCTGGTGGTGTCCTACAGGCAATCAGTTCCTAGTCTACGTGCATTTTAATACTTTTATTAATGTTTAACCCTGAATGGAAATTTGGAGAAAAAAAAAAAAAAAAAGAATTGAGACATGAAAACCAAGCATAAATAATCAAGCTGTCTTTATTTCTGAACGTAAATTATCATCAGATGATATATATGCTATTCACATGTCTTTGTTTTGACTTCAGTTTCTTGAAAATGAAATGATTAATAAACTTTTCATCTCAGTGGTATAATGTATCCCAAAATCTCACATAAATTGTTTTAAGAATAAAAGTTAATTCCTATCTTTAAATCCTTCCAAGCCAAGCTTAAGACAATATATAACTCTGTTGAAGCAAATCCAGCCTGGTTAGGTCTTCCTTTTGTAAAGAGAGGAATGAATTTATATCCAGAGAATATGCTTAAATTTTAGCGCAGTCGTGCCATTTAGCTAAAAGCATACACTGAAATAAGAATGACCTAAAGCAGTATTTCTAGTAGTGAAATAATTTCATAGCTAGATTGAATGAAGTTGAAGTCATCATCATGCCCATCTCTTAACAAAAA
>VYZV01039835.1:112370-129703 GCA_013401275.1 Pandion haliaetus | reverse complement strand
CTGGTGCCCCGGCGGAGCAGCCCCGGCGCTGACACAGACTGTGACTCGGCTCCGTCGCCGCTATCGCCCGCCGCCTCAACCTCACCGTCGCCGGGTAACGGCGCGCGCCCGGCGGTGGCGGCGCGGTGACGTCACCGCCTCGCGAGAGCTCGGCCCGCCAAGCCGCCCCGTGAGGCCCCGCCCCGCCTCTTTGCGCCAGTGCCGCACCATGGGTAAGTTGTGCCGCCGCGGGGCCCGGTCGCCAGCCGCCGCCATCCGCTCGCCGCGCCGCCGCNGGGGTAGGGTGCACAGGCCCAACATGGCGGCGGGGGGGGAGGGGGTGTGTGGAGGCGGACGGCCTTGCCTTGCTGCAGGCCCCGAGCGCTGAGCTCGCTCTCGGCGTTTTCTGCAGGGAACCCTGCGGATGAGGTGAGACGACTTTCTCGGGGACCCGGGAGGAGGAGCGGGTGGGGGTGACTTCGTGAAAGAGCTGGTTGGAGGGGGCTTGTAGTGGACTCGGGAGGTGGGGTGCACTGGGGAGATATTCCTTGTAGGGGACCCAGCAGGCTGGGTAGAAGCAGGGTTGTGTTGGGGTGCCTCTCGTAAGGGGTCAGTGTAAAGGTGGGATGGGGGCCCCTTCCCATGGAGGAGCTACCAGACCCCGCCCGTAGTGCATCTGCTGTAGTGTGCCTGGCTGCTTGGGATGGGGCACTTGCCATAGGGTGCCCAGCGCATGAGGTAGGTTGAGAGGCTGCTTCCCAAAGGGGCGCCCATCAGACAGAGTCGAGGGAGTCTGTCTGCCTTGTACAGTCCTGCTGGAAGGGAGGAGGTCAAGTTGTGCCTGAGTATCAATGATGAAGCTTCTCTGACTGCTGCATAAGGCTGAGCGCACTGTGCGGATACCAACCTTGGAGAGCTGAGGACTCAGAACCATTTCCCCATGCCGTGGCCAGTTGGACTCTGTGCCATCCTCTGACCACACTGCTCTCCATTCAGGTATCTCCAGGGACAATTGGCATAAGCGTCGCAAGACTGGGGGCAAGAGGAAGCCTTACCACAAGAAGAGGAAGTATGAGTTGGGGCGACCTCCTGCCAACACGAAGGTGGGTGATTTGGGGAGGGTGGTCAGTAGTTGTGTTTTCAGACCCAGGTTGCTGGTTGTGCACTGTCGGAGGCTTAAATATGTGCTGTGTTTTGTGAGTGGTTAAGTATCTGTCATTGCTTCTTGAAAAGGTGGTACTTTTCTCTATGCCTGTGGAAAGCAGTGGTACCTTTTTGCAATAAGAGGCAATTGGAGTGATGAAGTTTTCACCTTAGGTAGATGCAACAGACTGTTCTGGTCACTTACCGTATCTGCCGATGCTGGGGTTTGTCATAGTTACACTGACCACATTGCCTTTGAGCTTCGGACTTGGCTGGGCTCTGGTGTGGGCTGTGCAGTGTTCCAGCACCAACGACACCCTGGTGTTTCTTTCTGACCATAGATTGGCCCACGCCGAATTCATACAGTGAGGGTTCGTGGTGGAAATAAGAAGTACCGTGCCCTTCGGTTGGATGTTGGAAACTTCTCCTGGGGATCGGAATGTAAGTACATCATAAGCCTGATGTGTTGGAAGGGAAAATTCTGTTACAGCTGTTCTGGTCTCTGGTACTGCTGCGGAGTAGAGGGATGATGGTGCAAGTGTGGATTTGTAGGCTGGGTTTGAAAATCGCGGAGCTTGCAGTACTGGGTCTGAAGCGGCATGCATCATGATGATAACTTTGACCTTATGTGGCCTTAGGAGACTTGGATGTCTGCTAAGTTCACAGTGATTGGAGTGTCACAGTTACACTGAGTGATGTGCTCGCCTTACCTTTTTGCTGGGGGAGAACTACAGAGGGGCAGAAAACCTAAACATGGGTAGCTCTCCGTAAGTGCAACTTCTTCTGTTTATTGATGAACACTTAGTAAAAGTTAGGCGGTCCTGTACAAGAGAGAAAGGTGTTGAGGATTTTGTCCTAGCACCACACCTTCTCAGAAAAATCCTAGCAGGTGCAGTTTACTTCATATTCCTATTTTGCTAAGCAAAAGCGGGAAGCACAGAAGCCAGAGGGGAGTCTACAGTGTTTCCCCTAAGCAGGGTGGGGATTCTCTGACTTACAAACTGAAAACCATATAACTTGAGCCTGGGCCTGTTCAGTGTTACTCAGTGTGATGGTAAAGGTGGTGTTTCAGTGGCCAGCATGGTGTGAGGGAGAAAGTATGTGCTTTCTCCTCAGTGATCAGAGTGCTCTCATTTATAGGCATTGTTACAGAAGTGAAGGGACTGAGTCTACCTTGCAGAACAAGGATGAGGTACATGAACAAAGAGGAGAAAACCCATCATGTGCCCGGCCTTTGCATACATGGAGGGCTGTGTCTCCAGAGCAGGCAACTGTTAAACAGTCAAATTGTCTTCCTGGGCACAGCTTCGCTCCTGAATTCCTTACCTACCCCCCAACCAGTGGCGCAGGGGAATGGGGAATGGGGGTTACGATCGGTTCATCACACGTTGTCTCTGCTGTTCCTTCCTCCTGTGGGGCAGGACTCCTCACACTCTTCCCCTGCTCCAGCATGGGGTCCCTCCCACGGGAGACAGTTCTCCATGAATTTCTCCAATGTGGGCCCCTCCCACGGGCTGCAGTTCTTCACGGACTGCTCCAGCCTGGGTCCCCTGCGGGGTCACAAGTCCTGCCAGAAAACCTGCTCCAGCGTGGGCTCCTCTCTTCATGGATCTGCAGGTCCTGCCAGGAGCCTGCTCCAGTGCGGGCTTCCCACGGGATCACAGCCTCCTTCAGGCATCCAGCTGCTGTGGCGTGGGGTCTTCCACAGGCTGCAGGGGGACAGCCTGCCTCACCATGGACTTTACCACAGGCTGCAGGGGAATCTGCTCCGGCGCCTGGAGCACCTCCTCCCCCTCCTTCTTCACTGACCTTGGTATCTGCAGGGTTGTTTGTCTTACATGTTCTCGCTTCTTGTCTCCAGCTGCAGTTTCTGTGCCACAGCAACTTATTTTCCCTTCTTAAATATGTTATCACAGAGGCGCTACCACTGTTGCTGATTGGCTTGGCCTTGGCCAGCGGCTGGTCCGTCTTGGAGCCGGCTAGCGTTGGCTCTGTCGGATGTAGGGGAAGCTTCTAGTAGCTTCTCACAGAAGCCACCCCTGTAGCCCCCCTGCTACCAAAACCTTGCCACACAGACCCAATATACATCTGCTGAGGTATCTTCCAGAAATTTATTTATTAGCACTGCTTAGTCTTAAGTTTTGAGATGAGTTCCAGCAAGGCCACAGATGCCAGTTTTTCACGTGGGGTGAATTGGTTTCCAGGTGTAGGCTTCTGTCCTAGCAACAGAAAGTTGGACTGATGAAAAATAGATGGATCTCAGTTAAATTTAATTCGATGCCAGGGAAACTAGAGGACATTTGATCGGGTGATGAGTGTGAGATGGTTTGAGGGTATGTGTGAAATGCTGTGGACTGTCTTCTCAGTTGTCTGATCCCTGTAGGTTTGAATTCATACTCTTCTTTTGAAAGGCTGCACTCGCAAGACCAGAATCATCGATGTCGTCTACAATGCTTCAAACAATGAACTGGTGCGGACAAAGACCCTGGTGAAGAATTGCATCGTTCTCATTGACAGCACCCCGTACCGGCAGTGGTACGAAGCCCACTATGCCTTGCCCCTTGGACGCAAGAAGGGTGCCAAACTGGTATGTCTGGGATTGATGTTGTCATTTTGACTCCTTGTCAGAAGTAGAGTCTGCCCTGCTAGAGGCAGTTAGCCATTGGGAGTGGACAGTACCTGCCAGGATAGGGTTGAGTACCTGCCAGTGATAACATTGGTTGTCTGGGCAACATTCCTGTCAGTTCCCAGGATAAGTCTGGCTCTGTTAATGGGAGCATTCAGTACCACAGAGCTCTCTCAGGCATTGCACCTGTTTGTGCACAAGGACCTGCCTGTTGATTTCTTTGGTCTTCTAATGATGATACCTTTGTCCAGCTCTGCTACTGAAGGGAGAAAGATGACATTTTATGGTGCTGAGGAAGACTTTGCAGGTCAGGTCCTTGTGCTGGGGAGTGATTGCTTTCTTTAAACTATCCAGCCCCATTGCCTTTTAATTTTGTTTCAGATCCAAACCCCAGACTACTAGAAGGTATTTAAACCCTTATGTGTAGCACTCAGCTTAAGGTCTCCTTGCGTTAAAAACGGCACTTTTAGCTGAGCACTGTGCAGTCCAGAAGCATGGGGAGAGCTTGTAACCTGTCTGCCAGGACTTGCACCACACCCAAGTGCTGTCATGTCTGGAGAGGGAAAGAGTATTCACTTTTCTGGAGGAGGATTAATTCATCAGGGAAACCTTTGCAATATCATTTGTCGCAGAGTACCCTTCCCTAGGGCATTATGCTTTGTTGTCAGCAGTGACTGTAGTTAGCAACATGGCATTTCTTGGCCTCAAAAGTGAAACAGCACCTGGTTCTGTGAGGTGGACGTATTTGTACGTCTAGAAGGTTTGACTTGGGAAACACAGTACAGCACTGAGAATACAAGTGTCTCCTTGATGTTAGTGGAGACCACCTGCTCTAGCAGAAGGTGGCCATGTGGTTAACCTTGTCTTCACTTATGGTCTTGTTCTTAGACTCCTGAAGAGGAGGAAATCTTGAACAAGAAGCGTTCAAAGAAGATACAGAAAAAATACGATGAGCGAAAGAAGAATGCCAAGATAGCAAGTATTCTTGAGGAGCAGTTCCAGCAAGGAAAGCTACTTGGTGAGTCCTTGGCAGCATTAATGTGGGTGGGGATAAGGGAGTCTGGACACAAACGGGGTGCCAGAGCAGAGCTAACTGCAGGTTGAAAGCGATGGGGTGTTCTCCGTATCTGCAGGAGTATCTTCTGGGTCTTAAATGTAACTTGCTCTTTTATCTTCTCTGGAGTTACTCCACTTCTGGCAGGAAGGGGAAATCTGTTGCTGGAGCTTGAACTGGTACATGTCCCAGCCAGGCTTCTGGAATTTATCATTCCTGGTTGGCCTTTGAAAAAAGCAGTGGGGCTCAAACCTTGCAAAATGAGCAAAGACCCANAAAGTCCCACGAACTTGCAACGGCTTTTACCGGTTTCAAGTTCTGAGGAATAGTTCAGTGTTCTGAAGTCTTCTGGTGATGAGACCTTTGTCCAGTTCTGCTACTGAACTTGAGCGATGACAGTTTGGAGATCTGAAGAGGACTTCATTAGGGACTCAGCCCAGCAGAGCAGGTTCAAGAGCGTGGTACCTCAGGGGCAGGCACTGAAGCCAGCCCATAAACTGGTGTATCTGTTACTGATAAGTTGCTCGTCTCTGCTTTTGCAGAGAGACTGCCTGCAGTGTTTATTTCACTTTGTGTATATACTGGGGAGGTGAATTATTAAACTTCTTTAACTGGATGACTTCTCCTTGCAGCCTGCATTGCCTCCAGACCTGGACAGTGTGGCCGAGCCGATGGCTACGTGTTGGAAGGCAAGGAATTAGAGTTCTACTTGAGGAAGATCAAGGCCAGAAAAGGCAAATGAATAAAAACTATTCTGCTGAGAGAACGAATAAAACCAAGAGTCTACTACAGGAAAGGGGTTGTGTGCTCATTTGTGTGTGCAGGGTGGAGGGGACTTGCATAGCTCCTGCTGCCTATAAAATGTGAAGGAAGAAGGATCTCTCCTGGAATCCTGAGTGCTTTTGTGTCTTCAGGCAAGCTCTGATCATGCATGCTCTCGACTAAAACATCTCCCTGGGTTCTAGGACAGTGACTTAATGGACCAAGTGGGTGTGAAAAAGTGTTGTCAGACTTGGCTCAAGTGGAGAATTTCCAGTACTGGAAACCTGCGAGCAGGAGGAAGGTGCAAATGTCCACCCCGGTTGGGAGTTCTGGCTTTCTGGGAGCTGCTGGGGTCTGGCTGGGCACACGTCCCCCTTCTGTGGTGTGTTAGGTCAGCACACGCCGCGTTTGGGGTCTAGGAGTGAGGTCAGGGGGGAAAGAGGTCCTGCTGCCTCAGGAGGGGGCTGTCCAGGGAGCAGCTCTGCAGCTGCAGTGGTCTGTGTCTTAGACTGCATTTGTGCTACATCTGGCTGAAAACTTGTCTCTTACACCTTTGGCTTCTGCAGCTGGTACCTCCTGCCCCCCCTTTGCAGATCACATGTGCTTACATGCTCTGGTTGGGGCCAGCAGCCCCTTCTGCCATCGCTTGGCGTTTCCTGCCTGGTTGTGCAATTGCCTTCAGGGTCTGGTATCTTTTAACTGAACTTGGCCGCACTGCTCGATGACCAGCTGGTCTTCCCCTGACCTCCTTGGTCTCATTCCAGTGCAAGATAAATTCCTTCTAGCAGAAGGGCCAGTCTCTTGTTATGGTCTGTCCCTTTCGAAAGCTGGGTACAAACTCCAGCTTTCTGCCCTCTCACTTGTGGTGGGATTGGAAAGCTGTGGCGAACAAAAGCTTTTCTTAATGTTTTGGGGGGTGTGATGTCATTCCTTGGGGCTGCTGTCTTTTAAGAAAGCCAGCGTGGTGGATCTCTACATCTAGTTGCCAAATGCTTTGTGCAGGTGTCATGGTTGAACGCCAGCCAGCAACTAAGCACCACACAGCAGCTCACTCACTNTAAGAACAGTTTAATGGAGCAGAAAGGAAGAAACTAATAATAAAATTACAATAATAATAAAAAGGATTGGAATGTACAAAATAAGTGATGCACAATGCAATTACTCACCTCTCGCCAGCCACTGCCCTGTCAGTTCCCGAGCAGTGATTTCTGCCCCCAGGCCAACTGCCCCCAGTTTATGTATTGGGCATGACGTCACATGGTATGGAATATCCCTTTGGCCAGTTTGGGTCAGCTGTCCTGGCTGCATCCCCTCCCAACTTCTTGTGCCCCTCCAGCCATCTTGCTGGCTGGGCATGAGAAGCTGAAAAATCCTTGACTTTAGACTAAACATGACTTGGCAACAACTGAAAACATCAGTGTTATCAACATTCTTCTCATACCAAACTCAAAACACAGCACTATACCAGCTACTAGGAAGACAATTAACTCTATCCCAGCCAAAACTAGGACAGCAGGTTATTAGGGTGAAGTTGGGAGCCCATCTGAGGGCTGGTCCTGGGGCTGTGGGGGCAGGCTGGACTTGCATCTTATGCCTGCCAAGGGGATGCACTGCATGCTTCACTCCACTTTTATATTTTTACAACAGCCTCATTTATCCATAGGAGCACTCTGGTGCGAGGCAGGCTACCTGCAGCCCCAGCTTCACTGAATTCCGGTTCATTTTTACCTCTGCACTGAAGGAGATGGTCCGTGATCACCAAGCGGAGCTATGGTGAGACCCATGTCTCTAGTGCCTCAAAATGCAGACTCTCTGCCCCACAAAGAGTTTGCGCTTGGTGGTTTTTTGTGGTTTTCTGTGACGCTCTGCCCCGGCTACCCTGTGTGGCAGCAGGAGGTGCTAGCAGTGCCCTGGGCAGTGTGGGTTCATCCTGCCTTGCTGGCAGGGAGCTGAGGGTGGGTGAAACACACCAACCACATCAGGAAATGGTACCTGTTGTCCGGATGGCCGGAGCAGCACGATTATGCCGTGGTGGCAGGCGTTGGCACTGCCTTGGGTCTGTGCTCGTGTGGGCACTAGAACAGAGCTGTGCCCAGCTGGTGCAACTGGCCTTGCTTCTGGAGTCCCTGGCTGGGTGGGATGTTTGCACAAGCACGTTCCTTCTCCATAGTGATCTGGGGTAAACTCTTCCCTGCTCTCCAGCAACGCCTGCTTTCCAGAGAGGTGGGGCAGAGGCCATAAAGGGCACTTGGGAGGGATGCGTCATGGCTGCTTCCTCTGAATGTTTCTCCTTTCCCCTCGCCCTCCACAGAGCTCAAACAAGATTCAGGGTGTTTCTGGGGGACTTTGTACAGATGGAGAAACCAAGGCTTACGGAGCAAGTGCCAACTTAGTGTCAGAGCCCGAGCTGTAAACCTGGCCCCTGATGAGCAAGATTATGGCCAATTCATCAATGCACACTGCTTATAAAGTTACTGCTCTGAAAAACAAGGCTGCCAAGGGCAACAGCCCGTGGGAATGAAAGTGGCACCTATCACCCACCACAGCCATGCTGTAGGTGTGACCTGGGAATGGGATAGTGGCAGCTGGCCAGGGGCGTGTGGCATCTGGCTCCCACGGTGGCACAGCCTGTGGGACTTCGTGCACCTTGGCTGCGGGACGTATGGTCTCTGGTCTGGCCTTGGCATAGCCCTGTGGATGTGCACAGGGATTTACCCGCCTGGGGGGAAGTAAGGCTGCCATGCACTGAGCCAGAAAGAGGTGTGCAGGGGCTGAGGTTAAGCACAGCTTTAGTCTGGCTACATTTATGAGATGCCAAAGCATAGGCTAAAGACCTTACCCACCTCTGCACATAGGTGCGAGGGCTGAATTTAAAAAAACATTTTTCATACGATGAGCAGCCAGCAGCATAACCCAAGTGAGGTCACTCATCATTCTGAGTGCTGCTTCTTGCTTTTGAGTGGCTTTCTCAGCTCCATGCGGTATTAACTTTGGGGTGTTTTCATGGGACATGGTCCAACCCAGAAAATGACCTCGTGGTCACACTCTAACAGGTCCAGCAGTGGCTCGGAGGGTAACGGAGGAGGAGTGGGGCTAGCTTGCTGGGGGAGATGGGAGCTTTAAAGGAAAGGTGGCTTTGGGAAAGGGGGGCTTGCAGGAAAGAGAATTTTTTAACATCCTGCTAATATTGTGAGGGGAAACACGTGTGTCTGAGTGTGGGAATTCTTCTACAGGGGCTGAAAGCATCTTTCTTTCTGTCTTTTTTCTGGCTGCATCACTTGGTTTAATACCTCACAACCATCACTGATGTCAGTCCTTGGGGCTGTGCCCTTTTTGCCCCAGGAGAACATGCGCACTCCTTGAAAAAAATCCGAGTTCACCCGCTTTTTGGATAACTATGATGTCCCTGCTGTCTCACTGCTGGGGATGATTTGCTCCAACAAGGAATCACCTCAAAGCTGAGGTTGGCAATAGCTTTATTAATGTTGAGGGGACATCCCCATCACAGTGTTGGTTTTCTGCAAGACTCATGCCCTCATCCCCTCCCTTGCTTGGGGTCTGGGCTGTCCCCTGTCCCCTGTGCTGGGCAATGGGAGCAGGGTGTGAGCCTGGCCAGCTGCAAGTTGGTGGCATCATCACACAGATGGGCTAAATCCTGCAGTTTTGGGGTGAACAGCTAATGTTGAAGGCTGTCTGCCCAATTCCAAACCCACCCGGATCTTCCCATCAACCTGGGGACACATCTTGGCTCAGGTCTGGGTGGCAAAAGACCTGGCAATGTCCTGCTTCTGGACAGGGGGTCTGAGGGGGGTGTCTGGGGACAGGGAGCTTTGTGGCTGACGGTGCCGGTGCTTTGGGGTGGGGGCAGCTATTCTGCCCCCAGGAAAGGGGTGCTTTCGGGGCAACCTCAGGGCTTCCAGGCCTCTGGCTCGTCAGCCCCAATGCTGTCGCTAGACGGTGCCTTCACCTGGATCAGCAGCAGATCCTTTCTCCGTGTTTCAGAGGCCTCCGGCAGCTGGGTCCCCCCTGGGCAACCACCAGGCATGGTGAGGTGGCTGGCCCGTCTCTCCTCATCCTCCGTCTCCTCCTCCTCGATGCGGGCCACTGACTCAGGGTCCTCGGAGCAGTTGGGGTAAGGGGAGGGGAAGCCGCCATCCGCCCGGGGACGCCACATGTGGGGGTGACCTCGGCCGCCCCGGCCGAAGTTTTTGATGCTGATGGCGGGGGACGCGGCAGTGAAGAAGCGGCTGAGCAGAGGCGTCTGGATGCGCGGTACACTCGGCGAGGCCTCTGCCAGCTGGCTCTGCTCCACATCCTCGCACATGCTGGGGGAGCACAACGGGGTGATGGGTCAGGCTGCCATCCTCCGCAGGGATGCTCAGGACCACTCACTGCCTCCATCCCAATGCATTTGCAAGCAGGGAGCCATGCTGGGAGGCCATGTCCCTGCCCCAGCGGCTCATCCATCACCCAGTGCAGCCCCCAAGCCCCACAGGTGCTGGGCAACACACTCCCAGGAGGGATTTGCTGTTTGCTCACTGTAATTGGGCCCAGTGGGGGACAAGCCTGTTTGTGCTATTGCTACCCTGAAGAACTCGCCCTCTTTTTCTCCAGCCCCAGGGCTGCACCGTGCACTCACCGCATGTCAAAGGTGGAACCCAGGAACGAGGGCTTCAAGGTCTCAGCAGCTGTGGCCGTGGTGTAGGGGGGCTGAGCTGTGGACTCGTTCCAGTATTTGTCCTTCACGGCAGGGGGCAGGTTCTGGTACATGTCATCCACGGAGAGCAGGGACACCTGGGCATGGCAAAGGCATGGGACAGGGGTGGCTTTGCAAGGACATGAGCAGGACCAGTGGCTGCAGAGGCTGCTCCTGGCTCCAACCTGGCAGCAGTAGGGCTGTGATCTGCAAGGGGCCAGGGAGGCTCCAGGCCTGTCTCCTGGCTGCGTTTGGGGTTTTCCCCTTTTGAACGTTTTTTTTCAGAGGTGAGGGCCTGAGCAGTGGTGCAAGGCTGCTGAGTGTCCCTTGGGGGGGTGCTGACCCTGCTGTGGGGAGCAGACACACAGAGGGACAGGGATAGAGGGACAAGGTGCAGCCCTGCAGCATGGGAATATATTTTGGACAAGGACCTGCTTGGGCAGGAGCAGGGCACAGGTCCCACTGCCAAGGGGCAGGGATGTCCCTGTGCCCTGATGGCAGCAGCCCCACACAATGTCAGCCTGGGGCACAACGCACCTGCAGGTTCCTGTCTATCAGTTTGTTGGTCTCAAAGTCATCATCATCTTCTCCAAAGGGGTTAATGATCTGCTCTGCAACCTGGGGATGGAGGGGACTAGGTGAGACAGGGGAGCAGGGACAGGGACACCTTTCCACGGGGTTTTCCATCCCTTGGTCCACCCATGTGGCACATGAAATATGCAGACCTGGAGCTCCATGGTGCCCCAGTGTGATGGCTGGCCCCAGAGGACATGTGCCCAGGGGCAGCTGGCAGTGACGTGGCTGGTGTGATGCCCTGGGCCAGCCATCCCTGCAGCCCAGGGGGGTGGTCAGGCCCACCTGGCCACCCCCAGCCCATCAAGCAAAGCCCAGCTGCCTGGACATGTCTCACCTTCAGCCAGCCAGCATAGAAGAAGAACTGGAGGAGAGTGGAGAGGGGGACGTACATATCCAGGTCCCCCTCCTGCCCCGGCTCCAGCGGCTCCAGGAACTGCCGCCCAATGAGGCAGAAGGCGAAGAAGGAGTAGACAGCGATGGTGACCACCTGCCGGGAGCATAGGTCAGCTGGCGGTGAGGGTGGCAGCCAAGGAGGATGCTTGGCACAGGAGCAGTGAGGATGCGAGAGTCTTGGCTGGTCACCCATGCTCTCATGGGCTTGAGGTTAAACCCCACTGCCTCACTTCCCTGTGTTCCTGCGCATCCCTGCAGGGCTGTGACCCAGAGGCCATACTGGCTCTGGCACCAGATTCAATGGGGGAGCAAAATATTTTTAGGAAGGGGGATAAAGCACTCCCCATTGAGGTGCAGGGAGGAGGCTGTGGGGCTCCTCTGCCATTGTGGGGTGGGAGGAGCTGGGATCTGGGCTCAGGGGTCCCATGGGGCACGTGGGTACCCACCTGCGTGTACACCAGCGGGATACTGATCCAGTCATAATGGAACAACATGCTGCACTTGGCCCGGTAGAGATTCAGCTCCTGGGCAGAGAGGACAAGGATGGGTGACCCAGGCTTTGCATGAGCCCCCCTGCGGTGCCTGGTCCCCCCCTGTGCACCCAGCACCAACTCACATCCATGAGCAGGCGGAGGGCCACATCGTCACGGATGCGGCCATCCCGCCTGGCCTGGGCCGCCAGGTTTGTGAACCACACGCAGGGGATCCAGTACTTGTTGAAGTCGGAGTGGAGGCTCTCAAACTTCTTGCACTCGTCCTGCGTCATGAAGCCTGTGGTGGGGCAGAGGCTCAGTGCCACAGCCCCAGTGTCAATGGGGGAGGGGCCTTTTGGGGACTGTCCCCAGAAGGACACAGGGTTTTCCAGGCAAAACTGCAGCCCCAGATGGGCTCTGGACATCTTTGGAGGGTGACATGGGACTCTTTGGGGGTGAACATCTGTGAAAGGATGCCATCCCATGTGCAGGGCAGTTTGGGGCACAGATGCTTGCAAGGATCCCCAGCCCCCAGCACACTCTCCTGGTGATGATGACACGCCTGTGGCCCCAAGTCTCACTCCACATTGCAAGCCATCACTCCCAGAGCTTAGCTCCTCACCTGCTTCCACGACGTGGTCCATGGTGGGGAAGCGCTTGAGCACCCTGGTGCTGACGGAGCGCAGGATGAGGACTGCCGACAGGTTGGCGTAGCGGATGAGGGTGCGTCGAAGGATCCGGCCCCTCTCGTCCTTGCCATGGACATTGCTGGAGATGACGCACATGAGCTGGTCGGGCAGGGGGATGCTGGTGTACTGGGCCCACCACCGGTTCACGATCAGGGTGACATAAAAACCTGCACCGACAGATAGCACATGGGGGGCTCGGCGCAACGGGGTGGTGGGTTGGGGCAAGGACAAGCCTGTGCCAGGAGAGCTGCCACGTTTCCAGGGGTGAAAGATTTCTCTGTGGCTGGGAGATTGTGCTTCCCTTTGGGCTGCCCTCCCCAGGGATGGAGGTGGGGATGTCCCCAGCTCTTCCCTGCCCTGGGCATGGGTGGCACAGGGCAGGACAGCCATCTTTTGTAGATAAGGTGCCCCTTTCCTGGGCATGGGGAGGAAGGTGCAGAGTGGGCCAGGGGAAATCACAGCCTCCCACTGGCATCCCCAGGGCCACGGAGCTGTGCTCGGTGGGTCTGGGAGTCAAGTGCCATCCCTGGGGCACCAAGCTCCTCCATCCCCCATCTGATGGTGTCCAAGGGATGTTTTGGCATGGGGACAGGATGGGCAGTGGGGGCATCCTCAAGCTGCCAGTGCTGGGGACCCCAACTCCTGAGTTCAGGGGAGGGACCCATACCTAGGACGAACGACATGGGGATGAGATCCGTGGAGCGGTTGCAGTATTGAGCTACTTTGGTATAGAGGCGCTTCTGCTCCTCAGTCAGCAGCCGCCTGCAATGGACGTGCAATAGGGTCAGGGGCAAGTGGAGGGGCTGGAGTGCTGCCTTGGACCTCCACAAAAAGCTGTGGCCTGGTTCCCCTTCTCCTTGCCTTCCCCTGCCCACACCCACCCTCCCTGGGGGAGTCCCCTGGGCTGATGGGGCATCTCTGCATGTCCCAGTAGGTCAGCAGGGAGGGACATGACTGGTGGCAACACACCAGCCCCACTCACCGGTAGACGAGGCTCAGCAGGGCATACAGCACCACGAAGACGATGAACTCCTTGTACAACAGCTTGTAGATGCTGCCTTTCCAGCGGAACAGCAGCTTGGAGAAACCCCCAAAACGGGAGTTGGCGACTTTCAGCGTGTAGGAGATAGTCATCGTGGCTCAGCCCCACGCCTTGGCGGAAGAATCCTTCTTCCACTGGCTGCCAGCTAAACTTGGGACAACTGGGGTTCCCACTGCTGTCCAGGCTGCAGGGCCTGGGGACGCACACTCACTTCCACGCCAAGCACTCTGGCACATCAAAAGGATCTCCCACACGGCCGCCCTGCCCTTCCCACGCCTGCTGCAGCCGCTGCCTACTCCCTGCCTGCACCCTCCTGTCCTGCTGGTGCCTCTTCCACCTAAATACCCCAGCATGGGTCCGCATGGCCAAGCCCTCCCCATGATGGATTGGGGCTGTCAGAGGCAAGGAACAGGGAACTCCAGGTAAGTCACACCTCCCTGCCACTGGCCACGGCTGGAGATTTTGGTGGGGGCTGTGGGTGCTGGAGCTGGGACTGC
Organism: Pandion haliaetus; assembly: GCA_013401275.1. Lineage (NCBI taxonomy): Eukaryota > Metazoa > Chordata > Aves > Accipitriformes > Pandionidae > Pandion > Pandion haliaetus. Next base: position 115,773 of record VYZV01039835.1, on the reverse strand, counting down.
GCAGGACCCAGCAGGGCAGTTTGGGTTGTTCCCCTTTGCAGTCACGGCAGCTGAATTTAGGGTCCCTGAGAAAGAGGGGAAAGGACCAAGAGTTTCATTGCTTCTGGCAGCCCTGGGAATGGGACCCCAGGGTCTGTGGGCAGAGCTGGCGCACAGGGAAGACTGCAGGCTATTTCTGGAGCACAGGTGAAAAAAAAGTGCCTGTCACTGCCCAAGTCCTCGCTGCCAGCAACAGGCAGCACCTGCGGCCGTGGGTCAGGCAGCAGCCCCTGGGGACAGCTGGCTGACCCCTGCCTGTCCTGCCTCGGCACTTTGGCAGCTCCTGGTCCCTCTGTGACCCTGGGGGGGACTTGGGGATGGCATGAGCTGGGGCACACCGGGATGACCTGGCTGCAACACCTGGCAGGGGGTGATGGAGGCTATTAAAGGCTGGCACCAGGCCACTTTCTCAGGGCCTCGGAGGGAGCAAGAAGGGAAAAGTTCCAGCAGGACATAAATCAGTGGGAAACTTCTGTGAGTGACAGTGAGACATGCAGGGACATCATCCCGTCCTTGTCCCCAGCCCATGCTGGGGCTTGGACTGAGCACTGCCGGGGCCTGTGGCTCATCCCACCGTGGGCTGCCAGAGGCCACGCCATGCTTCGCAGGAAACGCCGCTTCCTTTGCTGGCCGGAGCGCCGCGTCCTGCCCTGCCCTGCTCCCTCCCTTCCTGCCCAGGCACAGCGCCTGGCCCAGGCCCAGGCCGGCTCCAGTGTGGAGCAGGGTGGCTGCTGGGGCTTCCAGCCTGGGAAACGTCCTCCTGGGCAGGGGGGAGAGGGCTCAAGGGCGCCTGCATCCCACCATCCCTGGAGAAGGGCTGGAGGACCCACGGGTGAGACTAGACAGGGGGGGTGCCTGTGCAGGTGGGTGGGTGATTTACAGCACCCCCAGCCTTTGCCCCATTGCCAGGAGCCCTGCAAGTCCCTGCCCTGGCTGGGAACCTCAGTGTTTACAGCAGGCTGACACCTTCCCCAGCCAGGCTGTACATCATGGTGCAAGGCAGAGGCTTTGGTCGCCCTCAGCCAGTGCCCAGCTCTGCTCCACTGGGTGGCCAAAGCAGCCTCGGGGACAAGACCCATGCTGGGGCATCACCCAGGGCATGGGAGGGGAGATAGGGTAGGAGCAAAGCCCCCCATCCCTGTACTTCCCCACATCCTGTCAGTCGGCTCCCCACCAACCCACAACATGCAGACGTAGGCCGCACTGCCAGGAGTAAAATGATTTATTTCTTATTGAGAGCTGGATCCTACAGGGCTTGGCAGTACATCAGGCAGGGGAAACTGCAAGGGGCCCCCTCCAGTGCCTCCCTGTGTGTGTGTGCGCACACGCGCGCACCTCGCACACCTGCTCACGCCCACCCACGCGCAGTCCCTGCACACACACGTGCATGCACACTCATGAGTGCAGCAGCACATGTGCACCAGCTGTTTCAAGCCCCCATGCCACATGGTGGGACACAGCAGGATGTGGGGTGGGCAGCAGGCAGGGCCACCCCAGGCTCCACCTGCCAAGCCCAGGGGACCCCATCCAAGTGTGACACCCCCCACAGACCACGTAGGCAGAGCCAGTCCCTTTTCATGTCCCCAGACCCTCTTCTCTGCAGGCTGGGGAGCAGCAGGTCCATGCCAGATGCCACCTGGGTCCAGCGAGAGAGGATGGAGGCCCCGGTCAGTGGGTCTGTCACCCGGTCCCCAAAACCAGCTCCCACCTCCTCTCCATGTCCTTCCTTGGGCACTGCCAGCCCATGTGTCCCCAAACACCACCAATCTGTGGCAGAGAGAGTCACCAGTGCCTGAAGCACCCTCACATCCCATGCCCAGCTGCAGCACGTAGCCAGCAAGGAGTGCATGTGGTAGCACAGGGGAAGGGATGGCAATTTTGGGGTGCAGCTTTGCAAACATTCACTGTTAGCCATGGCAGGACAGCTCGTGCCTCTCCTGCTCTGCTGGCTTTCACTACTGCCTGGCCCCTGCCATTCTCCCAGTGTGTCCCAGGCACAGCCCGCATCCTGGCATCAGTGCAGGTCAATGTTCTCATACTCCAGATTGTCTGAATCTTCCAGCTCAATGCCAGGTACCAGGTTGTAATAGTTGGTTGACTGACTCATGTAGATCTTCTCCCGGTCAGCAGAGTCCTTCAGGACTTCGCTCACGCTGACAGTGTCCACCTCTGGCTCGCTACCCCCCACCTCCTCTGCCCTCAGTGCCGGGGTGTCCTGCTGCCTGCCTGGCCCTGTGCCCCACTGCCCTTCATGAGTTGGCACCTGGGAACTGCTGGGGGATCCCACCTGAATCTCCACCTCCTCATAGAGGTCTCTGCCACTCTCCAGCGGGTCCGTGGAGGGCTGGAGCAGGACCTGGCTCCCCAGCAGCACCTTCTTCTCGGTCTCAGGGGGCGCAGCAGGCAGCTCGTAGGGGACATAGTGGTGGGGCTCTGCAGGCACCGGCGCGTTGCCCCTCTCTGCTGCGGCTGGGTGGCTCTGAGACCTGCTCTGGAGGCTGTAGTTGGTCTTTCTCTTCCGCCTGCAGAAGCACCAGGTGATGCTGGTGAGGATGAGGAGGGAGGGCAGGCAGATGAAGAGGGCAATGAGGCTGTGCGAGCGGCACAGCTCATCCCGGGGGATGCTCTGGAGGTCCACGCCATGGTACTGCTCTGGTGTGTGGCAGATAACCTCTGTGGCCAGGCTGGGCCAACCCTCCATGTTGCTTAGCAAAGCACAGCTGCAATCCCAGCTGTTGTTGGAGAGCTGGAGTTGGAGCAGAGATGGCTTCAGGAGGCTGGCGGGAAGGAAGGTTAGGGCATTGAAGCCCAGGTGGACCTCCTGGACCTGGGTCGATGCTTTCAGGAAGGACTTGGGCAGTTCCTGGAGCTGGTTGCTGTCCAGATAAAGGACCCTCAAATTAGGGGCGTCTTCCAGAAAGCTTCCAGGGAGACTTTCCAGCAGGTTGTGACTTAAGTGCAAGATCTCCAAGGCAGGGGGGGCTCCCTGCGCGTTGCTGATATCTGTGATGCTGCAGTGCGAGAGGTAGAGCTCCCGCAGCCCCCGCACCCCTACCAGCACGCCCCAGTCCAGGTGGGTGATGTTGGAGCTGGTGAAGTTGAGGCAGCAGCTCTCGGGGAGCGGAGCCTCCCGGAAAGCCTGGAAGTCCATGCGCTCCGTGCAGTTGCAGCTTTGCCGTGCTGCGTCGAGGGCAAGGCCGGCAGCGAGCAGGAGGCTGCCCCAGAGGGACACGGTCCCCAGCCCAGCGCCTGCGGGGAGAGCAGAGGGGACGGGTGACCCCCCGGCGGGACCGGCTCCCCGCTTGCTCCAGCCCGCCACGGCGGGGAGGTCAACCCCGCTTCTCCCCCGCCCCTGGATGGGACC
>VYZV01039835.1:96460-107399 GCA_013401275.1 Pandion haliaetus | reverse complement strand
GGCCGCCTCGGGGGGCAGCGGTAGGGCCGCGCCGGATTGAGAGGGGCTGGTGGGGGGCGGGGGGCTGCGCGCCTGTCCGACCTCCCACCCCTCCGCCGGCCCGGGGCTGGATGCGGCCCCTCGGCTGCCGCACGCCGCCTCCGCCCTTCCCGCCTCTCCCGGCGGGTCCGCAACAGCGCTGGAAGCTGTGAATCACCCGGGCTGGCTGCATGCCTTGCCGGCTATCGGAGACGCATCGGTTTCGGGGCGCCCCGCGGGGCGTGCGTGGGCCGGCGGGTGTCCCGGTTCCCAGGGGTGCCGGCCCGCGCCGCTCCGCCACACGCAACTTTTCCTCCCGCTGCCAGCGGCGTGTGTGGGAGGCGGGTGCCGGTTCCCAGCCCGGCCCGAGCGGGCTCGGCGGCTGAGTGTGCAGATTGGAGGCTGACATCACGGCAGGAAAAACCTGTCTCCATGGGGCGGCCTTTCGGTGGCCTTTCGTCCCAGGGCTCCCTGCCCGGCGCAGGACTTTCCAGGTTGATCTGTCATGTGGAAAGATGCAGAGTCCGGCCACGGTGGGAGGAAAAACGCCCTGGAGGTTTTACAGGAACTGGGTGAAGAAAATCCCTGGTTGAGAGCATCATAGTTCAGATCTTAGTGGGCGATGCAGCAGGAGGGAGGGTGTGACGCTTGCTGGGCTGTGCTGCGAGGGAACGGAGGAGGAGGAGGAGGAGGCTTGTAGGCAGGGGCGAAGAGCTGTCTCTCACCCATCTGTAACCACCTCTTCCCTTGCAGGGTGGGTTTGCAAGATGTTATGAAATGACAGACCTCTCCAGCAACAAAACCTATGCCGTGAAGGTCATTCCTCACAGCCGGGTGGCTAAACCCCACCAGCGGGAGAAGGTGGGTGCTGTGGGGCTGGTGGGGTGCTGGGCTGGCAGGATGTAGCAGGGGTCCTGTGCTCACCCAGGACCGCTGCTCCCTTTCAGATCACCAATGAGATCGAGCTGCACCGGGACTTGCACCACAAGCACATCGTCAAGTTCTCCCACTACTTTGAGGACACAGAGAGCATCTACATCTTCCTGGAACACTGCAGTAGGAAGGTGAGCGCTGGTGTGGCCTCCCTGCCAAAGGATCTCCTAAACAGAGCTGTGGTTGACTGGAGCAGGTCTTATCTGAGGTGCTTTGTTAGCACACTCCTTCTCCTGGGCTGCCTTGCTGCCTGCTCTGTCACACCCTCTGAGGTCAGCCATAAGCTCAGGACAGTGCTGGCTGCCTGTCCTACTCGGGCTGCCTGCTCTTGTTGGCATCTTGTAGCTCCTGGTGAGGCCACCATAAACCCAGTGGTTCCCCTGGCTGTGCTGAGCAACCTCAACCTTGTGTGGGGAGTCTGCTGAGGTCATGGCTGTGGAAGGAGGATTATTTGTGGATGTGCAGCTTCTGGAAGAACTGGCTTTGACCCTGCCTGCCCCATGCCTAGTCAGCAGGGCTGCCTGTTCTCCCTGCCTGCTGTCACCAAGCTGCCTTCTCTCCCTCTGCAGTCCCTGGCCCACATCTGGAAGGCCCGCCATACTCTGCTGGAGCCTGAAGTGCGCTATTACCTCAAACAGATCATCTCAGGCTTGAAATATCTTCACCTCAAGGGCATCCTACACAGAGACCTCAAGCTTGGTGAGTGCTGTGGTTGAGGCAGGGCTCCGTGTGGGGAGTGAGCTGCCCCAGAGGGACTTGTGGTGACATATCGCCCTTGACTTGCAGGCAACTTCTTCATCAATGAAAACATGGAGCTGAAAGTGGGGGACTTTGGTCTGGCTGCTTGCCAGGATATCTCTGACCAGAAGAAAAAGTAAGTTTGAGGTTTCCCTGTTCCAAAACCCTCTGAGGTTTCATTCCTTCCTCCTGCAGCTTCCTGGGAGGGTCAAAGGGTGAGTGGTCCCCCCTGGCCTGGCGAGGGGAAGCCTTAGGGCCCCTTCCTGGGGTGGGGGAGGGATTCCTGCCCCAGCTGCAGGCAAGGCGAGGGGACTGGGGGCTTTGTGGCTCCTTCAGGAGCGAGCTCGCAGCCGTCAGGGAGAACAATGTGCTGACTATTGCTATTGTGCCTGCCTGGCTGCCCTGCCGGCTGCACGGGCCGGGACACAAAGGCTCTGTTCCTCCCCAGCTCTAGGACAAGCTCTTCCCAATGGCTCCCCAGGAGCAGCTGCTCCTGACCCCCAGGAGCTGGAGGGGGGGTGTGTGTCTGTATGGGGCTCCTTGTAGTTGGAGGGGGCCTTTGGGCCACAAAGAGCAAAATGGAGATGGGAGGACAGGCTGCAACCTAAATCCCAGGGCTTGGAGCAGGGGAGGCTGTCTGCGAGGGGACATGGAGCATGCACTGACCTGGCGCTCTGCCCCACAGGACAATATGTGGGACCCCCAACTACCTGGCCCCAGAAGTGCTGCTGAGGCAGGGCCATGGGCCAGAGTCAGATGTGTGGTCTCTGGGCTGTGTCATGTAAGTCTGTGCTGCTGGGTGGGGATGGGTCCGGGCAGCCCTGCCTGCACAGGGTGAGGGAGAGCCGAGCTGTGGAGCAGCCCCGATGAGGAAGTCCTCTTGTGCTTTGCCTTGTGGCTTTGCAGCGGTTGCCAAAAAGCAGGGGGAGGGGAGTGAGCGGCTGGGTCCTGCCCAGCCCCACTTTGGAGTGGGTGCTGCCCGCTATCCTGGGATGCTGCTCAGGGGCTGCGCAAGCTGGAGCTGTAAAGGGCAGGTGCTCTTGTGTCACGCTCGGCTCCAGTTCAAAGCAGGCTCAACCGCCTTGCTAACCTGATAAACAACGGAAAATCTCAGTGGCTGGCGGTTGCTGCTGCTCTGTTTGGGGAGTGATCGCTGTACTGCTTTGGTGCATCCAGCCCCTTGCCCGGCCACTGCCCGCAAGCTTCCTGCCCTGCTTTCCACCCTGGTGGCCGTGCAGGGGTGAGAGTGGTGGTGGCAGAGGGTGGCGTTCACCTGCCAGCCCTCTCCCCTTCCCCAGGGCTCCTCGCCTGTTGCTCTAAACAGTTGCTAGGAGGAAGTGTGGCCGGATGTGAGCGCGGCCATCCGGGCTGGAAGTGGTGCTCCCGGCCAGGTGTGGCCGGCCAAATGCCAATAACTTCCTTGCTTTAAGTGCTGCTGAGTCACAAGTCTGGCAGGGATGTGATGGTGGCATGTGTGTCCCCTCCCAGGTACACCCTGCTGTGTGGGAACCCTCCCTTTGAGACCTCTGACCTCAAGGAGACCTACAGGTGTATCAAGCAGGTGGAGTACACCCTCCCTGCCTTCCTCTCCCTGCCTGCCAAGCACCTCATCGCTGGCATCCTCAGACGCAACCCCCAGGACCGCCTCACCCTCGAGGAGATCTTGGACCATGAGTTCTTCAAGGTGAGTGAGTGGGAGTCTGGCGTTGACCCTTCTCTGGGTGGGATGAGGCTTTTGGGGGTGTGCAGGGTGTGGTCCTTGGAGCCCAACTCTCTGTCCTTCAAAGCAAGCAGCTGCTGTCCTCCCCAAATGCCAGCCAGAGGAGCTGAGAGATCTGGTATGCTCTTGCTGCCCTGTCCCTATAACATTGGCTTTTTCCCATACTGATGCCAGTCGTGGGGTGAAGGCTTGACGGAAATGCAAGCTGGCTGTCAGGAGGACTGTGAATGACTGCGGTCAGCCCAAGACAGCTGCTCTGCCTGGAGCACGTGGGCTGTGGAAACCAAACCTCTGCTTTGACCTCTCTGCAGGGCTATACGCCTGAGAAGCTCCCTCCCAGCAGTTGTGTGATGGCTCCAGAGCTGAGTCCCCCCAACCCAGCAAAGAGTCTGTTCGCTAAAGTCACCAAGACACTCTTTGGGAAGAAGAAACCCAAGGGTGAGTCCACGCACTTGTCCAGGAGCCTCTGGGTCACCCTTCTTCCAAGGAGGAGTGGGTCCTATCTCCTGGAGAAACCTCCTGATGGGTCTCTGTGGACCCCCTGCCTGGGGCCAGCACAAGCTGGGTGTGCCCCTGCTCTTCTAGCTGCTGGTGGCCTGGCATGGGTGTGCGCCTGGGGGGCGGATGCTGTGCTGCAACCCATGGGGGCAGTTCCTCCTGGAAGCCCTGTGTCGCATGAGAACTGGGAAGTGAAAGTGGGAGGCAGCTGCCTGACACCATCCTCGCCACTGTGGGCACGGGAGCAGATGAGGGAGAGCTGAGCTGCTGGGAGAGGTGGCCCAGATGTCCCCTGTGCTCAGCAGCATGCTCATTCCTTGCTTTCTCCTCAGTCAAGAAGGGCTCTTTGGAGGACAAGGATGACATCTCCAAGCTGGTCACTGGGCTGATGAAGACCTCCATCTGCCGGCAGATGAGCTATAAAACCGTGGAAGGGAATGAGGTGAGAACATCCCTGAGCCTGTGCACACCCCTTCTTGGGGGAGCAGGCAGGAAGGTGATAAAGCCAGGTATCTCTGCAGGCCACCCCCGTATCGTGCTGCAGCTCCAGCTCCAGCCCTGTGGAGACAGTGGTGGAGGAGACATCTCACAAGTCTGTGTCCCCCTCCATCCGGGGGACAATGGCCAGCAGCTGTGAGGGTGAGCAATACCTGCCCAGGCCACCACAGCCTGCTCCAAGTTTCCTGTCCTGCCCTGGCTGATAGCGGGGCTGGCTGACTCAGCCTGTCATCTTCTCTCTGCAGCCTTTGAAGACTGCATCACTGCCTCTGCCATCATTGAGTCGGCTGTCCGGCTCCTGCGGACCTGCCTGTCCTCCATGCCCCTAGGTAAACCAGTTGGACGGCTCTGGGATGGGACAGGGCACTGTGCATCCCCTTCCCCATGGGATTAAGGCATGGCTGCTATTTGGTGTAGCTTAAATGTTGCCAGAGTCTGCTGCGGGGGGTCTGCTCCCCCTGGGGAGGTGAGGTGGGCAGGGTCTGGCTGCCTGCTCTGCTCACACCCTCTCTTCTCCACCAGCGGAGAAAAACCCAGCTTCCCTGGCCCGCCACGAGCACTTTGTCTGGGTGAGCAAGTGGGTGGATTACTCCAACAAGTATGGCTTTGGCTACCAGCTCTCGAACCGCAGCATTGGGGTCCTCTTCAACAATGGCACGCACATGACACTTTCCCCCAACCACAGGTAAGCGGTGGGGAAGGGGCAAGAGGAGGCTGTGCCAGGGGTAGGTGTGGTGCTGGCTGGCCCCAAAGCTCATGGTCTGCTCCCTCCCAGGACTGTGCATTACAACCCGACCAACAGCAAACACCTTGTCTTCTCTGTGGCTGCCATCCCTGAGCAGTTGCAGGGACAGATGAGTGTCTTGCGCTACTTTGCATCCTACATGGAGCAGCATCTCATGAAGGTGGGTACTGGGGCCCTGGGGTGGGCTGGGATCATGGGTGGGTTGAATGTTGGTGGCTTGACCACACTGCTTGTGGTTGTGGGACTCCCAGCTCACAGGCTGTGGTCAGGTGGACACCCAGAGACTTGTGTCCTGGGAGTGGGGACCCCACTGGGGGTGTGTCCAGGTTTGGCTGTGTGTATGCTGGTGGCAGTGCTCCCATGTATGGGACCAGTGGCTTATGCAGACCCTTCTCTCCAAGGGAGGTGACTTGCCCAGCACAGATGACCTTGGGCAGCCGGCCCTGCTCCTCCTGCAGTGGGTGAAGACTGACCAAGCCTTGCTCATGCTCTTTAGCAGTGGCACCCTGCAGGTATGTGTGGGGCACAGTGAAGATGCCCTGACCTCTGTGAGGAGGAGGCCAGCTGGGGACTCCTGGCCGGTGTTAGATCTCGTCTGCCACAGCCCAAATGCAAGGTTCAGCTGTGAAGAATAGCTGTGGGTGCAGGATGCTGCTCTAGTGCCCAGAGCTGCTGGTGCAACTTGTCCAGCCCATGGGGGAAATGACACTTCAGTCAGCTGTTCCTGTCTGCCCTGGTGCTGGGGCTGGTGTGTTCCTGCTGTGGGGCATGGATCAGGGATGCTCCCGGGCAGGTCAGGGAGGAGGAACGGGTTGAGGCAGGAAGCATGGCTCCATCCTGGCTCCCGACATGCCGTGGGAAGTGTGGGTTAAACCAAGCCCAACCTGTCTCCTAGGTGAACTTCTACAATGACCACACCAAGGTGATCATTAGCAAGCCTGACCACTCCTGCCTTGTCACCTACATCAACCGGGAGCGCAATTCCTACACCTACAAGCTGTGCAGCATCCAGGAGCTGGGCTGTTCTCCTGAGCTCCACCGCCGCCTCAGATACATCCTCAAGCTCCTCCAAGAACGGGCTGAGGCCTAGCATGGGACCTTGGGGGACCCTCTTTGGATGTAGAGGTCTCCCCCTGCCCTCCCACAGGATGGGAGGTGTTTTGTGGTGCTGGCTGCCCACCTGGGCACACTGTATCCCAGTGCTTAGCTGGACTCTGGACTGACATGTGGATGTGGTTACAGCAGCAGGTCTGGACATTCTTGCTGCTCCTTGGCTCTGGGCAATCACTGTCTTCCCACTGACAGCTCCTGCTCTGGTGGTGCTGGTCTTGGTGGACTGGGGTGGCACAGGGAGGTGGTGGGTGAGTGCCCTGCAGCCAGGCTTGGGGCTGGCTGTGCCTTGTTTGTGGCCTGGTGCTCCAGCCTGCCCTGGCTGGCAGCTGCTTGCAGTGGGGGCTTGGGCTGCCCTGCCCAAGGTGATGCACCAGCTGCACAGACCCTCTCTATGGCCTGGAGAGGACCGGCACAGCCTTGATCTCAAGGCTTGGCTGCTGTGGGTAGGAAAGACTCCTTCCCAGGAGTGGACAGGGGTGAAGGGCACTGCCTGCCCTGCCAGGGGCTGTGTGCGCTGGTATGTGCCACTCCACAACTGCTACACTAAGGAGGGGGCTGTGCTGGGCCCAGCTGTGCCCTGTATGCCCCCAAATTGTGAATTGTCTGGTACAAGTTGAGGTTTGATAAGGGGGGGTGGGGGGTGGGATCCGAGGGCTTGCCTGGAGAAGCCCTCATCTCACTGGGATCCAGGGAGGTTTCTTGTTTCAAGGCAGTCTGCTGTGTGGGATTATTTATGTATCTTATTTATATGGAATTATTTATTTTTCTGTTGGTCTGTCCAGGTGCAGCTCCCCTGACTCACCTCAATAAAAAATTTCTTTGTATAAGGGCAAACTGTCTGCCTTGCTTGGAGCTGGGGTCACAAATGGGTTTCGGCTTCCCCATCATACTTGCTGCAGGGCTGCTTCTGCCTGCCAGGCAAGACCCCTCTTGATACTGGCTGTTGCTGGGGAACAAGGTCAGGAAGGGGGTGAGGAGCCCATGTGGTACCTCCACTGCCCTTCCCAGAACTGGCAGGAGGGGTAGAGGTAGCTCTTGCTGATGATGCCTGTGGAGCCCTGGGGCTGCCTCAGCTTCTCCTTGCTGCTGCCAAACCCTCATTCCCAAGTGTCTCTGCACTTAGACCAAGCCCAGTTGCTCTCACGCTTCTGCTGAGCTGGAGAAGACAGGGGCTGTGGCCCACGGGGTGGGTGGGATGCCTGGGTCCTTGCACTATGACACCTGGTTTGATGGGATAGGAGCTGGCAGTGAAGCCAGGAAAGAGAGGGACTTTAGTCTGCTCCATGAGCTTGCTTTGAAGGTGATCTGTCACCTCCTTCCCCAGTGCTGGTGTAATCAATCTGCCTGTGAGCAGCTTGTGCTGTGGAAAGTAGGCTGAGCTGCTCCCTGCAGCATGGCCTTGAGCGGCTGCCTGCTCCAGGGTAATGCAGCCTTTTGGGTTGTACTTGCTTGGGTCTTTTTGCAAACTGTGGTAATGGAAGCTACACTGTGGGTGTGAGCCCAGGCTGGGGGCTCTAAGCATCATCAGGGCACTGAGGTGTGTCCATGCCTTGCTCCCTGGGTGTACCATGGCCAAAGACTCCAGGTATGAGCCACAGCTGGAGCAAGCATCTTTATTTCAGCTGTTTTCCCCCTGCAGCTCTACAAGGCTGGGTGGAGGGAGAGGCAGGTGCTACTCAAAGTAGACCCCATGTACTGTGGCCACAGCAAAGAGGGAGGCATTGGAGAAGGTGGCAGAGGCAAAGCTGTCACTCTCGGGGTCCCACAGTGCCCGGCTGGCCACCAGTAGGCTCTGCTGGCCCTGCTGGCCCAGCAACACATGGCAGACCAGCTTGTAGCGAGGTGGCACCACTTCCTTTGCCTGGCTCTGCAGCAGCTCAGCCAGGTTCTGGGCTAGCAGGGTGCTGCCCTGGGCACTGTAGACCGTGGTCCCCAGGGCACTGGCCAGGGTCCCCTCCAGCACCCGCTGCACCTGCCCCGCGTTGAACTTGCAGCCTTCATCCGGCCCCATCCTGTAAGTGTTTTCAAGGCGGGTCTTGAGGATGGGCTGGAAAAGGGGGAGCCCGGAGAAGCTCACGCGGCTGTGGAGCATCCAGGGGCCGATGGAGGGGCGCCTGCCCCCCGGGGCTGCCCCGAGTGAGCTGCGGCGGCTGGCCAGGGGTGCTGGGAGAGTGCTGAGGATGGAGCTGCGGCGGGAGGGCAGGAGGNCAGAGGGGCTTCAGTGTTGTCTGCAGCTGTCACCTGGGTGGGCAGGGCCATCTCTGGGGACAGCTGCTCAGCCATATGGGTGGCCTGGAAAGGAGAGGTGGCTTTGAATGTAGGGGGAGGGGGGTTGTCCCCCCGTCTCTCTATCTCACTGCCTCTCTGCTTCACTTCTCCCTGTCCCCTGCAAATCCCATGCTTCCTGGCCTGTGGGTCTCTGTGGGGCTGGATTCAGAGGGCCTGGGGGGACTGTGGCAGCTGCCTTCCCTTCTCCAGCACCTCCATCCCCAGCAGCCTCAGCCAGCTGGGGCTGATCCAGCTCAGCCACGCATGGTCCATGGGGCTGATCCAGCTCAGCCATGCATGGTCCATCCAGCCCTCTGCTCTCCCATCCCCAGCCTTTACCCCTGCCACGGGTGAGCGGCTCCTACCCTTCCAGCCTCCCCAGCCCTCCTGCCTGCATCTGGTCCCACACTTACCGGTAGCCCTACTCCTGCCCTGCTGGGGTAAACCCAGGGGACTTGTCTCCAGCTGATGTGTTCCCGGCTGCCCAGGACCAGTCTCGGTCCTGCAAGTCACAGTGAGCAGGGCCAAACCTGTTATGTTCCTGAAGCATGAAGTGTTGCTACGTGACACTGCTGCTCTCCAGGACTGCTCTGGGGCATGGCTCCTGTAACTCCTTGTTTCCTGGTCCCTGGACAGCCCTGTCCCCTTTCAATCCTGCCCTGTCTGCATTTCCAGCTGTGCCAGCACAGGGACATGGTCGCTCCAAACATGTGCCCTCCAACCTCGGCTGCTCCCTGCTAGCCCTGAAAAATGCTTGCTGGTGTTGAAAGGAAGAGCAGGGGGTGGAGAACAGACACTGTGATCACTGCTTTGCACCCCAACCATAGGCTGCACCAGGGCTGGGACCTCCAACAGCTTGATTTTACCCAAAGGTTTGCATCCTTCAGGTACTTCTCCCTCCTGCACCAAGGGCGAGTGTTGATGGGTGGGCACCCAATGAGCACAGCCCCGCCATGTGCTGGGGACCCTGCTGTGGCAATGCCCTGGCCCGAGGGCAGGTTTGCTGGGGGGCTCCTCACCCCAAGTGGGGTTTCTCTCTGATGGCGGAGCCCAGCCCAGCTGGTACGCCATGGCTGCCCTGTCAATGTGCCTTTGTCTGGTCCAGCTGCCGAGCTATTTGAGGAAAGTGGAGACGGCTTTTGTGTTTCTATCTCCCGTCAAAGGTATTTATAGCCTGCTGCTGACTAGCGCTGCCAAGCGTGCTGGCAGCTGGACCCCGCTCCCTTGGGGTGCTGCTATCAGCTGCAGGTCCTGCTCCTCCCTTTCCCTCCCACTGCCACTGGCAAGTGAAGTGTGTCCCTCTGTGGGCATCCTCCCCACATCCCTGTCCGTGGGCTGCTCAGGGCCACCCAGACTTGGGAAAAAAGGGACTGGGCATCCCCTGGCACAGCACTTGGTTTGGGCTTGGGCAAGGCTGGTTATGCTTTTTTCTGCCTGTGATCTCTTGTGTCCTAAGCAGACATGAGAGCTACAGGGCTTTGGCCTGTAGCATCAGCAGGAGAGAAAGCTTTTGCTATTTCAGGAGGCAGATCTCCCTGCTGGGCTGGAGTTTGCTCCACTGCCGTGCCGGGGACCCCGCCGTGCCCAGTGGCTTTCCATGGGGGCTGCGCATGTGGAGGTGGGGGTGATCTTTGTTCTTTTAACCTGTGCGTGTGTTGCCTTTTTCAAAATCCCAGCCGCCTGCCTCCCTTCACCCCCATCTGCCCCATCCACAGGCTCCTCTGCAGCAAAGGAACCAGCTGGGGGGCAGGTCCCCGTGCCGGTGGTGCCGGGGCCATGCTGTGAGCCACGGCAGCGATGTGCCACTCAGACCGAGATGCAGGCCTGCTTCCCCATTCCAATCCCATCTGGCAAACGCCCAGCCGGAGCCGCCTCGTCAGCAAGGGTGGGCTTCACCGCTCACCACCCCCTTTCTCCCTCCCGCTGCCCCCCTGACAGCCGGGCTGCCTGGCCCCGGTGCTGCCTGCCAGGTTTCCCTAGCAATGCGCCATGCCGTACGACGCAGCGGCCTCCTCCCCGCGGCCTCCACAGGCCGGCCTGCCTCCCGCCTGCCTCCCGCCTGCCTCCCGCCTGCCTGCGCCGCCTTCCTCCGCCGCCCTCCCCAAGGCAGCCCATGGCCGGACCCTGCTCGGCGCGGCTGCAGGGCGAAGCGGCCGCCTTCACCGCCGCCCTCCGCACCCTGGTCAACAACCCCCAGTTCAGGTGAGGGGCCGAGGGGCCGCCACCCCCCTAACCATGCCGAAGCCCCCGGCGCCAGCTCCGTGCTGCTTCCCCCTGACCCTGAGCCCTGCTGGGGGTGGGGGATGGGGCCCCTGGGCGATGTGGGGAGCCCCGGGCAGCTGGCGGGGCAGGCATGGCTTGTGCACATCCCGGGGCACCCCGCAGTGCTTTTGCAGCACTCCCCCCCC
>VYZV01039835.1:73454-87088 GCA_013401275.1 Pandion haliaetus | reverse complement strand
GGGGGCAAATGGGAGGGGAGACCCCGGCATCTCTGCACCCACCCAGCACCGCTGCACCAGTGCCAGTGGCCCCCTCCCCGAACCCCACCCCAAGCCCTGCCAGCGTCTGCCAGCCCCTGATAGCCCCGGGGGAGGGGGGGGGAACAACGGGCTGCCAGCCCCCCCTCCGTGTGCCACACACACCTCTCCACGGCGTGCACTCCCCCATTGCCCACCCCATTGCATGTGCGCACACAACTGGGTCTGTCTCAAGCACCCTCCCCCCGCAGCTGTGCCCCCCCAGGAGAAAGGGCCAGACACAGCAGGTAATTTATATATAATATATATATTTACTCTTTAAAAATAAACCTTCGGTCCCCACTACCGCCTGTACAAACTACAAAAATAAACCTTTGCTCTCTTTGATATAAATAACTTAGATGGCGTGTTGGGGGGGCTGCCCGCCGTGCCCACGCCTGGCACGGGGACAGGGTCCCCAAGGCCACCCCAGCTCAGCGGCAGTGTCTGGGGGCCAGGGGGGGCCGGGGCCACGGGCACGGCAAACACCGCTGGAATTAAAGTGCTGGGTAATGGCGCGGATGGTGCCCGGGATGGGGATGGGGGACAGGGCTGACCTCGGGGACGACACGGTGAGAAACGTTTTCCCAGTGAGATGTGCCTGGTGGCACCGCGGGTGCCCACGTGAGTGTGCACTGCCCTATGTGTGCACCAGCATGTGCTGTCACCAGGGCAGAGCACAAGTGTGGCACGAGGGGCTGTGACCGTGGGGCAGCTCAGGGGCTCGGCACAGCAAGGACCCCACCCCAAAACCCTTCCCGTGCGGTGGGAGCAACAGGCTCCCTGGCTCCGCTGTGGCACGTCCCCAATCTCCAGCCCTCCTGTGCTCGCCGGTGGGGAAACTGAGGCACTGAGCAGCGTGTCAGAGGGGATGAGCTGCCCATGGCCACCCAGCACAGCACCCCATGGAGCGGGGGCATGAACCAGGTCTGCGCTCCTGCCCCGGGCTCCTGCTGCCTCCAGCAGGCAGCCCTGCACCGGCCAAGGGTCTGCCCCCTCCCTGCCTGCACCCTGGGCAGTTGGGCGAGGCCATAGGCTGAGAAATAAATCTTTTAAAATAAGCTTAAAAATATATATCTCTCTATAGATAGTTTCCCTTTGCAATAAATAAAGGTGGGGGGTGCCCACCCCAGGCCTTGCCCATGGCACCCCAGGGCATGGCTAGCTCTGGGGCTGCCCCCTTATCAGGACAGGGGGCATCAGGTCACCCTGCTGGGGCACCCCAGCTTGTGGCCCGGGTGGGGGTCCCAGGAGGAGGAGGTGATGGGGAGCAGGCAGTGACCCCACAGAGGGGGAGCTGGCAGGGCACTGAGCCCACCTCGCCAGCAGCTCCAGAAACAGAGGGGGGAGTTAGTGCTTCCATTTCTGGGGGGGCAACAAGCCTGGGGCAGGGTAACCCTAAACCCTGGGTGAGGGGACACGGCACCATCAGCACAGCCCCAGGTGGGGGACATGCGGGCAGGGCATGGCCTGCACATAGCTTGCATAGAAGTGCCAGCCCGCTCTGCCAAGCCCCTTTGCAGGGGGTGCGGGGGACTGGTCCTCCTTGGCCAAGACCGGGTGGCATCACCGCTCCGGCGATTAGCAGCACGATGTGGGTGACCCCGCTCTGCACCCTCCCGTGCCTGCCGGGCGCTGCGGAGATGCTCTGCCCAGGAGCCAGCAACCTGTGGGGAGAACGGGGTGGGGGTCAGCCGGGTTCCTCCAAACCTGCACCCCCATGCTGCCATGCACGAGTTAAGATGCCCGTGTCCCCAAGCTCACCTAGCGCCGGGTGCCTGCCCCATGGTGTCCCATGCTTTGCATCTCAAAGGCATCAGGCATGGTAGTGCCACCAGTGCTGGGCATGCTGGGCTCCTCCAGGCAGTCCTGCTCACCACTGGTGAAGCCCTCGGGGCTGAAGTTGGGGTAGGAGCCAGGCAGCGTGGGGTGCAGGGCCACCGTCACTGAAGCGGTGGCCGTGACGGTGGCGTAGCTGCCGGCGGGACCCTGCAGGTGGGTGCTGTAAGCAGGCAGGGCTGCGGTGGGGGCTGGCCGGGCACTCGGCCGGCAGGGCTGTGGGTAGTCTCGGGACGATGCAGGGCACGGCTCCTCAAAGGGCAGGGGGGTTGTGGGCTGCAGGCCGGGACTCTCCTTCTTCCCCTGGACCTCCGGGCTGTCCTTGTAGGGCTTCAGCACCTGGAGGGGGGATATGGAGCATGAGGGCCCCCAGCCATGAGGAACATCCCTCTGGCAACCCCACCAGCACCACAGGAGACCCAGGAGCCCCTGTCCCCCGGCTCTATCTGTGACACTCTCCCAGGGGATGCTGGGGAGCCAGTGATGCCACAGCAGGCAGAGACACTCACGGTGATGCGGGGGAAGCTAGGGTCCTTGCCGGCCTCCAGCAGGATGTGTGCTGGGGCAGGGGGCACGATGAAGGCCCCCCGGGGGCTGCCTGGCCCTCTGCTTTCTGCATAGCACTCCGTGTCCGAGGGGTCAGGGAAGGCGGCAGGCCAGGCTGGGGCGCGACGTACATAGAGCCCCCCAGGGCCCAGGCATGGCGGCACTGGTGCTGGTGGGGGCAGGTTGGGGCTGTTATCCACCAGGGATGCCTGGGAAGAGAGGGGACAGTGTTAGAGGGACCAGGCACATACAGGAATGGAGGAGTGTGGGGTGGCAGGGAGTATGGGGTGATGTGAGGATGGGGTGACGGCTGTGTGGGGTGAAGGAGATAAAGGGTGAGGCAGGAATGGGGCCAAGTAGAAATGGGGCAAGTTGGATATGGGGCAGAGAAAGAATAGGGTAAAGCAGGGATGGTACAGGGTGAGGGATGGGCTGAGGTGGCTACGAGGCGAGGTTCGGACGGGACAAGGCAAGGATGGGTATAGGGTGAAGAGGGGACAGGGTGAGGGGCAATGGGGAATGAAGAGATGTGGGTACAGGGTTGGGGAGGGACAGGGAGAGGCGGGATGGGGGTCTTGTACCTCAGGGGGTGGCCCGATGACAGAGAGCAGAACTGGCAGCAGCACCAGCCCGTTGAGCAGCCCCAGCAGCGTCAGGATGGTAAGCACTGCAAAGAAGTACCTGGGGGGGGCACAGGCAGAGCAGGTAAGTGGGCACAGATGCCATGAACCCCATCCCAGCCCAAACACGGCTTCCCACACCACACATCCCAGCCCCTCCATGACTCCCTGGCCTCCAGGCAAGCTGCCACCCCCAGCAAGACACGTCCTCGCCAGCTGCCCCACATCCCCACTACCAGCCAGGGGGGCTGCCACACTCACCAGCCCCCATTGCCAAAGCTTTTGGGGGCAGCAAGCAGCTGGTTTAGCCCCCTCCAGCGCTCACCTCATGATGAAGTCAAACTCAGAGCCGGCCAACATGAGGACGCCCAGGAGTGTGGAGACAGCACCATCCATCACGGGGGTGAAGGTGTGCTCCAGTGCTGCAGCTGAGCGCACGTTCCTGCTCCCTGCAGCCGTCAGGAAGCCCTGCATGGGATGGGGGTGTCACACGGGGCTCGTCCCCTTGTGCCAATCATAACATGGCCACTCATTGGCACATGGGGTGAGGGGGGGTGAGGGTGCTGGAGAGGGGGAACTGGGGTGCCCCACAGCTGGGCAGGGGTCCGCCTGTGCTCACCAGGGCCACGTGAACGGTGAACTCCACACCGATGCCCACCGAGGCGATGAGGATGACCACGGGGATCGCACTCAGCTTGATGCCCATCAGCCCCATGATGCCAAACAGCTCCACTGCCATCATAGCCAGGATGGAGACCTGGGGGTTGGGGGGTGCGGTGGGGTCAGTAAAGGGTGGCTCTGACCAGCCACCTGTCCCCTCTGCCCCTCTGCTTGGCATGCCTGATCCTACCCCTCCATATAGGGCAGCCTCACCCCATTACCCCTTTTCTCTCTATTTGGGGAGTCCCTCTGTCCCATCTATTGGGAGTGGCCCTCACCATCCTCTGCATGGATGTCCCCAAACCCCTGCCCACTATACACTTTCCCTTCATAAGGGGTGTCCCTGATCCCTCCATATGGGTCCCCCACTCACTGCCACCTCCATATGGATGTTCCCCTCACCCTCTTCTGCATGAATGTCCCCAGACCCCTGTCCACTCCATATGATCCCTTCATAAGCAATGTCCCTGATCCTTCCATATGGCTGTCCTCCACCCACTGCCACCTCCATATGGGTGTCCCTTCCACCCAGGGTGCCCCTGGCCACCTCCATCACCCCATCCCCATGAAGCAGGTACCCAGGGCCACCCAGCAGGATGGGAGCAGGGCTGGATGTCCCTGTACCCACCCATCAGGAGGGCAGCACAGGCCGNCCAGACCCCATACATCGGGTGCGTACTCACGATGATGCCGGCCGTCCAGGGGTTGAGCAGCAGCAGGGCACAGACAAGGAAGGTGCAAGCCAGCAGGATGCTGATGGCCAGCAGGAACCAGTGGCGCAGGCCGATGTACTGCTCCCAGAAGAGGAAGGGGTAGCCGCTGGGGTAGCTCAGCACACCGTGGCGCTGGGCGGCCTCCCGGCAGATAGCCCGCACGCTCTCGATCGCCTCCACGAAGTCAGCCGTGCGACGCAGCCCACTCAAGTAGAAAGGGAACTGGGCGAACTCCAGTGGCTGAGCGGCCGGGACTGAGGAGGAGAGCACGGGCAGTATGGGGGTACAGGCAGCACGGGAGTGAAGGCACCATGGGTGCACCCCAGCCCCACCAGCCTGAGTGCAGCCCAGGCAGCACGATGCCTGGCTGGCTACCACGGGCCTGGGGAGTGTGTGGGGAGCAGACTGGGGGCAAGGAGGAGAGGGTTTTTCTGCCAGCAGGATGCTTGTGAGGTAGGGAGTCACAGGGAGCAGGGGGTTCCTCTGCAGGGGAATGTTTGTGGGGCATAGGGGGAAGAGAGTGGAGGGACTTCTTTGCGGCAAGATGCTCGCGGGCTGGAGCAGGGGTGTGTTGCTGCATGGTAAGAGCCCAGGGACTGCACAGTGGTGTGCTCAAGGTGTGGGGCACAGGGGGGCAAGCATGGGGTATGGGGAAGCAGGGCAAAGTTTCTCTACCAGAGGATGCTGATGGGATGAGGGATGCGGGGAGTTTCAATTTGGGGTGATGCTTGCAGGGCAGAAAAGGTGCAGGGAGTGGGGTCCTCTACAGGGGGATGCCGGGGGCAGGAGGAGGCTGTGGGGAGCCCACCGCGCTCACTCACTTCGCAGGTTCTCGCCCGTGGTGTCATACTTGTCATGGATCCACTCGGGCGGCGGAGGGTAGAAGTTGGCCTGGGAGGCAGCAAAGCCCAGGGGGTCGTTGCTGGCCCACACAGTCAGGCAGATGTAGAAGGTGTCAGGGGGGATGATGCCATTCTCATCCACCAGCCGCCGCGTGGTCAGCTACAGGGAGAGAGCAGGAGCGGGTATGAGTCAGGCAGCGGGCACAGCATTGTCCCCAGCCCAGTTGCCCCAGCCCCATCCCCACGCACCTGATTGAAGTTGAAGGGCTCCTTCTTGTTGCCAGTCTGGATTAGGAGCTTGTACGCCAGTGCCCCATCCTCGGAGCCATTGCGGTAGCTGTCATGGGTGATGCGCCCGGCTTGCCAGTCCCTGTCAAAGGTGGCCTGGAGCCCTGGGGATGCAGTGCGGGGGGTGAGCATCCCTTGGGGCACCCCTGCACGGCATCCTGTGTGCCCCAGGGAGCGTGGTGCCAGCAGGATGGGTGCACAGAAACCCTAGGGCTCAGCCTAGCATTGCTGGGCACGTTGGGGACACCATGGGACCACCCTCCCCAGGGTGCCACACACCAGAGAAGGCATTCCCAGGCCAGCAGGGAGTGTGCAGGCTAGGGATAGAGTCCTTAGGCAGGGGAGGTCGAGGGGTAGAGGGGTGTCCCTCACCTCGCAGCCAGTCCTGGAAGTAATGGAGCCACATCTTGGGCAGGTCGCGGTTGCCCTCCCGCACCACATACTTGACAGTGCTGAAGGCCTGGTGCAGGCTGAGCAGGGCAGCTTGGGCGCCTGGGTAGTGGAAGCCACCCTTGGTGACGATGAACATGTTGTAGAATGAGAAGTACTTGAACTGCGCCGAGATGAAGGCATGCGCCTTGGTGTCCCGTGGCACGATGTCCGTCAGGTAGAGCCCGTCGTGCACCATGGTGGTGCCGTAGAGGCTCAGCCCCAGCAGTGCCAGGAACAGCACCACCACCACCGCCTGCAGGGACAGCCGGCGGGGTCAGGCAAGGTCCCCTGCCACCCACCTGCCTTGGGTAGCACTGCCGGGGCCGTCCCCACCTCACCTTGGTCCGGGTCCGCAGAAGGAGCGGGGCATACTTCTCCCGGGCAAAGTCAGCAAGGCTCCATCGGCAGAAGGGCAGGGGGACACACTCCCGCCCACCCTTGGCCTCATCCAGCTGGGCCAGCAGGTCCCGGGTGGAGCTGGACGGGGCAAAGACCTGCGAGCGCAGGGGGTCGGTGGGAGGCAGGAGGACGGCAGGCGAGGTGCACACCTGGGAGGTGGGCGGCAGGACAGTGACGACATGGTGGCCCGAGGGGTCGCACCGGGTGAAGGCTTGCACGGTGGTGGTGATCTGGGTGCTGGTGGCCACGCTGGGGTGCCCGTAAGGGGACGGGTGGCAGGCGTGGTTGTCATTGGCATCGGCGAGCTCCTGGGGTTGGATCTGGATGACCCGCGAGGAGCAAGGGCTGCAGGGAGAGAGGAAAGATGTTAAGGGAGAGGAACAGAGTCACCCCATGCTTCTGGGGGAGACACACAGGGTCAGCCCCATTCCAGCCAGTCTGGTGGTACCTGTAGAAGCAGCAGAGAATGTCAAGCCGGCGTTTCTCCCGGCGGTGCAGGTCCAGGCTCAGGATAGCAGGGAAGACGAACAGCACCATGGCAAAGTTGAACACCACAACCACTGCAGCCTGTGGGTAGGGGGGAAATGTCAGAGCAGGGTCTGGCCATTCCTTCCTGCCCCTCCCCGAGAGGGACCCTGGCCCTACCTGGAGGGAGAAGGCGCGCAGGGCAGGGATGGGCACAAGGGCTGCCATGAAGAAGGCGATCATGTTGCTGACAGAGGTGAGAGCCACGCTGGTCCCTGTGCGCTTCAGGCACTCGCCTGTTCGCTCCTGTGGGGACAGAGGGACGGGGTGACAAGAAGGGCCGTGGGGAGGCAGGAGGGGGCTGGGGAGCCCCTGGGCAGGGCTCGGCACTCACCTTGAACGGGATGTGCTGGCTGGTCTCGGTGAAGGCATGAGCCAAGAGGAACATGTCATCCACACCGATGCCAAGGGCCAGGAAGGGCAGGACCTACCAGAGAGCAGCCAGCGTCAGTGGGGGAACATGGCCACTGCGTGGGAGGGGACCCGGCCACCCTGCAGGCACAAGGGTCCCACCAGCCCCTTGGTACCCAGCTCTTCCCCCAGCACATACCTGGGTGGTGGCTGCATTGAAGGAGATGCCCAGCAGTGAGCAAAGCCCCAGGCCAGAGGCCACAGAGAGAGCCACAAGCAGGACCCCAGCCAGGCCCACGGCCCCTTGGGACTTGGAGCAGTCCCACCGCAGCATGGTGACGCAGGCGTAGGCCAGCTGGAAGAGCACAGCAGGTTAGCGGGCACAGTGGGTGAGGGAGGTACGGTGGAGGACAGAGAGAGGGGGCACACGCACCATGAGGAGGTAGCCCCCGGCCACCCGGATAGCGCTGACATCGGAGAAGGACTTCATGATGTCATTGAGCGTGGTGGTGGAGAAAGCGTGGACACTCTGCGTGGCGTTGGGTGGGATGGAGTCCTGTGCCAGCTGTCAGAGGCACACCCCGTTAGAGGAGTCAGGACTCCACCACTTCCCAGTACCGCTGCCCCAGAGCCACCCAGGGTGTCAGTATTGCCACTGAGGGTCCCCAAGGACCCACTGGACCACAAGAGAGTGGTGCCAGGACCTGTGGCCACATGAAAACCTGGGCACAGGAGGATGCCATGCATAGGCTCACCCCTGCCCAGCCCCAAGTGGGGGCTGTTCCTGGTGCCCACCTCCACAAATTTCCTCTGCCAGGCCTCCAGGATGGCGCCCGCCTTCTCCTCGCTCCAGCTGATGTCATGGATCTCGTAGTCATCCTTGAAGTGCTCAAAGAGCTGCCGGGGGCTCATGAGGAGGAACATGGTCTGCAGGGCCTCAGCACTGGGGGACAGGCATGGACCTCGCTGGGATCGGCTGCAGCGCCCCGGGATGCAGGAATGGCTCCATCCCCCACCCCTTGGCTTCCAGTCCCACCGTGAACACCCAGGCATCCTGCCCCCAGTCCCCATCCTTGCTCCAAAGCACTGCCCTGCTCGCCAGTTCCATGTACTCGCCAGCCTCACATGCTCTCCCAGACAGCCCCGCAGCCCCTGTTGCAGCCAGAGTGGGTTCCCATGGGCACCAGATGAGGATGAGGACGAGGATGAGGATAAGGGAACCCTGCCCCAAACCATCCTGGGGGTGAGTGCTGCAGCTGGGCCCCTGCACCATGCTGGGGACACCCGCACCGCAGCGGCTCTCACCGTAGCAGTTTGCCCTGGGAGTCTTTGGTCGTGCCGCCTAAAATCAGCTCCTGCTGCCAGCGCATGAACTTCCTGGAGAAGCCGTGACAGCCCCCCGAGAGTTCAGCTGGGATGTCTGGGCTCTGCAGGTGGAGGGGAGGTGTCAGGGATGCAGGACCATGGGGCAGGCAGGAGAGCAGCAAGCCCCCCCACACCTCCCGGTCACCACGGGCTGTGACCCACCTGCTGGCTCTGCTTGTTGGGGGCACTGGGAGGGCACTGGGGGTCCTGGGGGTCCAGGCAGGGCCGCTCCATGTAAGCCTGCCCCACCTCTGCCTTGTCCAGCAGCTCTTTGAAGCCTTCCAGGGACGTGAACTGCCCCAGCTCCTCCATCAGCTGCAGAGGGTCCAGGTTGCTCCACTGGATATCCGGGCGGCCCCTGGGGAGAGAGCAGGACTAGGGTGATGGGGGATGCCAAAACCCACATGCAGTACCACCACTACTGCCATCCCATCCCATAGGTCCCGGGGGTGCCCTTGAAGGCAGGGTGCGAGGATGCAGAGGAGCAGCATCAGTCCCCAGCGCATCCCCTACCCCTTCCTGGGGCCGCCTGCAGCATCCCCCATGCCCCCGCACAGCGCAGCGGGCCGTGCCCAAGTCAAGTAGCGTGCCTGATCCTGTTAGGCTGGGACAAAGCGGGGGGAGCCGGCCCCACCGCCGGCCCCGCTTTGTTCGAGCAGTCAGGCTGATTACTGCCCGCGGGCTAACATCTTGATAGAGGGGAGCAGGCAAGCAAGGGCTCCCAGCATTCCCTCCAGCCCTTCCTGCCACCTCCCCCAACGCTGGAGGTTTTGGGGCTCAGCGGAGGTTCTGGGGGCTCAGGATGGTGCTGGGAGCTGGGCGCAGACCAGGTCCTTGGAGGTCCAGCAGGACCCTATGGGACTTGGCTACCCAGGAAAGGGGGCTTTTCCATTACCTGCAGATGCTCTACTCCCTTCATCCCAGCCTGGGGTGCTGGGGGCCAGCTCCCAGCCTCACTCAGCTTCTTTTTTAAGACAGAAAGGACACACAAAAAAGCCAATAACCCAGCCTAGCGCTCCAAAGAGGGGAAGAAAAAGCCCCGAGCGAGTGTGGGCTCTGGGGAGAAACGCAGCCTAATAATTCATGAAGGCTGGCTGGGCTGGAGCCGGCCGCTTGAGATTCCCACATACCAACCGGAGCTGCTGCTGCTTCCAGAGAGAGCCCCTTTTATCTGCTTTCGCTTGCTTCACTGAGCCAGGGCAAATCCTTTTGTCTTTCCATAGATTGCTGCTCTTTGTTCTTCCAGCTCCCGCCCCGCTCACCCCTCAGCGTTAAAAAGGGGGACGAGTCCCCATGGGCGGCTGGCCGGCGCTCAGCCGAGGTGCCCGCTTGGGCACCTGCTCACCCAGCTCCGAGGAGACATTGGTCCCACCACTGCTGCGGGTGCCACCCTGCCTGCCACACAGCACAGCACCAGGATGCTACCCACCCTTGCAGACGATGCCACCAGCATCCCGCTCGACATGGCCACCCCAGCCCCACTCGTTTCCCATCCTGGCTGCTCCCCAGGCTGGGATGGGGAGAACCTGAGGTCTTGGTGGGGCAAAGCCAGTCCCCCAGTCCTGGCTGGGGATGCTGTGGCCCCTTCCCCCTCCTCCCATCCAGCAGCAGCCTGAATAAGGCCACTATTTTATCTGTTTGGCAAGGGCCAGCTTTCAGAGCAGC
The DNA here is from genome assembly GCA_013401275.1 of Pandion haliaetus. Taxonomy (NCBI): domain Eukaryota; kingdom Metazoa; phylum Chordata; class Aves; order Accipitriformes; family Pandionidae; genus Pandion; species Pandion haliaetus. Next base: position 76,786 of record VYZV01039835.1, on the reverse strand, counting down.
ATTAGCATGAGAAAGCATGGGGCTGCGTTTGCTGACAATGCACAAGCTGCCCCGGCTCTCCGGGACAAACACACGCGTAAACAGAAGGAATGTAGGGGTGGGGGCTCCCCCTGCCCAGCCCGGGGTCCCCAGCCCCACAACCGCAGTGTGGGGAGTTGGCCAGGAGTCACCCACCCCGGGGAATCTGCGCCCTCTGTGTCCCTGGGCACAGCTCAGGAGTATGGGTGCCTCCTCGCCATCATGGCACCCACAAAGCGCTGTCGGGGGGAGCAGCCCCCAGGGACCTGCCTGCAGCACAGCTTCTGTCCCCGCATCCCCATCCCTGGCTGGTGTGATGGCATGGCATGGAAGGGATGGGCAGCTCCTGCCCGTGGGGTGCAGCCCCCCCACCCCGCAGCAGTGCAGCCCTGCCTGTGCCACTGAGACCAGGTGGACAAGGACAGGGACCTGTCCCCAGGGTGTTGACCCAGCAGGACGAGCAATGGTGGCAGGACCATCCTGGGGGCAAGCAGCACAAGCAGCAGCACTGAGGGATGTGGGGCAGCAGGGACAAGCTGCATGGGGAGGTCAAGCACAGTCCCTTGGCAGCCCCCTCAGCCCCTGCTCCCACCCGCAGCCCCCCCGCACCCCAGGACAGGCCCCCACACTCACGGGAGGTAGGCTGAGCCTCCCTGCAGCTTGGCGCCCTCCCAGAAGCAGTCCAGCGGCGTCAGGATCACACAGGGGAACAGCTTCTCTATCATCTGTGGGAGGAAGAGATTGCGAGGGGTTCAGCAGGGATGGATCAGGCTACCCTGCTCCCCCCTCAACCCTGCTGGGCTGCCCAACCCTGCACACTCCTGCGTGGAGCTGGCGGTGCCTTGCCCCAGCCCCACCACAGCCCATCCACTACCCGTTTCTTGGGGGACTGATCCCCCATGATGGATGCTCCCTGGAGGCCATGCCATGTCCAACACTCACCCTCTCGATCATGCCATTCTCAATGATGGGGACACCCGACTTGTAGCAGATCTTGTTCAAATCCCACGACCTGGAAAGGCAGAAGGAGGAGCTGAGGATGGGCATCATCCCGCAGGGGACACAGCAAGGTGGAGGGGGGCGGGGGGCGACGCATAGGACACGGCGGGGGTCCCCGTCACCCCCCGTCCGGAGCTGGACTCACTTTCCGTACAGCGAGACTTGGACTTTGCTGGCGGCCAGGGCCGCCTCGAGGTGGAGCTGCAGGGCCTCCTGCGTCAGGATGTTCTCCCCATCCCTCTTCGGTGTCTGGATCAACATCTGGGAGGTGTAGACGGACTCCTCGCCCAGCTTCTCCTTGGTGTAGCGCAGCTCCTGGCTCACCCGGCTGCCCGCTGTGGAGGGACCACAATGTGTCCCGTCAGTGCCAAGGCTGGCAGAGCCCCCATCCCACCAACCTGTCCTGCCCATCAGGATGCCCAGGGAAGGGGACTGGCATGAGCGAGGCCCGCCAGCATCAGATGGTGCCACATTAAGCCGGGGTGGGCGGGAGCTTCTTGCCATGGGGTTCCCCAATTGCTCCATGCTCTGGGCGCTCGTACCCAGGGGACCCAAGCAGGGAGCACCCCAGCCCACACTGGACTGGGCATCCCCCTTCCCACCAACACAGATATTTCCAGCGCCAGAGTGGCTCATTGGCTTTGCTTTTCCTGGAAAAAACCCACAGACAGCTGGTGAAGGGGATGGGACAAATCCTGCCCACTCCCACCCATGCGCTGTAGTGGGTACTGCTGATGCCCAACACAACTGGCCCCCGACGCAGAGAGCAAAACTGGGGACACCCCACCCTGTCCCTGCCCAGCTGCTCCCTGGCACCCCAAGGTGGGCAGCGTTTTGGCCAGGGAATGGGTGTAGGGGGAGGTGGGCACCCCCAAGCCCCTGCAGGTGCAGGCTTCCCTGGGAAGGGTTTAGGGACAGGGGAGGTACACAATGCTGGGGAGCTCTGCAGGACCCCTCTCCTCCCGCCAAGGCTCTGAGATCCGTCCCTGATGGCAGCAGGAGAGCTCCAAGCGTGGCAGGGCTGAGGTTTCTGGGAGAAGTTGCCGACTTCATTTCCAATCGCCTCAACATAGAAGAGAAATCCCCTCCTGGCCAGCATGGCTGAGGCTGAGATCAAACCCTGTGTACCCTTTTGCATGGCAGTGCACCGTCCCAGGGACAGCTGTCCCCATCCCCATCAAACAAGGGGCTCCCATCCCTCCTGGCACAGCGACGGGGGGATGACACAGCCCAGAGGAGGGTGGGAGGATGATCTTGAGACACTCCCTCCCTGCCCCAAGTACAACACCCAGCTGCCCTGCTGCCAGCCCCCTGCCTGGGGGGGGATGCTGCAGTGCCCACTGCCACCCACCAGGGATACCCCAGTGTGCCCAACATCAGGGCACATCCCAAGGCAGTACTGCTGGCAGGGGGGAGGCCAGCTCCTGCCCAGCTCCGGGAGCTGGGGAAGGAAGAGGGGGGTCAGGATTCATCCATGCCAGGATGCTCCCCCAGCAAGAGGCAGGGGCCCCGGCAGGCCTGGCCCCCCGCCAGCACCGAGGAGGCCGGAGCAAGACCGCAAATAAGGAGCAGAATCTTCCCTTTTAATGACTTATTATATGGGTTGGTGTTTTTTGGTTGGGGTTTTTTTTTTTTTCCCTGCTTTTTGGGAACGGGGAGGGGGGAGTGTCTTTATTGTTCCTGGCTGGGCTGGGGAGCAGCTGGTGTCCATCAGATGCCAGTTGGGATGGAGGTTGTGCCAGGGCTGGGGAGGGGGGACACAGCCTCAGCCTTTGTGTGTGTGTCAGAGGGGACAGCAGTGCCGGGGGCGAGGGGACGAGGACACAGGGAGGGTGGGTGTCACGGGGGGGAGGGACACCCATCCGCTTCCCAGCAGGCTGGGAGGTCGGGCAGGAGGTGCACCAAGCTGCTCTGATCTCAGCCGTGCCACCCACGCCGAACTCAGGCGGGTGGTGGGCCACAGCAATGGGGGGGGTGCCCAGCATCGCCGCCGCTCCCGGGGGATGCATCCTGCTGCGCCCCATGGGCATCTCCACCCAGCACGGCTGCAGGAGGAGCCGCACATCTGCAAGCGTGGAGGGCGGGGGGATCCCCCCAAAAAATTAAAGAAAAAAAAAAGAGAAAATAAAAAGCCGTCCCTTGTAATTAGTGTTAATTTGGAACAGGGCACTGCGAGCCGTCAGCAAGCTTCAAAGGCTGTGAGGAAGCCTCAAATTCCAACACCCTAATTAACCAAAGAGCAACATGAAAAGACAAGGCAGCGCACACAGGGCTGCCAAGGACACTTCAAACGGGCGCGCGCCCGCCGGCCGGCC